>JBAMHX010000015.1:20214298-20227035 GCA_037177515.1 Pseudomugil tenellus
TATATATATACTGTATATATACAAATAAAAATAAATAAATGACTAAATATAAAATAAAAATGTTTTTCAGTTGATAGTTACCAATTTAGTCAATCTTCTTTAATCTAATTAATAATATTTCCACCCATTCTTTGCTTTTGTGCAAGGCACTTTTGCACCCAACAGGCTTTTTTGTCTTTATTTCAGACAAAGGATCAAGGAGACAGTAGGTTATAGAAGTTAACAGCTTGATCCTTATGTCTGAACACATCATTTCTCATCTTGTTTTCAGAGCCAGATTTTGCTTTAACAGCACCTCAAAGTGTCAATATGCATTACATAGATACAAAAATAGCATCATGTATACACACACACAAACAAGCTTTTCTCATTTTGACCTGAACAGATAAATCTTCAATAAATTCCTTTTCAAACATTGTTCAATTCAAGGGTATTTATTTAGTTAAGCTGAATCTATTAGAATGCTTGTGGCACAAAAACCTTTACATTTCTTTTTTAAACTATATTAGGTAGTTGAGTGCTACATATGCAGAGTTACAAAGAAAAATTGCAAATACATTAACATTGTCATTCTGTTCGGATATTTTCTTTTTTTTTTCCCAGCGAACATGGTTTATTGCTTTATGAGCAATATTTAACAGCTGAGAAGATCCATCCTCCATTCAACTACAAGAACTGTGCTGCTGCTTTTTACATTTTCAGCCAGTTGAATATTTATTCATGCCTTTTTATTGAAAGTGAGATGAGATGTGTGCTCATGCTTTCAGACTAATGCATGAGCAAGTGTAACCCAGAATAAATGCACACATATCAACAACAAACAACAATTACAAAACTACACAGAGGCCTGATCACTTGTTCTCCCCTAATTTCTTTATTATAATAGCTAAATCCTAAAAACCAGATAATTTTAAGGTCATCATCTAATCATTTTTTATGTATTCATAGACATTTTCAAGACAATGTGTGAACAGTGTGGTCAAGACTTTTTCCACAGCTGCTGTTTATTCAAGTACATCCCAGCAGTGTAGATGTGCTCCTTGAGCTGGAAGGATGACAGTTCTGAGTGTAAGAGTGCAAAAGAGGCAACATATGATGAAAACAAGGATGTAGTGCAAATAACTGAAATATATATCTATAAACAAGCCTCCTTGAAGACTGTTTCAGCATTTATTCTGTATAAGACAGCTTTCCTACATAAAAAAATTGTGCTTAAACTTACTGTTTCAAACACAGAAGTCACACATCTAATAAGAATGATATAAACATCTGGAAAATAAGGTAAACAGATGTGACATTCTCTGAATTTAGGCTCCCTCTGCATGGGCCTCCAAACCAACCTACAGGGATGTAAAATATGTATTGATCAATGTGTCACTGTGTACAAAAATAACCAAAACAAACCCAAATAGTGTAGATGGAAACAGGCTTGTGGCATTAAAACAACACACATCTGGCTAAGTTTCAAATAAAGCAGACATTTCTATTAGTTCAAACCACAGACACAGCTTAGAGAGAAATAAATCACTCTTCGCCCCTAGGTCGGTAAAAAAAATAAACATAAACAAATAATTTGGCAAACACTGTAAAGGAGCACTGCAGCCATCAACTCTTAAAATCTGTTTTGCATTCATGCAAAGCTTGGAATCTGTGTTCCTTCTCACAAACACGGCTCAGAATGATTCATATGTATTGTATCAACATACACCACATGCATGGAACATGATCATTTAGCCGTATTCAGCACATGCATGCGGCACAGCGTGGTTTGCATGAAACCTGTGTGGTGGCTAAAATTGCCAAGTGTGTGCCATCTATTGTTTGGCAATCTTCTGAGGAATTATCAAGTGGATTGGCAAAAAAAAAAAACCTTCAGAAGACATCAAAATATTTTATTCACAAGGATATTTCCAAAAATTATGTCCATGTGTAGAAATCCCTCTGGTTAAATGACTGAAGAGCCCTGAAACTGACCAAGTGTTCCCAGTTCTTCATTGATATTTCACATGTATTAATGACATAAACATGAATGATAATTGCCACAGTATATTGTTTGTTTGCAATGGTCCAACTCTTATGAAGAGAAATACTGGACACAAACTGTAGTATCATGTTGTGTCTTACTCTGGTGTTTCATCTTCAATAAGGCTTTATCCGTGAAATTAACAAGTCAAAAACATCAGCATGGATGCACTTGGTAGAAAATTTGCTAATGTACATGACATGTTGGATGTTTAGGTCCTACTGATATGTTGCTGCCCAATGCTTATCTTATATTTCATCACTAAAATAAACTTTACTTCCTTACATCTTTCTGTCTTAAACTATCATCATTTGAAGTTGTCTCAACTAATTGGTTTTTTCTTTTTATAGTTTTTTTCTTGTGTTTGGTTTGATAATTATCATCTGCATAAAGCTATGCAGCTATTAAACCTCTTGACTGAGGTGTAGGAGTTAAGCCTTCCTCATTAAGCACCAGCATTAAGCAGATAAACACTACAGTGACTTGGTGTTCCAGAGATTTATAGATTGCTTCTGTGCAGCAGTCCACTGGGACACAAGCATTGTATGAAACCTCCCAAATATCCCAGCAGTGTGCGACATACAAATACACATATGCATGAACACACACACTGCAACTACACATTCAACACTGAGCTGCAGTTGTTGCTACTCTGGTTGTAGTGTAAGAAGGAAAATGAAATAAAAAAAAGGGTGCATGTGTGTAGTTGGAGGAGGTTCATGGTGCAACAGTCTTGGCTGTTGCATCATCCCATTAATTACTCCCACTGCACAATGTCCTCCAGTGCGGTGTACATGACCCACATGCTCAGAAAGATGAGCAGGGTTGTAAAGAAATAGGGTGAACAATTGAAAAAAAAAGGAAAAAGAAAAACACGACATTGCTCGAATCATAACAACCCCTTGTTGTCAGAATATTTACTTGGCCTCATGCTGGAGTCCAACACTTCCACTGAAGAGCTAAAACAAAATAAATGATTTATTAAGAACTATTTGAGAATGCTGTGAGATGCCCCGATGCTGAGCCAGTTAGTGTCAAGCAATATGATGGATAAATCTGATTCTTTTGTAGAGGCGGCATTGATCTGGCAAAAGCTCACTATCTGAATCAAGCATGAGCTCTAGGCTGTAACTGTACTTCCTTTTTATAAGATGGATGCGCTTAGCTGAAACACGCTGCTCAGACTGGACAAGATAAAGCATGATGGAACGCTATAGATGTGAAATTCCAGATAAGTTTGGAGAAAATTAGGAAATTTTGATGATCTAATATTATAGATTCGTTAAAAAAAATCAAAACCCCCACATTAAATAAATGGATAACAGTGATTTGCGAAATCTTTCTCCGCATAAGCTGCAATTCACGACATTTCACGACAATGTTGTCTCAAGATGCTTCACGGAGATAAGCCAATAGCCTATGTAAGGGAACCAAAAAGATTGCATAGATTTGACTTCGATCAAATCTCCCATAATGGACTGCTAGACTATCCTAACTATAAGATTTGTTAAAAAGGAAGGTTTTAAGTTTGATTTTAAAGGTAGAGAGGGTGTCTGCCTGTCGTACCCATACTGGGAGCTCGTTCCATTAGAGTGTGGCTTGATAGCCGAAGGCTCTTCCTCCCATTGTTTTCTTAGAGACTCTGGGAACCACAAATAGACCTGCAATCTGAGAGCGAAGTGCTCTGATTGGAGTAACAAAGTAACAAAGGTATGAACTAATTTTTCGGCATCACTCTGAGGCAGGATGTCCCTAATTTTTTTTATATTGTGTTCTGCTTGTGAGACAAGATGAAACTCACAGGATGAACCATGCCAACAACGCATCATGTTGTGTAACTGGATCGGCAACCAGAAAGAAACCTTGTTGAGAATCTTGAATCTGATTGTGTAGATTCTTATTTTGTATTTTGTCACTATTTACACCAGCTACTGTATTGCTTTAGGTTTTCAACTGTAACTGATGTATTATGTCACAGTTACCTTTCTGTATATTTCATCACCGATGTTTTAAATACAATAAGCAAAATTGTGAATTAACATTTTTCTTGGAACCTGTGTGTACAAATGATAAAATAATATAACGCAATACAAATAATATACCAAACATCCAGAAAATCAGCATTTTAACATATCTAAAGAGCCCACTTTGATAACTTGCAGTGTGGGACATGTCAGAGCTATCCATCAAGCACAAGCGTTATCCCCTTCAGCTACAAACTGCTATCTCGTTTCCGATTCAGTCACGTTGAAGTGTCGGTCATGTGTTTGTGCAGGGTGAGCAGTGGGAACCAGGTTGAGCTAGAGAGGTCGGCCATCTTCTTTTCCTGGCAGGTGTTAAATAAGGCAAAGGTCTTTAGTCACATGTGAGCTATTTTAAAGCAAACAAGAGGTAAAAAAAAAAAAAAAAGTCCAAACATGGCATTTTGGTGAAAATATTCTATATGTCCTGGGGATTGAAGACCGGAGTTATCTAAGGGTTTTTAAGGCTGTAATTGTTACAAATGTTGTAATTAGCTTTAGTAAAGCTGCACATTTGAAAGCAGAGGCACTGGAATGCTGTAAGATATGTATTTATGTAATATAATATACTTCCCTGATACATGGTGTGTGGTAATGGTGGCTTTTTATGTTTTAAAGGTATTTAATAATGTCTTATACTGTACCAGGGGTGCCCAAGTTTGGTCCTCAAGAGCTACCATCCTGCAACTTTTACATGCAACACTACTCCAACTCAACTGAATCAAATGAATGGCTCGTTAACAGGATTCTGCAAGGCTGGATGGGATGCAGATAAGAAAATTCAGCTATTTGATTCAGGTGTATTGGAGAAGGGTTGCAAGATGGTAGATGTTGAGGAACAGATCTGGGTACCCCTGTCAATATGGCACGAATAAAAAAAAAAAAAGAATGTAGGCAGGTTTGATAAGTGAACGTTTGAATTGCATGCGGTACATTAAAGGAAAAAGTAAGTTAGATAAATTGTAAGAAAAACCATCATCATAAGAGATTTTTTTTTTCAACAAAACTCTACAACAAAATTCCACTGCGCAATATAATATTTAAAAGGGATACACACACATACACACTCACTTTAATTTGAATCAGGTGAGTTGGAGCATGGAAACATCCGAGAACTGCTGGACAACACTGCTTTACAGCTTACTGCAACCCAATGTGGTCCTGAGAGCACATTCTCTTTCAGCCTTTTTCACAAACATCAACCAGCTTTCAGTGGTTGCCAGGTAACATGAACACACATTGATCTATGACATTGGTATCATGGGAGTTTGATTATGACAAGCGGCAGCAGCAAGTATTTCATATATATTCATTTGTATGTTACCGTAGCAACTGGCTATTGATTCACCTGGCTGTGAATGCTCAGACATTTTCTAATGATGATTATTGTAATAAAAAAGAAGCCAGTCAAAACATTTTCTGATTAACTGGTTTAACTATTAGAAAGTAGACTTTTGCAAAGATCTCTCATATCAAAGCTGCACTTTTTTGTATCAGAAATGTTCCTTTACCAGCACCAGTGTGTTTACAACAAGCATGCAGACTGCAATCTTCTATTTCTTCCAAAGCAATGAGTTTTTAAGGCTGTTGGCCAAATCAGCAGCTTCAACTTTACAGCAGTGGCCCATTACACTGCAAAGACAACTTGAGTTTCCGGAGAAATGAAAGGAATGCAATATAAATATAATGCATGCCACTGGTTCTTTTCTGCTTTGGTCACAGAGTCTAGCTTTGAGTATTTTTACTGTTATTAGTTTCCCCAACGGCTATATGAACAAAACTCAAGACCTTTCATTTTAAGCATCCAATATGCAGTTTTCTGTGACGGTGGGAAAGCAAGCCAGTGTGGCGGATATGATCCAAACCTGCCAAAGCTTTACTACTTAGTAAAATGTCATTCGTGAGTCTCCTCTGTCTTTTTTTTTTTTTTTAAATGCTGCAACAACTTATTTTTAATCTGTTTTCAAAGTTCTCCCATCTCTTTGTTTCAAGAATGGTGAGATGACCCAGCATCCACGTCTGTTTTGTCTCTTTCATCATTACGCAGGGACAACCTGTTCTGGTCCTTCTGGATTTAACAGACTATCAAGCACAGGGTGTTAACAACACACACGCAGACACACTCGCACAGACACATGCCTCCAGAGGAAAAGCTCTCAGAGAAGCAACACAGCCTATTTCACTGCAAATTAGGTTAATCACGCTCCAGAGAGGCCCAGTTAATAACCCTCATAGAAGCCATTAAGATGGCACCTAAATCATAGGAACATCTGAATATCTGATGTCCCCTAACACAGTAATGCCATGTTCAGCCCTGAGTTTTTGCAAACGCTAGCTCTGAGGGCGACGGCTTATCACACCACTGTCCGCTCTGGACTGGTGATGTTGTGCAACAACGTCTCTGGTTAAGCACGGCATCCACATACCAACCCGTGTTCATCAAGCCTGTCTTTTTATATCAAATTAAACTATTAATCAAAAACAAACATGTCTCTTTGATGCTAAACATGGATCCTCAACAATTTCCATAAATACCCATCTGCATAGACTTCACATTGTTTGCTGTGCTGCTCTTATTTCATTAAAGCATCTCTCTCTGCAATTTCACTGGATATTCTGCAGATAAAAGCAGCATTTTAAAGCTGATACACTTAACATACAACACTCCAAACATCTTTTTATTTTGAGAATATATACAGAAAATAGGGGGCGAAAAAACTAAACACCTGAAGAATCATTAACTTTCATAATACAATTTTCTTCGAGGTAGGATCTAGTAAAAGACAACTGGTGTCTCTGTTGGAAACTGTATGCAGCAGCAGCACCAAACTGAGGGCTGATAGCATCTCCTGTGCCTCTGTGGGACAAGAGTTCACCACAGGGAACCGAAAGCAGTGTGACGTCCATGAAAGATTGAGCATGGAGGTGCTGAGATGAATCCTGGCCATTTAACCCTCAAGTTAGACTCTCTGGTTGGAGTTTTTTCTTTTTTCATTGTCACTGACAAAACAAATTCAAGACTCCAGTGTTTCACTTCACATTATGAAATGAAATAAATACAATGATTAATGTTCCAGAAGTTTCAACACTTACTCAAATCCTGTAAATCATGAGTGCATATTACCTATAAGTTAATATCATCACAACCAAAAGTTGGACCACACATTTAAATTGTTTATTGTGAAAATCGGTCATATGTGCAACACAGAAAACAGTATGGTTCCCAGATTATAAATACAGAGGAGTTACTTTTACTATTATCTTTCAGTTTCCATATTTTATAATATTATACTTGCTATTAATGTGGTCATTTCTTTAGCTGACTGTGTTTTAAATGTTAACTAACATTTATAACTCATTTATATGACATTAACTTACATAATGAAATCATTTCTAACATAATTTGGACTTCATTCTAAATGGCTAAAATCAAGATTACAAATGTTCACCATGGCAGTATTACATAGTTCCAGTCCAAGCCTATAAAGTTCATAATGATGATGATAAAGCATTATCACCCGAATCTTATTTTACAGGCTGTGTTAATGATACTCTGCCCAGAATTCATGATGAGTAACAACATTTGGAGGCTGAAAAATCTTTGATTTCTTCATTTATCCACCAGCGATTTTCTCCTTCTTTGCTAAAGTCAGTGTTGTTGCAACTACGCCCACATATCTGCTTTCTGTGGGTGGTTTGTTCTTCGTCTGTTCCAACAGGTACAGTAGATGTATCTGTACATGCTCAGAGTTCATTTCTTCCTCTTTATTTTCCACATACAGAGAAATGTTTTCTTACAGATACTGGAGAGACTATACCCTTTAGGATGGAGTCACTATTGAGATTTAGAATGACTCATGGAAGTAATGATTCAATGTTTCACCCTGTGATGGGAACAATCAAAACATTTGTAAAGTACAAGTATTAACAAAATGCTTCCATCAATGTCAGCATTTGTCATTCCTCCACCATCCTATTTTGACATTCCACATCATGTCAGCAAGCGATGAGTATATTCCTAAAGATGGAAATTGGTTTCTCTGGGCTTCAGACTCATATATCCAAAGATATGAGATCTAAGAGCATTTCATTTCATCAGCCTGCGCAATCGTTCTGTCTACGACTTGTACTGCCATTAGCCTCTGAGGTCATCCTAAGATGTACGGCGTGTGTCATGCATTATCAATGCATGGCTGCAAATGGGCAGGAATTAGAGAGACCGGCAGGAACGAGATTCAGCAGGTGGCAGGAGGATCTAAACTGTTGGCAGGTTTGGTCTTATTTGACACCACACCATTACACCTAGACCTTTGAATTTTTGTTTATGTTTGAAGACTTTTTAATGCTGAAGTAAGTGACATGCTCTCCATACTGCTATAACTTACAGAGACAACATCAAATTAAATGAAGACATCCACTTACTTCAGATTTCTATCAGGTCATGCTGTCTGCCCCAACGCTATGTCATGCTCTCCCCTATCTCCTCTGGATAAACTCAGATCGGCAGGCACCAGCTGCTTTGATTTTATTAGGATAGAAAGCAAATGAATAAATAAAATAGCTACATTTTAAAAGCAGCAATTTCTAAGATTTTTATTTTTATTATAATCCAAGAAAATAACATATTATACTAAAATTGTTTTGCTAACAGTTTTACTTTCTAATTACCTTTTAATACCGTGTTGCATATGTTTGTTTTCACTAGTGGGGAGGAGCTGACAGACCTAACCTTGAGGTTGTGCACGCGCGTGATGTGACCATGCGGCTTGACACCGTGCTGTTGGCGACCCCTAGCGTTCAAAATGTAAAATTGATCGTCATATTTCTCAAAAAATTCCAAATATCGCCTTCTCTTTTTATTACCATCAAAACTACAATAAAAACTGTTGCTTTTAGTGAAACATTGGGCTGTAAACTCTTATAATTCTGAAGATTTTTTTTATTACAAACACTCTGATAACATTTAAACCAATCATCAATTCCAGCACTCTTCTAAGTTGTCGTGGCGTAGGTTTAAAAACTGAACCACGTCGTCGAAGATCGATGTCAAACATGAAACAGAAAAGATCTTCACGTTTCACTTTGTCCAAGCATTTGTCATCAATATCTATCAGCTCCTCAGTATTTTAAATTGTAGCGACTCACCTGCGCGCAACACTCCGTTTTATCCACATTTTTCTCGACTGCCAAATCCGACTCAGTCCTCCAGGTATCCTCCCATTTGGATGGGTTTCCACCAAAGTCTACTAATTCTGATATTAAAAAGCACTCAAGTTATGAACCTTACTCCAGCTGTTAATGCAAACATCGTTTAAGCCATATCCTCCATCGTTGCGCACATCAGATTCCTAAAAGAAACGCTGCCAAATCCCACTAAAAACACCTCAGAGCATCAGTCAGTTTTCTCAGAAGTTGCCCGTCAGCTGTTTTATTGACAGTGAAGGCTGAGAGGGGGGCACGCGGACAGGTGAACAGAGGGGGGGAACCAGAGGAGGTGCCCTCAAACTTTGCCTTCACGCAAATCGTTTATTTCCATCCTCCGGTAAAAATGCAAGATGCTTAGAGGAAAAACCAAGCATATTACTGGAATCCTCGTTGTTGACATGACTGAGCATCATCTACATGTCAGAGAGAAACGTCCAATAAAAAAAAGGAAAAAAGAAAGGAAACAGAGCGGAAGATAATGATGTTCTCGGAGAATCCAAGTCACCAATGGAAAGGGCTCCTCATGTCTACTTGCATCTCTGGCGGTGTGAAGGGTTGCAGACGGGTTGGGGAAAGTTTAAAATAAATAGGTGGAACTGAAAAAAGGGGGAAATGGTAGCGGAAAGGGACAATCCTGGAGAAAGAGGGTTGTTTCAGAGGAGTTAGAGAGAGGGGAGGACGAGCGCTTGTCGTTAGAGAGGAGAGGAGGATGGTCCGTCTCCTCCTGCTGCTCCTCTTCTCTCAGACTGACGAACGACCTGCCCGCTGAGCCCCACGCTGCCGTGACGTCATTTTAAAGCCAAATATGTCATGTGCAGAAGTGTCTCACTTCATATGGATGCTAACTCATGTCTGTCAGACTTGGTGAAGGTGCAGCAGAGTCCAGCACAGCGCAGAGCTGTGCAGAAGCACACACCGGGTGACTACATCAGTGCCTTTTTATTTTGCAAAAAATGGGGATATTACAAACATACGACATCAGGATATGATTTATTGAGAACAACACTGATTTATTTTATTTGATTTTATTTTTGTTCCATGTAAGTGAGCTGACAAAGCCTGTTAATATCCTGGAAAGAGACTTGAAAATGAAATCTGTCTCAAATGTCTGCACAATGTCACAGCTGACCAAACCCTGGAAACAAAATATCAATCAGTCCTGATTAAAGATTTGTGACGGTTTACGGTGATGCCATGGGACAGTCATAACCATCCCAAGTTGGCATGGTTTGCTCCTGTTATTCTGGATCGACACATTTGTCTTGTCCACCTTAGTATCACAAATTACTGCCAGTGTGGGAAGAAACAGCACTTGTGACATAAATTGAGAAAAAGTGGTGCTACTTTCATATATATTTATATATATAATACATTTTTGAGGTTTCAGGCAAGTCTCTACATTCATGTATCACTTATTCATTCATTATCACTTAAAACAACAATGTTATTGTTATCTGTATGACTTGATGACGCAGATTCACATCTTGGAGTTACTGTGCGTATGCATGTGCATGCTCATTATTGCAACCTATGATACTCTGACTCCGACGCCAGCACTTCACTGAAGACTACTGGATGAATGTGGCCGGTTTGACGGGAAATATGCTGCCTGGCTTTTGCTGAAAGAAGGGTCTGTTCCTAATGAAGAAATCACGTTACTTTACCTGAATGTTATACCAGCAGTTAACACATATGTAATGATGACCAGAAAGTTACCTACTGGAATTACCATAATTCATTTTATTGAAGACTATGGCATTGGAGAAATACTGTGCAGTGAGTAACATTATTCATCTTGACATGCTTTGTAAGTTTCATGAAACAGTAGATAGATGAGGGGGTGCTAGAAATGTAACAACCGGGCTACAAACATACCAGGGTTTAGCTACATGAAACAATAGATGTACATGGAGAAATAATTCCAACCAAATAACCGGGCTAAAAACATCCAGGTGATTAGTCACATATGAAACTCTGAATTGGGAGGGATGCCAGAAACGTAATGGAACGCACCCAACAGAAATTAACATAATCTCATTACTATATTTCACAATGCATACAACAAAAGGATAATAAAAAGTTATTGTCAAGAATATATAGAAGTATACACTTACTTTAACAATAACAGCTTTTCAAACAGGCACACAGAGCCTGGTAGTCTCCTAGAGGGAATGTGAAATCTCTATGGGGGGATGGTTGGTAAAATAAAGAAAATAATGGGGTTGGAATTAAAATACTCTCTTTATTACCTTATATCATGGAAAGATAGCTAAAACACTTGTGCAAAAGAACGATTACTCATTGAAGATTCACTTTGCAAGCAGCAAGAAAACAACAAAGTTGACCCTGAGGAGAATCAGAATAGTAAAAGAAATCTGTAGCATGGAAAGATTTACTTTTGTGTTAAGACTTTAACTCGAAGAATGAACTGAATACTGGGAAAATGGATTTTTCATACTTACTGTTTAGAATAATATGATGTACTATGATGTCTGGAAAAAGTGACATTTAAATGCGATGCGAATACATAAAAGAACAAGTTTATAAAAAATAACTACTTGACAGAATTTCTGCTGCATCTGAGTTGTTCACTTTTGTTTAATGGGTCCGATTTGGGTTGCAACATGTATGACTGCATGTTTTGTGTTGACATTATTGCCTGACCAACTTCGATTCGCTTACAAGTTTGTTGCTTTTTGTATGACAAAAACAGTTGATGTGCGCGTTCGTGACAGTCACTCCCAGCAGTTGACCATTTAGAGACGCCCGCATTCTCTCTTTGCTTGTTTCTGCAAGAGGTTGATCAGAGGACCTACAGCGATGTTCAGCGTGACATAAATAAAGGGGTTGTGAAAAATGCTTGATTAATGCTTTTATGGTCTTGCATAATAAAACAATTTAGCCTGAAATGTGAATAATAGAGCCACTTTAATGATAGTACACCTTCCATCTTTATCAGTTGAGGATGGTTCAGATTATGTGCACATACCAGATCTCTTTTTGGAAGAAATATGACTATGTTTTGTTTTGTGTAGAGATAAAGGCAAAATCCACCACTATCACTCCACCAGAAAATCCTGCCAGTTCAGTTTGTTGAAGACGTCAGTCAATGTTGTCAGATGGTTTCCTCATAGAATGATCTGAAAAATAATTAAGCTGTATTAGGATACGTCTTTTGAGTTTAAAAAATGTTTGATGGTTTAATGAAAATGCATCCATCATTTTTTATTGGAGGGAAGCCTCCACCAATCAGACCAGCAGAAGTGTTTGCGCTAGATTATACCATCAGCAGTTATTGTCCTCACAACTTTAACCTCCAGTGACAGTCGAGTCATACTGTGCCCGAGTCTCAGATCTGTTTGAATACAATTAATCTTTGTTGCTTTTCACTGCCAGAATGGGACGCACACTGTCTTATATTATTATTATTATTATTATTATTATTATTATTATTATTATTATTATTATTATTATTATTATTATTATTA
>JBAMHX010000015.1:20247621-20257983 GCA_037177515.1 Pseudomugil tenellus
TTAAAATAACGAAGCTTCGACTATTAAATTAGTTGTCGACTATTAAAATAGTCAACATAATCGTGACTAGTCGACTAATTGTGGCAGCCCTAACGCACATACACACACACACATACACACACACAAGCACAACCAGTCCCACATAGGTTTTCAATGTAGACATCTTGATGGCATAAATTTTAGCTAGAGCTCATCATGGAAGGTTCTCTCCCCACAGCAGAGATCTAGCGAGCAGTTCCTTTATCTAAAAATGTACTTCAGAGTACATTGGCTAAATAACCTGTCAAACAATTGATGGTAAAATATAGAGAGTTTATTCCAACTTTTCAGGCTATTTTGCAGTAATTTGGCCATTAGTGGGTGGAGCTACCCAGCATGCCTGCTGTTCTGTGACTTGCACCATGACAGAGACTGCAACCTCAGTAAATTATACTGTGTTCTTTCTGACTATATGAATTGTTCACCCATTATTTGTAAGTCCTGATTGCAGAATGTACAAAGTGGAATCAATAATGTATCTTTCTTAGGCCCCTTGTCACATTCAAGAAACATATAAGTGGAATGCCGCTGCATATTGAGCAGGATGTTAAAGTTGATGATAACTCTTGATCATTTTTTAACCAACATTACAATCTGTTCTTGTTATACTAATGTGCTAGAGGAAGAACAGTCTTATTAGCTGTAGTAGCAGTCTCTGTCATGGTGCCAGTGACAGAATAGCAGGCATGCTGGGTGGCTCCACCCACTAATGGCCAACTTACTGCAATATAACCCGAAAATAAACTACATGTATTTTACCATCAATTGTGTGACATGTTATTTAGCGAATTTACTCTGAAAGACGTTTTTAGATAAAGGAACTGCTCGCTAGATCTCTGCTGTGGGGAGACAACCTTCCATGATCAACTCTAGCTAAAATTTATGGCATCAAGATGTCTACATTGAAAACCTGTGTGGGAGTGATTGTTCTTGTTTGTATGTGTGTGCATGTGCATGCATCTCAGCTTGTTTATTGGTGGATGTTTCAAGGGGTGGGGCCAATTAGCATATATTTTAAACATTTAGATTTAACATTTAGCATTTAGATTTAACATTTAGCATTTAAATATAATATTTAAGATTTAGATTTAACAATTAGCATTTAGATGTAACATTTAGCATTTAGATCTAATATTTAGCATTTAAATATAATATTTAAGATTTTGATTTAACACTTAGCATTTAGATTTCACATTTAGCATTTAGATTTAGACTTTATATTTAGATTAAATGTGATATTTGACATATTTAAAAGTGTATATGAACGTGTGTATATATTTAAAAAATGTTGAACGAAAAGTACTAAATATAAGAAAAGTGAGATAAATAAGGAAAACATGTCATCAATGACTTTAATGCTGAATTTTTACATTTGGCACCCCATTCACACCTTAAGTGCAAAGAAAATTTTTCACCGTTCTCCTGAATGGTGGAGAATCAACCCTCTTTTAAGTTTCTGCTCTACACAGAAGTGGTAAAATGATCATTCTCCAAGCAATGTGTTATGAGGGTTTATTCTTATACAGTTCGAGCCAGTTCAGAAACAACCGTCTGTGGCACACATGTGAGATATAATTCTGTAGACAAGAGTGAAGAGATGACATCATACCTGGCAGCCTGCATTGTTGTCTACACCTGTGGTGCCACTTTACTGGTGCAACAGAACAAAGAGGAATACTCTATACAATACCAGTTATTAGAAGTGTGGCCTCTTGCCTCACGATTCAATACAATTACAATCCATGATGCTACAAGTCAATAAGTAAACAGCTACATTTTCAATTAATGTTTTCCTCATTAAGAACTTTTTTTTCTCCGTGGCTGCCTTTATACGACTATATACTCCATTTAGTTACAATTAGTTTAGGTAGCCAAACACATTTATTTAATCTATATTGCATTAATGTCAAGCCATTTACAAATCCAGTGCGTATAAAACGTATTTATCATGGGTTTATAAGTTTGCATTAGATAAATTTGTTAGCAATTGTCAGGAGCAACAAGCAGCAGCTTTTTTCTCATACTTTAAATTGGTGTGGGAATGCATGAGGTGTTGTCACATGTTTGTACAACTCCTATATTGTATTTTGGCTTTAAACAACTTGTATGCAGAGTGAGTCTTGTCCTGAACTTGTTAGTTCTAATTTCCATAAAACACCTTTAAACCTGATGAACAAATCTCCTGCTCAGTAACTGACACAGTGGCTGTTGCCATGTTGGCCCAGACTCTTTAATGTAAAGTGATCAGGCGCCAGGCACGACCTGTTGTACTGTGCAGCTGCGTTTCTGTCATTTAATCATTATGAAAAAGAAAAGTTTTTGCTGGATTGCAATAAATCAATTAAATACTGTATTGGTTAACCTCTACCAGTTATCCATCTGCAGCTAAAGGCATTTCTCTTTTGATGACCTCCCCTTGCTTGCTAAATAATTCAGTGCACAGCTACTTTTGTCTCAGCCCTCTTGAATTATCTCATTATAGCTTTCTTCTTCTCAATGTGCAGCCAGACCAACTTGCAAAACTTTACAGACAACTTACAAAAAATGTAATAAAAAAAAGAGAGAGAACTTGTTTTGCAACAACAACCGATCAATTCTCAAGGTTGTTCCACAAAAGACTGAATTATGTCTCATCTGAAATGTCAACATTGAGAGCTGCTTTTGTATTTGGTCATACATTAGTTAGCTTATTAGCACATTCTGATGCCCCTGTCTTCAGCATAGACAGAGTGAACTTGTACATTTATGTCTAAGCATGAAAAATTCTTGAGACATTGGTTAACACTGACACTATCTTGCTGGCATTTCCTGTTGCTATGATATACTGACCTATATACAATCCTTGGTGATAATGGTTCACATTTTGACATGGGAAGCAGTAAATTGAGACTCTTTTGGTCACATGTGAACATTGTTAGTATTATTTTGAAATATGTTACATCTACCATGACATTTTGTGAATATTTGTCTTCAAGGTACAGTATGAAGACAGGTAGTTTTATACATGGATGATACACAAGAAATGCATCAAATGCCACATACATGGCCTGGGTTTTCCAGTTCTTGACACTTACAACCATGAGGGTGATCTGGCCATTTTTACATTTCTTTATCTAGTTTGGTATGAGATTTTTGGAGTGCTTTACATACTATTGTAAGCATTACATGAAATATGCCCTTCTAGCTATATGTGCTCTTTGTCATTCACAGAGTGCCGCATTGCTATGTGCATGAATTGTATGCACTGACTGAAACAGGTCGAATGCAAGTGGTTTCAAAGGTCACACAGTTTTTTTTGTTTGTTTCTAAACCTGTAACTAAAGACAAGCTATTTTTTATCTATTTTTTATTTTTTTATACTTTTTTTTTCAAAATCTTACAAATGTAAACATCCATCCATTTTCTAACGCTTATTCCCAAACGGGGTCGCGGGGGGGCCGGAGCCAATCCCAACAGCCAACGGGCGAGAGGCGGGGTACACCCTGGACATGTCGCCAGTCTATCACAGGGCCACACACATAGACGAACAACCATACACACACACTCACACCTAAGGTCAATTTAGAGTCTCCAACCAGCCTATCCCCAAAGCGCATGTTTTTGGACTGTGGGAGGAAGCTGGAGAACCTGGAGAGAACCCACGCTAACACAGGGAGAAACTCCACACAGATAGGGCACCGCCCAAGCTGTGGATTGAACCGGTAACCTGCTTGCTGTGAGGCTACAGTGCTAACCACCTTTCCACCGTGCAGCCCCAAATGTAAACATTTATATTTAAATGAGTCATTTTTCTTGTTTTATACCTGAAAGAATGTGAAAACATAGCTGAAGCACAGTGTGCCAGATGTCGGCATTGGCACCAGCAGGTTAAAGCATTGGTTTTCATGCATCCCTTTTATGGCTCCTAATAAGGGGTTATTAAACCTCAGAGCTTTTATAGAATTATTTGCTCATCACACAAATTCCTACAAAGAATTCAGAAACTATGAAAGCCAAAAATAGCCATGCTCGGCAATGATTCTTTTTTCAATCATTACATCAAGAAAATCCGTATATTTTCTTTTAAAGGCGACAATATAAGGAACGTTTTTTGTGAAAACAAGATGTCAAAACAATGTTTTTTTCAAGGTAATTTAATCAGTGCTCAAAAGTAGTGGTTACTGATCAAAATAGACCCCATGACAGCTGAGGGATTGAGTGGGGGGGAATATATTCAGTGAATAGTAAAACTTAGTAGTGAGAAATATCGCATTTCAACCTTTTTCAGATTACTTTTCAAGAGTAAGATTGGATGTCGCTCTGATGTTGGCTTTACTGTGCTGAGGCTGCCCAGTAAAGAACAGCTTTGTACTGAGATGCACCTTGGACCCAGGGGTTAAGGTGTTGGAAGAGAAGAAGATAACGGGTAAGCTCTCATCTGTGTTGAAAACATCCCACCTCCCACCGCCTCACATACTTTAACACTGACAGCCCTGCAAAGCTTCTTCAGCTACAGACTGCTGCATCCGAACCATCAACGAGGACAAGTGGAGGTCTTTGGATCCTGCAGCATTTAGACTGGAAACCAGCACTGTTCCAAGCAGACCATAAACACACTCAATAAAACCCAATTTGTTAATATACATGCTTAATTTTACTAATTTTACAATTTTACTGGGGGCGGCTGTGGCACAGGTATAGTGTGGCCGTCTTCTGATTGGTGAGTCATGGGTTCGTTTCCCGCTCCATCTGCTGTCTGCATGTCAAAGTGTCCTTGAGCAAGACACTGAACCCCCACTTCCTTCTGGTGGCCAGATGTGTATAGGAGCACTGCTGTCATCAGTGCATGAACGGGTCAATTGCAGGAACTGTAAAGCGCTTTGGGCATCGAGAGATGAAAGTTAAAGCGCTATATAAGTGAACCCCATTTAATGTTTTTAATTCTTACATATTAACAAGTAGGTCTCTGGGGGAATCTGTGTGGAGCTCTCCCCATTTGGGTTTTTTCACATCTAGGCTGATTTGAGTCTCTAAATTCTCACTACATCTATGTAAGTGGGAGTCTGATTGAATGTGTCTCTCTGACTTGATTCATTGCAGGATAAGGAACACCTCCATCCCCTTTGTGATCCTACATTTAAGTAATTTGTTATCTCAAGAAAACAAACTTTGTTTTCTTAAAAAAAAAGACAAAAAGAAAAAAATTTGATCACAGCACTAATTTACAAAACATTTTTTTGGACTTTGGGAGTGAGTCAAGCTCTCATACAAGTTTCAAACAGAAAGACTCCAGTTTTGGAAGTCATGATTTTGGACTGCCATGATGTGAGCAAACTCTAAACTTTGTGCTAAAGACTTTTACAACTTTCACAGTGATGATCACTGAGAATGGGTTTACCCAGTATGAGAGGTTTATCACTGAAACTGAATTAGGGCAAAATGATGGTATTATTCCTCAGGCTGCAGTACTGGGATAGTATAAATCACTTTGCTGCTGAGCAATAAAAAATGTCAACCATTGGATTAAAGACGCTCTGGCTATGAACTTTACTTTCTGTTTTTAAGCTAACCAAAATATGACATTTGAAAGAACAACACCCTTGAAGCAAAAGCAGCAATCATCTTCTACATACTCTACCCTATTGTCTGCTAGGGGCTGAATAATGGTGTGCTTTGATAAGAGCTTGTGTGCCATCAGCATATTATAAGCCAGTTAATGGGTTTTACTTGCTTTCATCTGCAATTCAAAGGATTTTACAGTACAAACAAAATAATTTCTCTTTTCTGTCCTAGTGCCTAGATTCTGTCCCGAGGGTCATTTAGCTCACATTCAGTCATTTCAAGTTAGGCATTTAAAACTGTGCTATGTATCTACTATCATCTCGCACATGTACACCTGTTTTCCTCTTTAGGCCTCATTTAGTTGTTGCCTAGCTAGAAAAATAAGGGTCACAAATCCCATAAGATCCATCAATGGCTTAAATCAGATTAGATTAATCCAGCGTTAGTCTAGAGCCAAACATAATTTTCAATTTGAAGCACTAGATCGAGATATAACAATGAAAACACTTAAAAACAGCTTGTTGTGGTTAAGATTGTGAAGCATTAGCCAGAAAAATATTCACTGTTTACGTAAGTGGAAACAAAACGTGCTGTTTTCAACATTTAGCCCCCATCTTTCTGCTTGTGAAAGATGGGGGAGAATTTAGTTTTACTGAGTTGCATTCAAAGAAACCATTAGTCATGATTTTGCTGACACATAAGTCCTCCAGCATCTACAGCACTTTTTGTTATATGCTTTACAAATGCTTTTATGTAAAAGCTGAAGTTTGCACATTATGAAAAAAAACTAATCAGGGCTAAAAGAAAGCCTTCTCCCTTTCTCTTTTGCACTCACTATTCTCTTTCAGCATCATTCTCCCGGCATTGCAATTCACAGTGACACGGTTTTAATCACCTTGTAATATTGCCTCAGTTTTTTCTTCCTCACCTGCTGTTTCTGCTCTCTGTGGCCTTCCAATATTTCCTCCATGCATCAATTTAAAATCAACGCAGCAGGACACATCAGGACAACCCTCGCAGTGCTTTCAAAATTATGTATGTGTTTGATGAAAAACTTTTCGTGCTGCATGCTTTGCTAGCCATAATGCCACAGACACCTTCCTTCTCTCATTGTGCTCCTCAGATATATGATGCTCAGTTAAGAAGATTCCTAAGCAAAAAGGGCAATTTAGCCATGCATCTAAATGAGAACAGAAAGTAAAAATAAGAGAAAACACAATCGGCCAAGCTCAACAAAGTTATTCACGGCCAGAAAATGGCATATTTAAAAGCAATAAATAAAGACGAATGACTAACACACAAGCAGAATAACAAAATGCACATCACTATACAGAAAACTTAACCTCAACTTAACCAATCAGAACAAAATACAAAACCTTAAACAAAAGAAGAAGAAAATTCATGTTCTTATTCACATTGCATCAAGCTCCATCATTGTGTCAAATGAGTCTGATATTTTCACACTACTAAGCTTCAAAGTTCTGCTTCATTTTCAGTGTTGATTTTAATGAAAAGAGCGAACCTAAGATGAGAAGAGTTGTAGTTATGGAACTGAGTTGTGAGACTTTATTTTCCCTCCATTCCAAAAACTGTTTTCTTATACAAACACAGAGCAATGTTAGATGAATTAGGTTTGGACTTGTTCTGGCTGTTCATATTTACTGTAGCTAGCAGGAGATTCTTCACATCAGATGCATTCTAACAAATGGAAATGGAGTGGCACCTCCCACAGATACAGGATACAAAAAATGTTTGCTGTGGAAATTACAGGGTTTTATAGACATAATCTTGAAGAAGGTGATGTTTCCCCACTGAACAGATGTAATAACTGTTGCAAGTTTGTGTTTTGTTGCTTTGTACATATTTGATAAATACTATGTATATTCTCTATAAACAATATAGAAAACAGATAACAAACAGGCAAAATAATAGCTGCTCTTATAGTACAGGAAGGCAAGTTAGCACATTTCATGTACAAGACAATTATGTGTTTTACATGAAATCATTAAAGCACTACAGATGTTTCCAGGCAACGTTCAAAAGAAACTTTATGACAAAACAATGTTGATTTAAAAAAGCTCAAAATAAGTAGATAAAATACAAGAAACTAAAGTTAGTTTGAAGACTTAACAGTTGTTTTGATAGAAAGCAGCAAAAAAAAAAAAAAAAACATTGGTTTAAAACAGCTGAGAGCTTCAGCAGACCTGCAGTTTTCCATAAGTTTGCCCTTCTATGTTTAGTTCTGAGTTTGGCAACAAAAAGTAGATTTAACTCTGATAACCCGAGGGATCTGGTTGGTTCATGACCAACCAGAAAATCCTGAATGTACATGTATTTTAGCTCTAAACCAGCAAGTCAATTCTTTGACAACAAGTAAGTGTAATGGCGCCCTGACACTTGCACAATTCTGTGGCACGCAGTGCGCAAACTAGTCGTAAACTGGCGTGAATAGTGCATAAACTCGTTGTGACTGCATGCCATGTCGGGACGAGAACTTTGAAATGTTCAAAGTCTCCCCTGCAGCAAGTCTCCCCTGTGCTTCTGACTACGGTTGGGAGCGTGTCTCTGGCATTCAGCATGTTCTCGCTTAGACTGACCTGGGGTTGGGGAGGCCTCCGTTTTATATGGGATGCCAAAATCGGAACAACAATGTCTGGACTGCGCAAACTCTTCATGCCAATACGGGAAGTGCGTAAACTATGCGCAACCTATGCGTGAACTCGTCGTGCCAGTTCGTGTTAATGCGGACACTGATGGGCACGCATTCGTAAACTATTTGTGAACTCGTCTTGAACTGTGGGTGAACTAGACGTGAACAGTGCAGGAGCATCCCGGTTTGTACCCCAAAATGCCATGACTTGCTACGAGAAAATCGTGGCCAAAAGTCGTGCAAGTGTCAGGGCGCCCTAAAGCTCATAAATGCATTGACACGTTTTTCTAAATTATGCTCAGATGTCAGTCCTTAAATCCTTGATATGTTTTTTTAAGTGACAAATAGCTGATTTCACTACTTCCTTCTTCCTTGAAACCAAAATATTATACATCCGCAAGGAGGCTATGGTTTTCCGTCTGTCTGTCCAACTGTCGGTTAGCAACTTTATGCAAAAACAACTGGGCAGACCGATGTGGTTCTCTTTCTGTGAATAGTTCCTAGTCTAAAGGAGATTCAAGACTATTTATGGAAAACAACTGCTTTATACATATGGTCAAAGTTTGGTTCAGACCACTCTCCTGATGTCATACTTATGTAGATTTGTATGTCATCAGTATAACTATGGTAATATATTTTGTTTGTCATAATTTGAGGAAGTGGGAACATGTAGATATTGAACAGCGGTGGCCCCAAAAGAGAGCTTTGGAGAACTCTAAACGTTATTTCGATTTGCTATGGTTTATTACATGTAGCTTTAAAGTGATGTTTCGGATGAAAATTTAGTCCTGGGGCATGGGGTTGGTATGGTCGCAGTGGTGACCAATTCCTACATCTGGGTAGTAAAGTCCAGGAGGGGTGGGGAGGATGGGACTGAAAGAGGGTGAGCAGTATGATGAGTTGAAGAGGATAGGCTCTAACTGCAGGTTTTTGGAGTTTTGACAACTGGCCAAGACTGTGTCTTACTAAGGAAAGAGTTTAAGGAGGTTGTTGATCTGGATAGTAGTTAAGGCCAGCCGGTCGTATCGCTAATCCTAGTGAACTGAGGTCTGTCTGTCAAACATGCACAGAAGTCCTAAATATTTTGGAAATGCACCAGAGTGATGGAGAGAGAACAGAGAGAATACACAGTGCAAAAATCACCCTGGACTGGACTGGAAAAAATAACATAACAAACATTTCAGGCAGTTGTGACTAAGTCCATCCTTTCTACTGAAATATACATCACTCTTGGCTTTCTGCAATTGTTATAAAGTAGATAGAGTACTCAGCACAACAATGAGCTTGTATCTTGTATTTTTTTAAAAAAAGAAAATGAAAAGAAAATAGTAACTTCACTGTTTAATTTAGCATTACATGCTGCTTGCTGTTCCATATTTGCAACCAAAAAAGTATATCCCTAGCAGAAAGCTGGGAATACTATGATGTGCTTGTGTACACAGCAGCTGCCAATGACATTTTTTTTCTTGAAAATCTCTGTTAAAGTCTCTGTCATTATGATAACTTCTAGACTGTGATGTTTGCACAATGATGCCACTTGATAATCTGCACATGGATCAAAAATGACATGGAATTAGGGAAGAGCCTTCAGTTATGACTGAAATGTCATAGTTAATGTAAGCACTGAAATCAGGGCATGATACTTGCGTAACCACAGTAGAGCACTGAAAGTAAGCCTGGCAAATACTTTAACTGTGTTCTTTTCCACGCTGGTCTTGCCACTCCTGGATGACCTTAGGCTTCTCTTTATATGTGTCTCACATAGAGAACAATGATCGTAAGGACAGCAAGCATACGGTAATGATGCCCAGACAGGGTTTGGTAAATGGTCAGACATCTGCGAACTGCAAAGCAGATGGAATGATGTACCCTTTACAGGAGCTGAATGTCATTGGCTGGCATTTCCCCCCAATGTTCATGGATGAGACTGCTGAATATGGCCTCAAAAGAAAAGTGAGATCCATCTCGCTTGAAAAATGTGCACGCAGATGAGCGCCGAAGGTTTTGAACAGATAGTTGAAATTGATATTAATTACATCTGACACTGATCCATTAGGATGGATGGATGGATGGATGGATGGATGGATGGATGGATGGATAGATAGATAGATAGATAGATAGATAGATAGATA
>JBAMHX010000015.1:20258243-20277070 GCA_037177515.1 Pseudomugil tenellus
TAGATAGATAGATAGATAGATAGATAGATAGATAGATAGATAGATAGATAGATAGATAGATAGATAGATAGATAGTAATTGTCTGTTCTTATACACAGAAACTATAAGTATTGTGACTTCTTGTTGATGATGGCCATAGTCTTGTTTTTAAAATATTAAACATTTAACCTCTAACACATTTAACATTTGGGATGTTTTTTCCAGAAATACTATCAGAAAGAGACAATTTTATGATAATGTGTTGTGTTCACATGTAACCAAGACAACCATAAAAAAATTATCCATAAAGGCTGTAGTCATGATGAAAAAACATGTTATAGAAAGATTTGTGAAAGATATCTGCTTTAATGCCCAACTGTTCTTGTAGGAACTCATATTCATGAGCAGCCTATATCCTTCTTGTCATTGGAGGACTTATAGGACGTATTAAACTGTTTGGCATTAAAGCTTTAGCATCTATCCAAAGACAGATCATGTTCTTACTTGTTAGCTTTGATTTAATTTGAAATGTGTTTGCTTTAATTTATTGTTCTACAACAATTAAAAAATGTAGTTGTTTCAGGCAAGGGAAGTTTATTTGTATGGTTAATTTTATACATAAATCTACTAAATGTGCTTTACATATTAAGATATAACTCCATGACCAGCAGTATATTATTAACAGACTTGATCTTATCCAATTGCTTTGTGCTGCTTTTCAGTGTTTTTTTATTTTCCTTTTTATTGTGAACTTGTGTGTATGTTAACACAGCTCCAAGGCCTTAGAGAATATCCACTTTGATTTTCTGTATGCATTGACATATGGTGATTTAGCAATAAAAAAAACTTGACTGACTTCAAGGCTGTGAAAAAGTCCTAATAAAATAATAATGAATTAATATGAAGTAACAAAATAAAATGATTAAAAGCAAGCTAGAGTTTACATGCATGAATAGGTGAATGAGAAGAAAAAGGTTTGATCCCTAAGTTTAATCGCCATTGGTGGTTTTTACCTCTTAGAAATAACTGATAAATGTTACAATTAAATGATTAATTGAAAGTCGAGTATAAGCATTTTCAAGAAGTATTTTGCTGACTTCAACAAAAAACTTTGAGATTAAAGAGATGTCTTAGATCTTATGTCTGGAGTGGTATAGATACCTGATTCAGAAGTGTCACGTGATTACCTTTCATTAACGAAAATCTTTTAAAAACGACATTTTTCCAATTAAGAAATCTTAAACCAGTAATGTAGAAAGTGAGGTTGCTGACAAGCTTTCCTCAAAACACTAAGAAGTGCTTGTAACAAGTAGTAAAAAGATGATAAGGTCTAAGTGTTTTTATCCTCCTTCCTTCTTTAATTTGGAGCCTGCCGTTGGCAATAGCAATAACTGTAGATTAGCAGTAGTGGGATTTCTCTGGGGAGAGTGGCTACAGAGGAAATCGTTCCAAGCCGTTCCTCTGCAAATATTTTCTTTCCAAAGGCCAGATCTCTCTGCTTCATTGTCTTTGCAACCCCCGTATTTTCCCCAGTTTTACTGCTCTTCTGAGGGACAATTTGTGCACCGGGCCCTGGTTTTATTTGTTGGTGCTCTTCGAAGGGTAAGAGAGGATGTCAAATGAAACCCATTAATCACCTCACAGGCTATAAGAGATAATTGTGAAGGGAGAACGAGAAAAGACATCGAGAGAGGGCGAATGAGTGAGCGGGAAAAGAGAAATAAGCCAGGGAGAGGAGTTGAGGGAAAGCAAATGAAATAAATCAGGAAGTGTTGTGGGGATTCTTACATGTAACAGCCTTTACCTTCAATTTCCTCACTCACCGTTTCTCCTACAGCAAGACAGTTGACTGAGTGGAGAACAAAAGTGAAATATTGAGGTAAATACATGACTTTTCAAGCCCCCATGATACTCAACTGATGCTCCTGAGAACCATTTGTTTAAATTACACAGCTGCACAGAGCCTGAATTTAGAGGCTGCTGACAAGATGCAGGCACATACTTTATGAATGAATTGTGAAGCTGAAAATGGTGCAACAACGCAACCATAAACCTGTCAGGTTCTGTGAATGATACTGTTTTTAGTTGGGGCAGTCAATCATAAAAATGGTCAAAGAGGAGTAATTTCCCAAGAAAACCCTTCAAATTACATGTAACGCAAAGATTTTTGCATATTTTTCCTT
This sequence comes from Pseudomugil tenellus, assembly GCA_037177515.1. NCBI lineage: Eukaryota > Metazoa > Chordata > Actinopteri > Atheriniformes > Pseudomugilidae > Pseudomugil > Pseudomugil tenellus. The sequence continues at coordinate 20,260,406 of JBAMHX010000015.1, forward strand.
CATTCTGGAGTAATATACCTTAAAATTTCAGATAATATTTCCAAATATGAAAAAGTTTTGAGAAAAAAGTTAATGAGAGCATTTAATTATGAGGATATTGATAGGTCAGGCATGCATGGTTACAGATGTCAGATGCTCTGCAGATGGGAAAGTTCTCCTCAAATCCTGTGCAAATTGCAATAATATCCAGCTACAGTGGGAAATAAATGAAGTAGGAAACCTAAAATGAAATTCAAATGGATTATGAAGTGGAGATTTCTGAAATGATCTCATTGTCCCCTGTTCACTGCCACCGAACTTCTGATGAACAGAAAATATCATTTGCATAATTAGTCAGCACAGCAGACAGACACATCCTGTGCCAATCCACACAGTTCATTAAATCACTTACAGACGTGTTTCATTATACATCAGCAAGGCTTTTTAGTGTATGTGCGGAGTCACTGAACTGAGTTTGCAACTTATTGCAACTACGGAGGTGCTTCACATCTTTACAGAGTCTAACCGGTGAGAAATGCAGAGCTCACCAAGCAAAGAAACTAATCCCATAAGACTTTCAATAAAAGATCAACTGAGTCATCATGACTTCACTCATTGATTTGTCAACTCCTGTTATGAAGTACCGAGCTTAACATTTAGTCATCAATCTCAACACTTTGGTGGCTAATTTGAACCCATAGGTGGATATGGTGAGTGACCTTTGAAAGCTGATTGGACAAAAATATGTTTCTTTGAGCAATAATGTCTATTTGATAAGGGAATAATGAATTTATCTTATTTTGACATGATGACTTATTGGACAAAAATGAGACTCTGTATATAACCAGATGCTTTATGTATTGGAGAAGGAGATGCCTAGCAACCCTTTAATGTATCACATTTTAGGACACTTTCAAAATCCTCTTCATGCCTGAGAGTGTACATCTATGTTGTATTTACCATCTGCGGTAAAATCGTACTCATCATCTATTAAAATGTCTTCGAGTTTATAAGCCATGCACACAAATAAACCACCCGTGTAGCTTAATGTTTTGAAATCCACACACATTCACACATATTTGCACTGTTGCATAGACACTGATTAGCAAACAGCTTCTTTCTTTTAGAGCAAGAAAGTACGGCTTCAGCATTCTGATGGCAACATGAGGAGCCGCACACCAGTTAAAGGACTGGTAACCATTATTGCAGGGGCAGTCCTCACAGGCTGGTGTAGATACTAGATCTGCTCGGGGCCCTGTGCCTTTCAATGATATCACAGTGTATAATTATCTGGACATTGAGTGCAAGATTGTGGTTAGTCTGGAAAAATTACTGGAGACTGTACTTCTTTCATGGGAAACACAGATGACTTTTTCAAAGAACTCCATCACTCATTATCAAAATGTACTGACCACAGCCTGACATCACCTCTACATGACCTGACAAAAGAAAGACAGTCATTCGAAAGGATCAACAAATTACACTGTTAAAAATAAATAACAGTGTGTGCTAGTTAAACCAATCAGGTAAAGGTTCAGTTTCTTGTGTTGATGCCTGTTTGGTTTCTAATTTCTGTCTGTCTTCAACAGGAGTAAATAAAAGCAGAGATAACTGGGGTTGAGCGGTACTGTGAAGTAGGGCGAGCATGCAACCAAAAATCGCACTCTAGTATGAGTAGTATTATTTCAAAATCACACGACTCAAGTAAATGTAAAAAGTAGTCAAACAGGACTAGTATTTGATGAAAAGACTAGTCAAGTATTGAGTAATTGACTTTATTTTTTTTCATTAATTATATGAGCAGACAATCAAGTTAACAAAAACCTTTTAAAATCTATAATTTGTGATCAGTGGCCATTATTTCCTCCATGGACAATGAGCAGTGGTGGTCTGCTTAGCTTGTACAGTAAAAGGTATTTACAAGCACTAAAAAAGGTCTATAGACACATTTATTATTGTTAACATTTGGTTAATCCTGTGCATGCGCAGTAGCTGGCAGAAGATATCACGGAACCCTACGTGTTTAGACAACGGAAATTGCTAAGAAGCATAGCAAGTATCAATATAAAAAAAATGCTCTTGTAACCATGATAACACATAGCAAATATCATTGTGTCAAGACATATTGTTACTGATAATGGAGATTTAAAAGCAGATGAGCCAGAGTTGCTGCTGTGCCCTTCTGTACCTACAGTAAGTCACCATCTTTTTGTACTGTTTTATACTTTAAAAAAATGCACATTTTTGTTACTTTCTTTTATCGGTTATCATATGCAAAACACATTAGGTTAAAGAGCGATGATCATTCTACTTTTGGAGCTGTTAATGGCATCAGGGAAGATTAATTTTCTAAAAACCTGAAGCATGGTAAAAGCACCGTATCCTGTCATTAGTCAGTGGAATTTTATTTCTTTATGTATGGCTGAATTAACAATCAGACAAAGGGAAGGGAAGAGCTTCACATAGCACAAGAACCTCCCAAAGTCCCTGGTTTATCTCTGTAAAACTTAAGACAGTGACAATGAAACTAAAAGATTATAATACTCATCAAACAATAAAGATTTATCTATCTTAGTTTTCCAGACTCGACTCTGATGGGTTATCCCCACAACCCTCCTTGGCTGTAAACGCTCAGGTGTTACTAACTCAAAGCCAAACTGTTTTAAAAGTTATCCTTGATCAGGTTTTCCCTGCATTTTCCAAGTTTGTGTAGGTTTGTGGGAGTCTGTATTTTCTTCCCACATGTATTCCACAAGCACCATGTATTCCTGGTTAGTTTTTTCTTCTGAATATATATATATATATATTTTTAGTTTAAGCAAGCAGTTGTGTCATGATTTTTCCAATTGGACAAGAATGTATGGCCATGAAGTGGAACATAGCATGAGTGGATAGTTTGCTTCATTTTGATGCCAGACACACATATGAAAATATGGGACAGGAGGAGCAAATGCAACATTACTATAATGACAGATGTGGGATGCAGACATTGGGGGTTAACCACTATGCTAGAAACTGTGTGGGCATGTATTTCCTCAATTTGAAAATATGTCTAAAATACATTTCCAAAGAATAGCATTGTCTGGGGTGTATAATATGAAAAGATTTCTATAATCCAAAGAAATCTGTTTATGCAAGGGGCATAAGGGAGGTTGAAAGCTAGTGCTAAATGGCCATGATCTTTGGTTTCTCAGGCAGTGCTGCACTATAATCATATGATTTTCCAGTTTAGATCTCTGAATGTGGCCAGTGACTGTTCTGAAATTGGAAGGGAAATCCAGAGATGGTGTCTTCTGTCATCCATTTTGGAAATCATAAAGACTGTGTTTTCCTTTCAAAAGTGGAGAGAAACCCCCCAGTTTTAAGCTATAAAGCTAGTATCTGTCAGAGCATGACAAGGATTGACTACAGCATGAAGGTTTTTGTGCAACATATGCCATCCATCCATCCATTTTATGCCGCTTATTCCCAATGGAGCCAATCCCAGCTGACATTGGGCAAGAGGCAGGATACACCCTGGAAAGGTTGTGCGCAGCATTTGATGCCAACTAAAAGTTACTAATGATCTTCTTATGACTTCAGATAAAGGACTCATGTCTGTTCTTATCTTGTTAGATCTTAGTGCTGCATATGACACCAGAGATCACAACATGCTGCCACAGAGGCTGGAACATGTAGAGCAATGTAGAGCTGCTACATGGTAGCAGGAAACTTTGTTCTATTAATCAGCTGAAATCCTAATAAAACATTTTGCATACTTATCTTTGGAGGTTTGTCTCTGCTTCAAATTGTGAGATGATGTTGCATCTTATTTATGTTTTTTTTTTTTCCTTTTTGTAACATGACTTATTTTGAATCTAAATTTGCTTTTAATGTTTAAGGAGAATGATTAAGGATTAAGGAGAATCATGTTTATCAACTTCATTATCAGCTTCATCAAAAACAATCCATTTGTTTTTGTGATATTTGTAAATGAAGACAGGATTTCAAATTAGAAAATCATCATAGTCACTGCAAATTGACCTTTACCGATGGTAAACCGGGACATTAAAGGGTTAAAGTAACCCGATTCCTTTACATTGTGGAGACATCTAATGGTTATCATGTATCAATTGCTTGCAGGATGCATCATGCTGCATATAGAAGCAACCAAAATGAAGATCCACAGCTCTCCAACTTTCGAGTGACATTGTGAAAAGGCAGAAAATTTGAGGACCATGTGTTTTTTTTCACATAAATCAGCCTGCAATCAGTAAGTATGAGACGGTTGTTGTGCTGATGAATCAAAGCTGTTTAGGGTGCCAATATGAACAATTTGAGTTTATTTCAACTCTTCATACACATAATAATGACAGTGATATTTCTTAAGAAACAAGCACACAAGTGATTGTTCAGAGAGTAGTAAGGACCATTTCCAGAGACACTTTGAGGCAGACTAGTTCTGCTTGTACTGAATGTTTTAAATCCTCATTACAATTAAGGACATAAGAAACACTTCATTAGCTGTGTTTATGGGCAAAGCCGCTGATGAATAGTTCCTTTTCCCCTAAAAATATCATTAATTGCAACTCTTAAGAATTGTTTTTTTCTCTCTCTCTTGGCCTTTTCAGGTGTCAGAGCTCAAAATCCATCGTGTTTATTCACATAAGCTTTTTTAATGAGAAAGAGCTCGGCTATCGACTATAGTATGTACACTGTGCAAAGCATTGTATTCAATTTACTATAATTTGGTTTTTATTCTTCACAATGCTTAACTGGTACTGATCAGTTTGCATCCATGCCAGTGTTCTTTAATTATATAAGAGCCAGTGTTACAGTGTGGAGTGCCAGACTCAATTAGGAGGAAATGTGAACATTAATTCAGACGTAGATGTTTAAAACAAAATTAGAAGGTTGTAAGTGGTCGCCAAATTTTTGCTAAATATATGCATGTATGCCAATAAGCTGAAAGGGAAAGAGGTGGAAATCATCTTGAAATACAACACTCTGAAGCAAAATAAGGGTGAACTGTGATAGCTCACTCCAAGAGTCCCTGTTCTTGTGTTACTCCCATCATTCAAACTGGCTGGAGCCTTGCTGTTCTCTGCCACTTTTATGGCGACTATATATATCAATAGTTGTTGTTGATTCATTCTACTAATCCACCCTCCAGATTTGTAGTTTTATTCACTATAGGGCCTTTGATTTAAGGTCCAATTAACAAAAAGGCACAACAGATGTTTGTTTATAGCTCAGTGCTTCAACCATGCACTGACTTTAGAACCCATAGAAACTTTACTGTTTCTACATTGCAGAGTAGAGACATTATATATATATATATATATATATATATATATATATATATATATATAAAATATGTCTGCCGATATCCTTCATGTGAGCACAATAACTGAACTACTTAGGTACCTGGGTCAAATTTCACGATTTCGGGAACCATTTACAATTTCATTTTGATACTCTCCATACCTGTATAAATCCCCGAAGGGGGACAATCTGTATCAAATTTCACAATTTTGGGATTTATAGTTTCCCTACCAGGTGGCACTTTATGCAAGAAAAAGCTGATTTTTGCTAAACCATTTGTCCCATAGTTCTATATGTGAAGCAGCTGATAATTGGTCCACTGTGGAATACATCCACAACCACTCTGATCTGGCTGACGTATCAGACTCCACATACAGTCTTCATACGCTTAGTAGTTGTCTTTTAAAGCTTGTTACTTCTAATAAGAAGCTTGAATGTTCAATGCTGTACCGTAGCTGTTCCCAAGACAGTATTCTACTGGACACATATCTCTGATAGCATACTTGGGATTAGTTGGAGCCACTCTACCAATCAGGTCATGACCCTGAGTGCTCTGATTACCATTAGCACAACTGTGGCTCACTTCTCACATCTTCTGAGTTTCCTCTCTCTGCCTTTTGTATTGCTCAAGCCGGTTTCTGTCACTTGCACAGCTACAACTAACATTGCTTTCCATTGCTCATGACACATAACAGAAGGCTGTGCCTATGTTTTCCCACTTAGGGAAGTTATTAGAGTCAATACTCAGAAATAATAACTGAACATCTAAGGGACAAAGACATATGATTTGTGATTGCTTTGGCTGTGTGGTATCTCACTTCCCCCAATTCCTATCACACATTTTGCGAGAGCCCAAAAGCTGTGATTAAATCCACTCATTACCACTTACCCCGTGAATAAGCACCACAACGGTATTTTGGACAGGTCAGGCAGCCTCAGAGCAATATTCATAAGAGAATAATATCAGCGGAGCACTCATTAGGAGGAGGACACACATACCATTTGGGCACTTTTAGAATTGTAAAGACTTACTTGGGGGATCAAAAGCATATTAGAAGAACACTCTTCCAGCGCCAGCCTTTTAAGTAACAGCCAGGATTCTCTATGAAGCCAGCTGCTCGGCTCAACAAGGATGACCCTAGATTTCTGCTACACTTACCAGCAGCTTTTTAAGAATCTTAGCTGATTTGGTCTCACTGGGCTACAGTGATACACTTGTCATCTGTGATTTGCTCTAATTGGATGTTCTTTCTGTCCCTCTCAATGTGATGGACATAAAATACAGAACAATTTCTACTCTGGATTTGCAGAAAATCTTAACTGGAGGACAAGTAGAGATTATGATTAATGGCTAAAAATCTAATAATTAAGTGTCTTTGGGGTGTTAATTACTGGATTATAAGGGAAAAAACATTTATTTTATATCAGCTGATTTTAACTCGCTCACCACATAAACCAAAGCAATGATGATCTGATTGTGCTTTAAATGTCTGCGTTTTGCACACCAAGTCTTCTGTCCCACATAATTGATCCACAACAGGATTAGGTGGTTTTCAGAATTGATAAAGCAAAAACTACACTTGAATAATCTGTCTACTTCTCCTATGCATCTTGGAAACAAAAAGTGTCCTCATTTTACAGATTTGCTTTCTGGTTAATGAAACAAGCATTTATCAATCTTTGATTTACATGTGCTGAGAAATATTGGGATTATGCATGTCTGTGTATTGTGGAAAGCAATAATTGCTCTGTTAAAAATCTTGGCTGTCTGTACAGTAGAGGGAAGATTTTCAGGCTGACAGATAATTTAGATAAAGGCAAAATCATTCTTAAATGATTATGACAATATTCAATATGACAATGCACCTTTTGTTTGAAACATAGTGAGCAGTCACATGCAGGTTGCCTTTAATGTAGTGGAAGCTGAAGAAACCAAAGCTGTCATTTTGAAAAGTGACATTGGTTACTGTCCTGAGAATTATTTCTAGTTCCTTTCTTAGTGAGTTGTCGTGTGTTGAAGTGGGACCCTGTGATGGACAGAGCAGTAAAGAACAATCAGACACAGTTTTAAAGCTTAAAATTGTGTTTTCTTCATTTTAACCCAACCTGAAGAACAATTTTAACACTAGAAAAGACCTCAGACAGCAAAGACCTCCACCAAGCATGACTGGCCCCCCTTACGATTCTCACTAAAAGAGCAGTCCTATATCTATTGTATCTACTCTATTAGATTTGTTGACCATGAAAACATAGCCTTAGGAATTGCAATCAACTTGTCATCCAGATGATGAGCCTAATCGCCAACAAAATGTAATCATTTGTTGATCTCCACATTATCAGCATTCCCTGAAAACTTCATCAAAATCCACCCATAGGTTTTGTAGTTATTTTGTACACAAACAAGCTAACAAACACTGGCAAAAACATAATCTCCTTGGTGGAGGTAATAAATAAATAAAAAGGCCTATAAAAGAGGTCAATGTAACAAACTATATTTAAATAGGTGGTAACAAAAGTGACTAACTCAAGCAAAAAAATTAAACAAACTGACCTAATAAATTACAAATAAGACAAAACCTAAATAGTGGCTGATCAGCCCAAACAAAATTGCAAATCATCATTTGTTGGGTTGTCATCACATACATTATTGTGCCAAGAGACCTTCCCATTGATCATGTGCTGTCGAATTTAAATCTCATCTGACAATATGAGGGTAACACTTATGTTATCACAGAACATTAAACTCAAGCCACAATGATTATGTTCCTCTTTTCTTCATCAAACCATGACTCATTTTTTCCTGCCTTTTCACATCAAAGTTAAAGTTATTGCTGAGAAATGTGAAACTAGGAGACTAAAATATGCAGAAGTGGCCTTGTCTCGGTGAAATTAGCTTCCACATTCTCTTGTATAATGTTTTTTGAAATTGGCCAGAAATTAGAAAAAAAGCAATAAAACGTTTAGAAAAAAAAGTCTGGTAAGAGCGCCTGGTTATTCTTTTACCTTGAGAAACAAAACCGATGTTTATGAGTTGCCACACTAGTTTCTGAACTGTCTGAACATTTTAGCTTTTGCTGTTTCATGCATTTTTCAATTTAAATGTGACTTGACAGATTTGTAAATTGTTGTCTTGCCTAAAGCCTTTGAGAAATAAGCTAAACCTTAGATTGGCTGAAATGTACTGTTGTTGGACACAATAGTAAGTAAACTTTATGTTATGCAAATAGCTAATTAATGTCCAAATATTCATGGGCAAAACTAAAAAGGTGACCTGTTTATGGATTAGTTATTTGCATCCATTTCTATTAAATTTAGTGGGAAAGTGTGTAGTGCATTAAACAATTTTAGCAGACGATGCATATAGGCCTATCCATCCAGTGTCAAAGGGGGCAGGTCAAGGGTGAAAGTCTTCATTCCTGTTCAAGATTCATTCATCTATCTCACAACATTAGTGTTTAACTGAAATGTGGATTGTGTTTAGAGTGCACTCTTTGAGAAAATTTGTTGCCTTGTTGAATGTCAGCACAGTTGCTGAATCACTTCACTGCTCCAGTAGCCACCCGTTAATTACTAATGTTTACAGTAAATATTCAATTGTTAACATGAAAAAAGTTAAACTACAAAGCCAGTGACTAGCCTTAACTCATTAGTGTTGTCCTTGTCAATAAAAACTAAACACAGGCAGGTCAGCATCACATTGATACACAGGCAACATGGCGTCATGGAAACAAAAAAAAAAAAGCTGAAGAAAATGCTAATCCTAAATGCTAATGCTAAATGTTAACAATGCCAGCTTTAAGTGGTATAAAAGATTACAGGTTTGTGCTAGATTTCAGACATTTAAAGTGTTAAAGCTGTTTGCAGTAACGCAAATGTCATAATTTTGGATTCCCAGCAGGAAAAATTACTGAATATTTGAAATTTTCATCACTGCAAAAGAACAACTTGATACAAACATACAATAAAACACCATAATATAGCTAAAACACTGTGGATTAATTGTCTGTAAGGAATATAAGAGTGAATACATATGAAGTGAATATAGGACTATAACATAGGGTGGAAATGAGCTGCTTAGCAGAGGGTTGTGGTGTCAGAATGCTTTGTAGTTTTATGAAGTTACCATTTCATTCATTTGTCAAATATCAAGTTTTATTATCAAAACTATTGACACGAAGTTGAATTCAAGGTTCCATTAATTGAAAAATATTTTAGCAAAAATACATTTTATGGAATAATTACTTCCATACTTAATTGAATAATTACTGGATGCTGCTTCTGTTGGCTTAAGGGTCGACACCACAGTAAGGTGACTCATGTCTCGTGTTTAAATGGGCTACATCCCTTATTTCTTAGATCTTTCAACTTATATTCTTGAACTGTTGATCAATTGCTACTTTCTGTCTCAATGCCTTTATTAAAAGAGGGGATGGAGCCTTTGCACCTTCAATGCAAAAGCTTTCCCCTCCACAGTAAGGCCATGCAAATAGCTGACATTTTTAAACTAATTTAAAGACACATTTTTAGTCTTTTATGTGAATTCGTTTTACCGCTTTGCCCAATTCAGGGTCGGGGGGTTAACTAAAGCAATAAGACTTAATGACTTGACTTAGTACCACTGGCCATCTATTCAGCTGCACTTAAGAACTGATTGAATGATTGTTAGAAATTGTAATTGCTTCCCACCATGTAAAGTGTGATCATGTCACAATGTTTTAGAAGATGTAGGGATGTAAGGACTAAAAATTCTCTGCTGTCCCCAGTGGACCAATGCAGCTATCGCATTTTGAAGTGATACTAGACTGTATTGTGAACTAATAAGTTAATTGATGAGGAGTGAATATTAATTCAATGTCCTTTGACTCAGTTTATAATTTTGTGTAGCTGTGTGTGTGTTTGTTTGATATGAATAAGTTTGTTTTAGTTCTGATTTAAATGACAGATACGTATTTATAGCTTTTGAAGTGGAAACATAATTATCTTAATTGATTTGTAATGTTTTGGCAAGAATCCCAAAAGATTCAGACATTTTACTGGGATGATAAACAGTTTAAAATAAGAAGTTATTTATTAGCATTTCATCAGATTGTTGACTCTGCATAATAAAGAAGACAATCTTAAATATAGCCAAATGAGAACAAAAACCTTTTTTACATTATTTTAATAGAAAACTGATATCTTTAGCTGAAAAACTGCAACAAGTTTTATTTCCCTCTTTGTCTCCTTTTTTCCAGGATGAGTGATCTTGTGGATAATCTTTGTAGAAAGCGGCAGATAAAAAGTGAGATCTGGAGAAAGATAGTTTCAAAACCTCTTCCTAACCCTGCTGGAATATTCATGACTTTGGAGGTAATTGCTTTTGCAGTGTAAACATGTAATATTAATACTGCTTTAATGGGCAGAAAGCAAAACAAAACTCAACTTTAAAATTCTTCTGAAAACAAATGTATTTGAAATTTTTGCACAGTAGTTTCTACACAGCGTTGTCCGTAAATTTTAGGCGCAGTGCAGCTTTACTTTATTGTTTCTCTTCATACACACACAAACACACACACACACACACACACACAAACACACACACACACACACACACACACACACACACACACACACACACACACATATAAACAAAGAAAAATAATTTAATGTCTATTCTGCCTTTTCCACATATTCAGCTTGCAAAACAGCAATTCTCTCATGCCCCCATTTAATTCATCTTCTTTACACATGAGTAGGACAAATCATTTGTGTCCTTCAACAATAGCGCAATGCTAGCCTGAGCTTCTTTAATGGACCTTTTTCATCCATGGCTTTGTGAGTAATACACGCACTTGAACAGTAAATCCTTATGTACACATGGTTTCCACTGCCAGCTGCATGCTGAAAAACAGTAAAAAATATAAGGGGCATAATAATACCCCAAAAGTTATATCCTTCATTTTCTACTGATTGAATACACACTGCTGTTTGCAGAGAAATTGCTGGCACTTTGACCCGTTGACAGATGCTGAAGCTATGTTTGTCAAGCTTTTGGTCACTATCTGCTTGTTTACATAATTTCTCTTTTATCACCCAAAACCAGCAGTCAATTATAAGATGTCAGTGAGAACACCTTGTTCATGCACTAACAGCGATCCTTTGTTTTTGGATGAACCGGGGGGGTCTAATTAGCCATACAAATTCATGGTAGACATACTTGCTGCCATTCTACCTGCTTTGAGAGAACAATCAAAGAAAGACACGGCACTGTGATGTGAATGCTCCTTCTCTGCTTAATTAGAGAAAGTTGTTTTCTGGTCTCCACTAACAAGATGAATAAACAAAGTGACTCAGAGATTGAAAGACATGAGATAAAGTTTGAGCTAGAACGGTAATTGATTGAAACAGAGCAAGTTTTTCAAGTTTTCGTATAAATATTCACAACAGAACAAAGAAAAAATACCGAGATGATTGCATGACATACTTTAACGTATCGTGTACCTTAAGAAATGTGCAAGTTACGTGGGAACTAATTGATCCCTTACAACATCAGCGATACCTGCAACTGAACCCAACATGGCTCTCCTCTTTTAATTTGAGGGAGGCGGTGTTCATGATTTCCAAAAAGAAATACAGTTATTATTATTCTGGTTTTATTCCATTTTAAATGAGCCTTTGCCCAGAGGAGAAAGCAGAGTCCCTGGATCATGTTGACATATGGCCTCTTCTTTGCATGACAAAGGTTTAACCGGCATCTGTAGATTGCACAACAAGCTGCTTTCATGTTAATTTAAGTGTTTTTGAGCCATCATTCTTCCACGCTTTTTTAGCAGTGTTATTTAGCTATTGATAATAATAACTATTATTAAGTGATGGAAGATAAAAGACATTCAAAAGTGCTAAAAATGCACTCAATTTTCTTTTTGAAAGTTTACTTTTTGGTGCTCTTTTGATAAATAATAAATTTAAATAGACTTGTACTCAGTGGTATATAGTGATTTTCCAGTTAAAGCGCTTTCCATTATACAGCACATTCACGCACACCCTGATAGGCACATTAGGAGGCAACTTAGTTTCAGCATCTTGCCCAAAGACACTTCAGCACCTAGTCAGGTGACGACTGGAATCAATATCCTAACCTACCAGTTGAAAGATGACTGCTCTTTCACCTGAGCTCAGCTAAATTCATTGTGTTAACAGCGTCATTTGATTTTCCTGCACTTATCGAACTGTAACAGCTCCTACTCTCTAAATATGATGGTTTTCTGTGTTTTGGTGAATTAAACACTGGTTAATGATATTGATAAATTATGGCTGTCTTTATACTTTACACAATGTCACAACATAAAATACACATTAAAACATGTGAATATGTTCTATTAGATCCACAAAATTAAAATTAGAAGACTGTCAAAAACATATGGGTCCTGTATTAAAAGATATTTTGCAAAATTTGTTTAAATCAATATTTACCACATGCTGTAAGACTTTATTACAGTACAAAACAAAGATAGTCTGGAGAAGTGCAGGGAATTGTTGCAGTGTTAACAACTCAATCCCCTGCTGAAAGTTTCAAAATAATGATTTTATTAGTGTATCAGTAATGATTATAAAACAAAGATATTGCATTGAATCAACCCCTATTGATTTATAATTGAGCTCAATGTTTGTTTAATCTTGATTAACATTATAATCTGTGGTTTATTTTCACTTTTTTGTAGATTTTAGATTACTTAAGGTGATCTGCATACTAACCTAGTTTTCTGGGGTTTGTGGCTTGTTGGTAACTTGCATGTTTACCTGAGAGCAAACAGATTAATGGGCTTGGCTTACAGTCGCCGCTATATTGCTGCTATATTTTTGCATTTAACCCGACCAAACAGACAGCGCTAGAGTAATACCAGCAGCAGGGACACATATTGCAAAACTATGCATTTTTGAATGAGCAAATAAAACTATAGTGACAGGCAAACACCCTTATTAGCTGAAGATTATCTTCAAGCAGACAACGTTCAAATCGTTCCCTGCGCCGTGTTCAAAGTGATGCAACAACAACCACAGGCAAGTCATTTAAACACGATGCAGTTTTTAGCTGCACGGATGCTACCAGGCGAGGGGCACAGGAAATTCATTTTCTTGTTATTGCAAAATTATTCAAATGAGAAAACCATCAATAATACTATTCCCACAGAGAAAATCCCCTATAACAGGTCTAACGGGAAGAGCGATCTGATAAGAGGCGCTATCCCACTGGCACAACATAAAAGGATTTTGGAGCCCAATGGCTTTAGTGTCAATGATGCTCGAGTACATGATAGATGCAGAGAAGCAAACCCTTCTTGCTATGCTCACATGCCCCCTTTTTTTATAGGAAAAGGAAAAAGAAAAACGGTATTAATAATGTTTCAGCAGCAGGAAAGTGTTTTGTCAACCCATGATAACTTTTTTCTTACTAATTTAAACTGCATAGACAAGCTACCTAAATGTAATGTAGAGAGGTATGTCTAGTTTTAAATTACTAATGCATAACTTTGCTGTTAAATCTGCGTTTGTAAAAACATTTTTTCCACTTATAGAAATATTCTTTATACTTCTAACATTTACCTCCCACACAATATATAATTTACATTTATACATTAAATTTCTTTTTCTCCTTCCTGTGTTATTACTTCATTCTGTAAAAAAAAATGACAGCACTATTATAATCATCACGCTCTGCTTACGACTGACCTCATTGTATCACGTTGTCAGTGCTCCAGGCAGTAGAGAAGGGGTCGTCAAAACCGGATTGCGTTGTCTGTTGTTGCAGCTTTTAATTGGTGTGAAATTACTTTTTCAGTGGAAGTTTTAGTATCAGACTTTGCAGTCATAATAACTTAGTTTGGCACGGCTGACAGACACCCGCATGAAAATGGTGCTTACTTTGATTGCATGCTGACATAAACAAAGAAATTTCAGTTGAACCTTTCCAAGGCAAACAGAGCTAGTGTTGCTCACCCAGGCGGGCAGCTAAAGAGGACTCTGTTTGATAACATGTAAAGCAAATGTGCCAGACTGGTCAGTCTGTCAGCTCAGTCACAAATACTTGATTATATGTTCATCTTTTGTGTTGACTAGCGAAGCGCTGAGAGGCTGAAAAAGAGATTGCTTTGATTCCTCCGTATGTCTCTGTCTCACTCCATGGAAATCTGGCCTTTCGGCTGTCAGATAACAGCAGTCAGATGTCAAAAGACAGCTGTCTTCTGATGGCAATAACAAGAGAAAATGGCAACATATGGCCTTTCGCCACACATGCACTGACCTGTACACAAAGCCAGTTTGATTTTCGCTGCTGTAGCACATGTCCTCATATTTGCACTGGATTACGGTAGGCATTTGACCTGCAGAAGTGAATCAGACCAAACACTTGTTTGACAGGGCATGTCTGCTTATACCGTCTTCTAAGGGAATTTAAAGCCAATTCTTCTGTGGGGGAGTTGGGAGGTTTACTGGGACAATAACATAAAAGAACCTTTGCTTTGCTGAACAGAGGTAACATATGTGCATTGAATATTTTCTCCCTACCACTTGTTTCCTGGCCCTTAAAGCTTCCTAAGCCCTGTGCCTCGTTACTGTTCTTGGGTTTTAAAATGCAGCCTTGCAAAGCTGGTGTGCAAAGAATCCCAGAAAGTTACATGCTCTGAGCCATGCATTCAACCAGCTACCACCTGTTTATGCTGACATAATGGGCAGTCAAAGCTTATGGGTTTTCTATTTCCTCTCTTTCTGTGTTAAAATCTTGAAAATGTTGAAAAATAAATCTGACACAGCTGTATAAGAAATAGACAGGGTTGTGGCACATCCCCATGTTAATGTAAGCATAGATTTTCACCGTCAGAATAATGGAGAAGCATTCAAAGACTGAAATAGAGCAAAGCACCTGGGGCAGTCACCTGGAGGCCTGCTGAGCTAATGTAAGAGAGACAGCGCCATTCCAATGTCATGGTGAATAAATAGAAAGGAAAACATCAAACCGCTAATCAAACACTCATTCCAGGTGGCCAAATGAAGGTTACATTTACAATACAGCCTATATCACGACACCTCTAATAGCGATAGACGGGTTGAAATTAATTGTAGCATAATACAACACTCCATGTGTCTTATGTGGATGCTGTTTTGAATTTAAAATTAATGTTTTTAAATGTTTTTGGTCAGAGTCTGAAGTCATCTGTATCAGCTGCACTAAAATATGATGCTTCCTGTTTGAAATTAAACCAATGGTATGTGTAAAATCAAAATTGGGACCTGGAGAGTTATCGATGGAAAGGCAACGGAACACAGACAGGAGGGCGCTATTAGATTATAAAAGCCCATGAATTGCTTTAATACAAGCAGCTACAAACAGTTACAGTGGCTAAGATAAATCGCCTAAAAAAAAGAAAACGCAGAAAAGCTGAATTTTTGCCTTGGCCTCCAAATCTCCCAGATGCTAATCTGATCAAGCGTTGGCAGAACACAGCAGATCTTTTGGATCTGCTGGTGCTGTGTGGTTGTCACTCGAATTGACAATGTTACTTATCTTTATTAAGCAGCCAAATTTATCATATATAGAATAGGTTTCTTATCTAAATACCAGGTGTCATGTCAGTCTGAACTGAATAACAAGTTACAGTGCAGAACAGAGCAAGGACAAACCCATTTAGCAAAGCTTTTTATCTGTGTCGTTTCAGATGTAATTGCCTCATCCTTTCCACCCAAGCAACCTATATGGGGAAGAGAGCCTTGGAACAATCCAGCAGTTGGGTGCATATATCTGAATATGAATATATTGATGTTAAATAGCAGCCAGAGATTAAATACAAAGCACATACACATACACACATAAACAAAGAGGTCCACCTCCTCACACCCACTCTTGTATAGAACCCTTTATAAACAACATGAGTCAGTCAGGTTTGCTTTTCATTGCTGCTGTAGCTCCCCGTATCCTCGTCCTTGGACTAGACTCAGCCAATCACGCCTGCAGGAGAAAGGAAGATGGAAGCAAGCCGCAGTCATCAACAGCTAACCAGAAATGGGCTGAGGACAGATCGACCAAGGGCTGTGCTTTTCTCTGGTAATTGGCTCAGTTTTAGATCTTAATACATTCAACAGATGTTTGCCTTAGCCCAAAGCCATGCAACAGCAAACTGTGAAAGAATCTGCCCTCTATACTTCAGTCTCCTTATTTTTAGCTGCTTTGGCATCTTTCTCTCTGTGTGACTCAATTGCATTACAAATAATGTTTAGTAAGACTGTTCTGTCCCTCCAACTATAGGATGGATCATTAAAAATCTTTCACATCACGATAATGCAATTGTAGCTCTGTTGGCTCAAAGTGGGATCCTGTGGCTTGCATCAAGTTCTACCAGGATGTATATA
>JBAMHX010000015.1:20289247-20309288 GCA_037177515.1 Pseudomugil tenellus
CCAAAGAGCTACAGCAAATAAATCTGACAGCAGCTCAAAGGAACGCACTACACATTCAACGAATGTGTGTTTTCGGTATCTGAAGACATGCTCAGAGTTTGCGGGAGGCACAAGCTGCACGAGTGCAGTCAATTGCTCCCTGTCACCGGGGAATCCAGCCACCTCAAAAAAAAAAAAACCTTGTTTTGTCTTATTCAAAGAATCTCGAGAGCTTGGAAACCTAATAAACATCGCCATCCGGCACGACATTGCATTTAGGAATTCTGTCAACACATGTAAAAGATGTGACTAAGAGATCGCTGCTATGTTGGCTACTGTACGCTGGAATGACCCAGATGCCAAAAACTTTAGACTTGTGTAACGATGGAGAGCCGGAGCCAAAGGGAAGGTTAACAGGATTTATTAGAGACAAGGAGGGATGAACGAAAACCTGTAGGAAGGTTGAAGATTTCAGGAAGGATGCACGAATGTGGAGCAGGAAGGCAGGCTGTGGGGAATCCAGAACAGGGCATTGCAGGAGCAGCTGGAACAGGCATGGGTTTACATACATTCAATGTCCGACGAAGGAACGACTGGGAGCTAAGCAATTACGCATTTCCCCCGTTTTCATGTGTTTTTAAACGTGTAAATATAGGCGCAGTTTCTACCAGCAAAACTACTTTCAGGTTTGATAAATTGCTTTGCGTGTGCTAAAATCATATATTTACATGTTCTTTTCCCACTCCACGCAAAATTGTGTGTGATCGCCCCAATTTACATCCTCATTGAGGCAAACGTACTAACTGGAGGAGGGCGCGCAATTTTGCACCTTCGGAAGTCACAAACCCTTTTACTCACTGTTAGTAGATCAGTTTGTACGTTTTTTTAGCGTGTGCAGTGGGATTTTAGTACATGCAAACCTTTGGTAAATCTGGGCCTTTGTGTATATGTATAACTTTATGAATGAGTAATTGGTAAAACTTAGTAGTCTAGTGATTGCAATTTTAATCTTTATCAGGCCTGATAGAAATAAAATCAGGTTTATTGTTCAATTGGTAATACACCAGTCTGGCCTGACAGGCTGCGGTCATGCAAGGTGACACTTGCAGTTACGGTGTCAAGAGAGCTGCTTTTCGTCAGCCTACACTTCCCACTTAAATTCAGTTGCACAAGAAATCAGGTATTCTGGTGCTTCTTATGTGGAAATCTCCAAACGGATGCAGTTCGAAATACTATGTCCCGATTACTTGTCATCATCATGAACGAGAATCCGGTACTGTCAAGCCAAGCAAACGTCAGTTGAGTTGTTGTTAAAATAATAAAACAATAAGCTCTCATCCATGTTGAAGGACAGTTCCCTCCTCCTCCCAGAACACTGACAGCCCTGCAGAGCTGCTTCTGCACCAGACTGTTGCATCCAAAGAGGGCAGGTCAATATCCTGCAGACTGGAAGACTGCACTGCTCCCAGTACACCATGAACAACTAATAAAATCCACTGCAACAAAAAACTGCAACTATTAACAATAAAATGTTTCGGTCTGCTGCTTTCGGTCTGCAGTTATTAAGAGAAAACAAATTTTGTTTTCTTTTGATAACAAGATAATTATCTCCTTATCATGGGATAACAGATTTTGTTATCCCATGATAAGGAGATAATTATCCCGATATCACTAGAAAAGAGCAGTAAAAAATTATTGCAAGGATGACCAAAACGTCATTCAATGTTATCAATACTCTTTAATTGTAGCAACTGTGTAAACACAGTTCTAATTTCTTTTAAAAACGTATATTATTTTCCAATAACAAATGTCCAAGAAATCCATTCCATGCAGCCATGGCCTGATTAAAAAAACTGTTTGCTGAAACTGATTTGTTTTGCCTAAAGGGAGGATACACTGCCTTTCACTGGTTTGTCCTGTGCAAATATCATATTCATCAGCAAAAAAAATCTGTTTTCAGATTTTATTACTAGAACAGTGTGAATCAATTAAAGCTATTTAAATCTGTATTTTACACTAACCATGCCAAACAACTGAGCTAATAATTTGATCAGCCACTGGGAAATACATTTCTTGCAATGTCCAATGAGAATGTCCAACGATTCTCATAATACAACCTATTTTTGCAGCATATTATTTATATGACTGTTCCAAGACAGTGTGCTATTCACAATAACACCCAATAAGTTAACTTCTATTACTTTATTGAGTCACATTTTCTCCTAGTTAGGTGCATTGTTGGTGACACATTAGGAAAATATTTTGACCTAACTACCATCTATTTTGTTTTACTTCACGATTACTAATTTATTGTCTTTAACAAGGCCTATGCCATCGGAAGTTACACAATATAAGGATATAAAACCACACATGTTCAGTCACAAAGCTCTAGTTGGTGTCGAAACTTGGTATGACGTCAGGACAGGATCCATCGTAAGGTCATGACCTTTTGTTTGCACTTGATTTGAGGTCAATGAGAGAAATAGGTCCAGAGATATAGCCAAAAATCTGATTTTTTTGTCCATAAATCCAAAGGATCAGGAAATTTGATACAGATTGCCCCTTTGGGGATTTAAACAGGTATAAAGAGTATTAAAATGAAATTGTAAATAGTTGTTTGAGTTATTTTGCTCACACGAAGGATATCCTGCAGCGGTGGCAGTCGGGGCGAAACCATAATCTCCCTAACACTCAGTGTTTGAAGATATAAATATGGAAACATTCAGATATAACATCATGTGACACGTCTTCAGGTCATGACCTTTCATTTGCACTTGATTTGTGGTCAGTTGGATGATAGTTTCAGAAATTTAGCCAAAACAGTTGTCAGGTTTGAGCGCCCCCTAGTGGCCAAACTGAAATGATAAATTATTCTCAGATTCAGTAAGTCACTTTGGAGAAAAGCATCTGCTAAATGACTGTAATGTAATGTAATGTAATATAAATTCAGTTCTTCCTCTCTATGAGATCTATGTTTTCTAAATGGAAATCTAAATGGAATGTTGTAAGTTATCCCGTTAACAGGAAGGATCTGTGGCAGACATCAAATATCAAATTAAAGTTTTAAATAGCTGTATGTGCTTCATGAGATGGTAAAATAAAATGTTGGTTTTGATTTAACACTAGCTCACATTTGTAAGAATGAACTTTATCAATGTTGTGGACACACACATCTTTGTTCTCCTGCTGTTGAAATGTTATCAGAGAGGTCTGCTTTGTGTCTAGTCTCCAGTTGTGTCCAGTTGTCTACATACTATAGTAACATTTATTATAACACTACATTTAATATCCTGTTCATCTTTTCAGTGATTTCCTTGAAGCCAAACAAGAGTGGCATTGAAGCTTAATAGACCAAAGAATGCTAGTTCATGGTATTATGCACCTTCAGAAATGTATTTTGTAATTTAAAAAAAGAGTGAAACAGTATTTACGTTGCTTCTCAAAACCCCTCAAATCCCATCAACTGTCCATACTTCAGCACTGAGATGACAGACCATTTACTGACACGCAGCCTAAGCTTTTTACCCAGAAGCTGTCCGGTTGAAGTGAACCAAATATTTCACCTCGCATTGTAGGAGAGCAGCAACACACTTTGGCTCCCTGTCTGAACTTGTTTGGGAAGAAAGATTTCGGATTCAAGTCTGTTCTTAAAATAACAACATGCATTTACCTACACTCTTTAGTCATTGACAGAGCAAAAAGAAGCAGAGGAATGAGAGTTTATTAAATTCATGTGTGCCACTGGTTAACATATACAAAATGTAAACTCAAATCATGTGGCTGACATGGTGCCTTTTCTATTGCCTTTTTATTTTTTGCTGACATGTAAGGTTTAATATAGACTTAATTATCATTGTTCCTAAAAGACAACTAAGATTCTGATAGAAGAATAAGAAAAACACAAGCAGTATTTGTATGTATTAGCTATCAGACAAAAAAGCCTTTAAGAATAGCAAAACCAGAACTTAGCTTGACTGAAATGTTGCCGAAGAAGGTAAATTGCACAGAAAGCTGGGCAAATAGATCTTTTAGCCGCTAAGAGTTAAAAAATTAAGTGTTAAAACTTATATGAACTACATTTTTTCAAGTAGTGGCTGTAATGCAAACAGCTGAGCATTAAAACTGCAGGCAGAGTAAACAGTGGATAGAGTGGGATGGTATCACAGCAGCCCCCCCAGGCCAACACAGTCCACACAGGAGGGCTAGCACTTTAAGCAAAAAGCCATTAATCTGCTAAACACACCCTCTGGATTATTTATCGCTGTTGTACATGACACCCATCCGCCAGAATCGCAATGTCCTCTTGGCGGCTTGGTAAATCAAAGTGACTGTTTCAGTGAAGAATGTATGTAAGACCATTAGTGCAAATTGCAGGAGCCAAGAGGGCCTGCTGTTTCTCCATATTGTACTGAATGCTGTGGGCATTGTGTATCACAAGTGACACATCAGCTCAGAAGGTGGAGTTCACGTTAAGATCACTTCAACTACTACTTTATATTAGACAGAGAGCTTTCAGACTATGTCTGAAATGACTCCTTATTAGTCCATGGCCACATGCCTTGCATCTCCTTGACATTTCAATGTAAATACTACATGCGATAACATCTGAGGCACCTGGATACTTAATTATATATTAGATGGTTCTGTTGGGATATTTTATGGAGTCATACCAATACCAGAACATAAGGTCAGGAGAGGTCAGCAGTCTGGTACAGCTGAAGTGTCCCTGCTTTTATTGATATAGGCCGGCTTTCAAACTGTCTTATGTGCAGCCTGTTATTATTATTGCTGTTGTTGTGGTTGTTGTTGTGTATGCTCGCTATTATTTTGTGCCATTAACCTGTACTTGTTTTTTAAGTGTTCCAAAAGAATGAGGGCATGTCTTAATGCAAGAACGAATAAAGATAAAAGCTGAACATGTAAAAGTTGACAACATGAGTACTTTATTGTTGAAACCGACTGAAGTATAAGTGAACTAGTGACCTGCTAAAAGCCCCCAATGCTTTAGATTTCGCATAAGAGATCACATAAGAAAGTTGCTTTTTCTTTCCATTTTGACATAGTGTATTTACATTAGTATATTAAATTTCTTTTCTTAAGAAAGAAGAAAAGGGATTAAAATGGATTCTGGAAACATAATTTGGCATTTGTTCATCTGAAAAGATGTCTGTAAATGTAGAAACATAAAAGAAAAGCCTAAGCGCTGGCTTGTATCACGTTTTGCTCTCTACTGGCCTTATTGCTGAGTTGTGTACCTCTTGATCTATCTGCGTCTTGCATGCTCACCAGTGTTCTGGGATTGAGTTGTGATTAAAATAATAATGGAATACAATACTTCGTTGATAACAGAGTTTATAACCTGCAGTGTGAAGATGCATGTATAATGCATATAATGCATATCCAACTGAATCTATTACCATCCCAGACAAGTCAGGTGTCTCTCAATCTGATTGTATCTTCACACATAAAAATGAATGGTTGAAGTAAAGTTCATTTTTTTAAGAAAGATATTCTTTTGATTTTTTTTGGTTTGGTTTTCTTGTCATCATCAAAAAGGGTCTGTCACTTAAATGAAATCTGTTTTAGTTGGTAAAAACTAATTGTACACATGCTATATGGATCAGTGTTATGCTCTCTTTTGTTGTGTTTTGAATGCAAATAACATCCAAAGAGTATCTCTCTGTTTTGCTGTTATTGCAGACATTATCTAAGCAAACCA
The DNA here is from genome assembly GCA_037177515.1 of Pseudomugil tenellus. Lineage (NCBI taxonomy): Eukaryota > Metazoa > Chordata > Actinopteri > Atheriniformes > Pseudomugilidae > Pseudomugil > Pseudomugil tenellus. Next base: position 20,294,946 of record JBAMHX010000015.1, read on the forward strand.
CATCCCCTTGTTTCGCTCAGGGACTTGTCTTGAACCGTGACATTTAGCTTGCAAACATTTGAGTCTAATGGGATGCAGGGTCTATCAAAGGCCACTGCTCCAAAAGCTGCCATTATCTCAGAATAAGCCTCACATAGTGCGTGGAAAAGCAAGGTAGTAAAGCTTTTATTCTTACTTTATCAAAACAGTACAAGTTAATTAAATTTATATTGAGATTTTCAGACACCAGGCATAGATAGACCGGACTGTGTTGATTACACCGCACTGTAAACTCAGCGATAAAGATAAGTTTGTACATGTACTTAAATCTGTCTGTGTGACTGGAGATAGCTGAACTAAACATATGTGCTCAATTTATATAAAATAAAGAACACATTTGGCTCAACAACACATCAAGTGATTATGTTTTGAAATCATGTTTTGAAACCTAGAAAGAGGACAATTACTATGTACTGCTTATTTTAGATAAGGAACATGTAAAATTTCATACAAACCACAACAAAAATGAGTCCAAATATGAACACAAAAACCAATTCAAGATAATAATAATTTGTCTGAAATTGCTCTTTCAAACACACACTCACTTTCCACCAGGAGCATGAATAGTGTTCACACAACTGGAAATGCCAGTGGTGCCTGGGTGAGTACATGCAAATCAGGACATGACAATGGTACAACACTACTTTATGACTGCCTGACATTTTTCCAAAACTGGAAAAACAAACCCATTTACATGTGATCATGTCTTCAATTGCTTCCACTCATTCTGTTTGAACTGTGCCAATACTACTCTGCCCTACAGTAAAACGCTGAAGATGACAGAAGAACACTTGCATTATCTGTAATTGCAAATCAAAACCAATAAAGGCATAAGGCATAAGGTTTTTAGATAGTTATTGCTCAAGCTATTTATATTGATCTGTTTTGTTTTGTTCTTTTACCATTCGCATTTATAATGCTGCACTGAATTTTTGTATTTACAATATGTAGATTTTTATAGTTGTAATTTATTTTTTTAAAATCAATTTATTTCATCTTAACTCTCAACTGGGTCTACAATGTAAATGTTTAAATGCATACAGTGCAAAACACCTCTTTCTTTCTTTTTTTTCTTTCAACTTGTCTTATTCAGCATTAAAGCAGGCAGAATGATGGTCTGGCTGCTGCGTTGTAGTGAATAAATTGCTTTGTCAAAAGGAATTTATATATATATATATATATATATATATAAAGCGCCCCATGATAATGTGAAATCTTATTTTGTTTCTTTAAAATTTTGAATAAGTTTAGAATAAATCTTTGTTCTACAGAATTTACATATATTGCTATATCTGACCAGAGAGGATAGAGAAAGGATAGAATGCAACAGAAAACAAAGAGGGGTAAAGAGGTAAGCGGTAATGTGCTGACGTAGTTCCTGTGCGACGGCAAACTTAAACAGGGCGAGCTCAAACAATTTGATTAAACTATTTCCGCCTCCTTGGTGGACGGTGGGCTGGTTCTGCGCTGGGGGGGCTGGGGTCTTTGTTTGGAACTGGCTGTCGTGTGCCCGGGTCTTGGGAATCTCCTGGCCGACCACTGACCTTTTGATTAGAGGGGATTGCCTGAGCATGATCACTTTCCTGCAAGCACTTTTCACCTCGTACGTTCTGCATGATGACACAGTCACTATGATCTCTTTTAGATTGTTTAGTAACAGTCATTCTTCCGTATACATATTCGTTTAATCTGCGGGGGCTCGTGAGATCCTTTATTTCATTTCTGTACAGGTGTGGCAAATGGTAAAGTATGAGTGGTTAGATCACTTTTTTTTTTCTTCGTGGTGTGATTCTGTCTCTTCTTTATGTTCTGTTTGTGTTTTCTTTCCTTTTCTCTTGTTTTATTATCCTTTTTTTCTGTCCCCTCCGGTCGTGTCCAGCAACACATGGAAACTCTATCGAACTAAGATGTAAATACAATAAAAAAGAATACAGATTGTCAAGAGGAAATGTATATAAAAGTTCCTTTTGACAGAATAAATTTGCTCAGCATGATATGCATGACAGATCCTCATTCTGCCTGCCTCTATGCTGGACAAGACAAGAAAAAAAAAAGAAAACTAAGAGGGGACAGAAATAAAATTAGGGTTAGGAAGGAAATAATGGCATCCAACACAGGTTGCATTTGCTATAAATACAAACGGTCACTTTTTTATAAAAAAAAAAAAAAAAAAAAAGGTCGAAAGATGAATGAAAGCCTCTGTCTGGATCTGTTTGAAGCATTAACTCAGGGGTCTTCAATCCTGGTCCATTTGGGCCAGTGTCCTGCACGTTTTCCATGTGTCCCTGCTGGAGCACTCAGACAAGCTATGCACAATATACATTGATATGAACCAGGATTGAAGACCCCTGCATTAACTGTTCATGTCCACAGACCCTAGTGGGTTTTCGCAAGATACAATATGAAGGTGAAACGTAGGCAAATGTCAGAGTATATATCATAAAAAATGAAAAGTTTTGAAGATAAACTTTAAGACAGTTCACACTTACATCTGAACACTATCTACCAAAAGAATCAAGAGAAATGATAAATCTAAGAGTTCAGTGGTGTGTCCATATTACTGTAGCTAATATACTGAATAATAACACCTCCCCCTCCATAACAGTTGAGTTTGTGTCTATATCAAACACTACATGTTGGCATAAACGCAATGTTTAAGACTGGGTGAAAAGCGATTTGTTAGTCCAACTGAAATCCTAGTAGTTAAATTGCTGTATTTCGATGCTGTATCACAAACACACTGACTAGATGCTCCATTCTTTCTCATCATGTTGTTTTTGAACCATAAGTAACTGATGAAGCAGTACATAGAGGAAAATACCTGGATAACTGGATGTTGAAATCTTAAATCCTAAAGCATGGAAAAAATAAATAAAACTGTAAACTGTCCTATTAAAGGTAAGATGATTGTTTTAGTCTAGAAATGCCCAATATGAGCATGGTGAAAAGTGACATTGTGCTGCTTTATTGTTTTAAAAATGGGCATATATCAGGAAATAAATCAATCCTTGTCCAGTGTACAAGGAGAAAATTCCAATTAAAGGCATAGTCAGACTGTAAATGTAGTATGACCTTACATGTGCCTTGATGAATTATTACTGTATCCACAATTCCCTTTTGTTGATATTTAACTTGACAGTTAGATATTAAATTCTCACCTATGAAAATGAAGAACTATGGAGTGATCTAGCTGCAGTTTTGTGTGTTGCTCCCGAGACATTTTTGCTTTGACAGCCTGCTGCCATCTGCCAACACAGACAGCAGAAAGAATATCTGGACTGACAAGGTTTGACATTGTCCCACATTTAACGATGAATGTATATTATTTACCAGACTTGAAGGTAAATTGTTTATTATGTTAGTTAGGCATTAGTTATGACAAAAATCAGAATAGAGAAAAAAAAAACCGTACAGTAATAAGTTAGCCTACCCTCCTAGCTAGGTTGTTTAGTTGTGGTCAAATATCGTCCACCCATCATCTGTAATATCATTATCTTAATATTATTATACATGCAGCAACAATATGTGACAGGCGTACCTGCTAATTTCATAGCCATCTTCAAAAAGTACAATAAAAGTATTTAAATGAATAAAGTTGTGTCGTCCAAAGTTAACAGCATAATCTCCCCATGTCTCAGCATGAGATCCAACTTCAGCAATCTCTCTGATAGGCTGTATTCACAATTTTTTCATTCAAAAACAAAACAAATTCACACCATGTTTCACATTCTAAATATTAAATGAATCACACAAATTTTACAAAAATATATGACATCAGAACTAGGGGCTTCATTTATAAAACTGCATAGAATCACTACTAGAATAGTGCTCAGCAAAAAAACCAACTAGTTTGTAGGCAAAAGTCAAAGTCTGATCATTGCGTATGCTCAGGTTCACGCAATTTCCTTTGATAAATCACAACCTTGCCGAAAAGGTTGCTCAGGAGATATTGGTTCACTACACACCTACTTTCTACCATATACGGTCAATGCAAAGCAGCTCATAAATATATCAGCATATGAATTAACAAGTGTTTGTGGCAGAATCACGGCAACTGAGAATGCAAGTGAACTTAACTTTTCGGAAACTGAAATCGAGTTGCTCGTTAGTGAGGTGGAGACATGGAAGGCGATCTATTTTGAAGTCATAGTCGCGGCATAACAAACAAGAGGAAAACTGCAGCGCCAACAGGTTTGTCAGGATTATGTCCGTTAAGGAAATTAATGTTTTTACAGTTCAAAAAGGCAACCTCATTCTCACATGGAGCACAATGCAAAGCAAAATGAGCACAGTCAATCGCGCCGATTGCGTTTGGGAAGCCAGAAATTGCTGCAAATGGCCTTTTGAAGTCGGCCTGTTCTCATACAGTGTCCGGAAACTTCACATATCGACCTGTCATTTTATTTATACCATCCAAAATAGCCGGTAACCGGCGAGTTTAGCAATCTGACACTGGACCCGCTTCCGTAAATGACTGAGAGGAAATCGGCTTATCAGTCAGTCATCATCATTTGCCAGGAAATACTCATGATCCCTGAAACCTCTCCCCATCATAAATAGTTCAGTTTTCGGGCATGTATATAATAATCCGTTTCCTGTCTTTTTGATTACAATAATTCTAATTTGAATGATGGCTTAAATGTATTATATTATCAGCTTTGCAGCTGATTTTTTCTCTCTGAAATGTTACTATGCCAGGTCCAAAGATGGCGCAGCAGTACACACTTTTCTAGGAGAAGTTTATTTTTAGAAATCCAAAAGTTTGCGTAGTAACATTTTTATCCCAATTTCAGGCCCATTTTTTGCATAAGCAACCTTTGAAAATGAGGCCCCTGATGTGTATTTTTTTTCTTGGTAGCAAATCTACACCAAGGGCCAGATTTACCAAAGGTTTGCGTGTACTAAAACACGTGCAAACACATTGCACACACTAAAAGTACAAACTGATGTACTAACAGTGAGTAAAAGGGTTTGAGTCTTCCAAAGGTGCAAAATTGCACATCCTCCTCAAGTTAGTACGTTTGCCTCAATGAATATGTAAATAGGGGCGTTCACACGCAATTTTGCGTGGAGTGGTAGGAGAACATGTAAATAAATTATTTTAGCACACGCTAAGCGATTTATCAAACCTGAAAGTAATTTTGCTGCTAGAAATTGCATCTGTATTTAGCATGTATCAAAAGGACGTGCAAACGTGTTCAATGCGTAATTGCGCACACATGGCTGCAGTGATTGTTGCAAGACGATGACATATAAATAATCAAAGACGACGGAGAGAACCCATATTTCCTCCTCATGTTAACATTTTTGGAATGAGAGAAGAACTAATTATTAAAACATACCACCTATCCAGCCTTGCTGTTTTCCTAAATGCAATGTTGTGCCGGATGGCGAGGTTTATTAGGTTTCCACGCACTCAAGATTCTTTGAATAACACAAAACAAGGTGTTTTTTTAGGTAGCTGGATACCCTGGTGTTATAGGAGTAATTGACTGCACTCATGTGCACTTTATGCCTCCCGTAAACTTTGAGCATATATACAGAAACGGAAAACACACCCATTCGTTAAATGTGTTGTGCATATGTGATGCCTTTGGCATCATAACCAACGTTCCTTTGAGCTGATGTCAAATTTCTTTGCTATAGTTCGTTGGAATGTTTGTTGGTTTCTTTCAACAACACCTCTGATTCCATTGGATAAAACTTGTATTTTCGCTTGCGGTTTTGTACAGTTGTCATCATGAAAACCATGACACATGCTAAATCCTCATTTAAATAGGCGTGTCTCCAACACTTTGCACCCAAAGTCATTTGTGTGAGCAATCTTAGTAGATCACGTACTAATCATGGCCTCGTGTCACATGCTAAATTCTAGATGCCACACGCAAATTAGTACATGCAAAATGAGATCTTAGTAAATTCGGCCCCAAATCACATTACCCAATACCTCCCAAATTACTCATTTAGTTGTGTAGAGCTTCCTGTCTTAGTCCGTTGGTGATATCTACTTCTGGTATTTGTCTTGGAATTTATCCCCTGCTGTTTTTTTCTGTGATACAAGCTGATGTTGACTCATTCAGGTATAGTTTACTCAACTTGTTTAGTATTTCTTAACATTTAAAATCATGATTTATGAACATGACCTGAAGATGACGGAGAATGGAAATCAGTTAATAGAAGCCAGAGACTTCTCTTCACTGTCACATGCTATTTACATTTAAACACCTATACTTTTTATTGTTCAACTTTATTTTTTCCCCAGACTTATTCATCTCCATTTTTACATATTAGCACAAGCTACATCTTTGATCTTATTGAGATTCATTTTGCTGTCTTTCTGATTCTGTTTCTTTTTCTTCTCTGGGTTTGTTGAGCAATACTAACTGCTCTGACAGCATAGCTCTGTCCTATAAATGACCTTTACCTCTGGGAATTCCTTCTTCATTTCACAGTAGTAAATCTACCCAGTAAATGCCCACTGCATGCTGTTGTGTAAAAACAAATATTTTTCTGATACAGCATCTTTGACATTGTTCATTTTGTTTGTGATAATCTGTTAACATTCACCGGTTGTCAATGGAAACAGATGGACTGAAAAGTTCAAGCCAGAACACAATGTACTTTTTTCAGTCATGTCTCCAAGTGTCTTGGCCCTAATTTCTTACTTTATTCTTAGTTGTGGCTAATTCTGTCAAAACAGCAGAAGTAGGTTAATGACCAAGTTGTCAATAATTTACCCCAAAGTTTCTTTTCACAGTGAATTATATCAAATGTACTTTCGCTGTGCTTTTTCAAGTAATGGTCTGATTTCATTCCACTCTCCATTTGAACCTTTAATACCTTCAGCAGTTTTGTTTAAGACTGAAGTAAATAACAATAAACAAAGATAAATTAAATGTGTCAAAGTGGTCTTAGTGCTTGTTTACTGGGTGCTCGTGCTCCAAATGCTGTATCATGTGAAACTGATTAAGAGAGAATAGTAAGGGTGGAGGTTTCTTTACTCAGTGATTTTAGTGTTGTCTCTTTGTTGTGTTCTTGTTTCCTTCTTTTTTCATGGTTACTTGTCACATCTACTTAGACTGAAGGGAGGTGGGTTGTTTTTTGAACCAAAGTGCCCTTCAGTCTTCTCGGGCAAGCGTTCCCTGGGAATAAAGCTAAAAACCACAGGCTTCCACTCCATGAAACAATTCTCTCTGCCATCCTTAGAGATCTGCCACTACAATCTATTGAATTTCAAAAGAGAATGGCAGGGAGGCAAAAGCTCAGGACCTGATGCAACATGTTTATTCTAGGAAATGAAATCTAGATTGCGGCATGGTCTTTGGACCATTTATTCAGTCCCCTGTGTGGCCGTCTAAGGGCCGATCTACACATTTAGCCTCACTTCACAGAGGTTCAAAACCAGAAAGGCTGCTGTCAGCTGATGTGAAGGAGACTCATCACAAGTTGCCTTTTGGTCATTGACTTCAGGTATTGACCTAGTGCACATCACTTAATTTTACAGAATTAACATTTAAATGTTGTAATGGTAATATCATCCAAATCAGCAACAAAACGTTTTGTCACTCTTCCTGGATAACAGCAGCAGTGTATATTGATCTCTCTTTACTGTCCTCTCCACCCCCTGCCAGTTAAGGCAGATGGCGACCCTCCCTGAGCTGGGTTCTGTCGGAGGTTTTCCCTTGACATTAAAATGGAGTTTTCCTTCCCACTGTCGCCTCATGCATGCTTAGGATGGGAGATTAGATCGAAGTCAAGATTCAATGCAATGTTTTTGGTTTCCCTTACATACTTTATTTATTATGAATTGGCTCAATTTGATCTCTGTGAACAGCCCTGACATGACATTGTCGCGAAATGGAGCTATAAAAATAAAGCTGAACTGAATTTAAATAAAAACTGGCCGAATAGTAAATTCACTGATAAATGCAGATCCTCAGTTCTATGGAAAAAAATTGTCAAATGATTCCATGTAATGTCATAGTGATGGCATGCAACACAAGGCTGCTTCTGTGACACACAATGCAGTTCTCGTGCATCTCAGATCAGCAGAAGTAGGAATGAAGCGCAAGGCTCTCTAATGAACACACTGTGCACCAGTGAGCTGCAGAAGCCAAATCTGAAGACTGTGGAGATGATGGGTAAATCCACACTGTGGTTCTACTCAGCTCTGCAGTGTGTCTCTGACTGCCTAATGAGGCCTTATTAATTCAGATCAGGGTGAATGATTACCTCATCATTCTCCATTCTCCAGAGAGCTTCCTCTCCCTCTGTACTCTGCCCTGTGAATTTATGCCAGCATAATCCAGAGACCCTCCGTCAAACTTTCACATACTGTATTTGACGCTATGCACTACAATAAAGCTTTGATATGAAGAAATCACATATGTTCCTGTGGGATGTGGCAAATATATGGGATTGTTTTAAAGTCTGCCCAGAAGACTGGTATCTTCAGTATCTATTCTCTTTTGGAGAGGCTGCACTCCTACTAGCAATGGATCTTTAACAGTAAACACTGAACACCCTCCCCATCTCTGTGCAGAGACTAGTTGCCTAGCAATGAAGTCTCTGATTTTGTGGTCTGTGAGGCTTACATACGCAAGAAAGAGAGGAAAAAAAGAAAGAAAAAAATCCATCAGGATTAGACTTAGTACTGTAACAGCCAGCCCTTTATAATGTTTTTGCATGGTTATGTAGACTATTTCAAGCTGCTGGCTTTTCGGATATTGTCAACAAAAACAGCACAGCAAGCAATGCTGCATGACCAAAGGCTCAATCTTCAGTGAGTGACACATTACTCGTTGATCCTTCTCCATGCTGCCCGCCACATCTTTCACATGAGTTGATGAAATATTAAAAGTTAATCTCGGAGGTCAAGACTGAGCTTGTTGTTAATCATATTTGCAGCAAACGAATTCAAAAAGCTTGAGTGAGAGGCAAAGGGAGGCGTTGTCTCTGTCATTTTGCCACTAAGAATTCATTTCACACATTATCTCACAGGATGTTAAGATTCTCATGGCACTAGTTAAGTCAGTGTATTCATTTGTGATTAATTCATTTTGAAGCTGTTGTTAACGTAGTCAAACTACTTAGGAAGAAAATACAGCCACCAAAAAGTTTAAATGTCTGTAGTTAAAACTAAACCTTTGTAAAATCCTATGGTAATGATGTCTTAATAAAACACAGTTTATTTATTGTAACTAAATTGTTATCAATTAAATATTTTCTCAGAGGAAGCTTTGTCCCCAATAGCGTCATATTTCCAAGGTAAAAAAAATAATGGGGATTTCTGTAAATCCTTGAAATGACCATTATTCACATAATTTAACTCAGATGACCAGTGTAGCAATGCAGTTTTTTGGGCTATAGCAGCCTTTATTTGTCAGGAAGGAAGGTTAGAATGAATGGGGAATGCGATGCAGTAAAGAGCCCCCGGTCAGGACTCAAACCTACAGAACTTGACAACAATCTGTGGAAACTCTTTCATTTGAATCAGGTGTGTTTCAGTTGGGAAACTTTCAATACCTGCAGGACACTGGCCTTCGAGGAACGGATTTGGGCATCTCTGCAGTACAGGATTGCAGCAGGGCTGGAGGCTATTCCCGATATTAGCAGGCCAGAATCACGGTGCACCCTGGACAAGTCACCAGTCTATCCCAGGGCCAACATATAGAGAAAACCATTGACCTAGGGACAATTTAGAGTGACATAGATTTAAAGTTTACCTAACATGCATGTCTTTGGGTGGTAGCCAGAGCACCTGCAGAGAACATACAAATTCCGTAAAGAAAGACGGAGGCTTGAACTAGCAATCTGCGTGAGGCGACACTCTTAACCACTGCTTCACCGTGCACCTAACTTGACATCCATCTTGCATCGTACCTGTACTTTGAGCTTTCTCCAATCAGGAAAAGTCACCCAAAGTTTGACCCTTGTCATGCCTTTCTTCTGTCCTTTTGTAAGTATCATCATTTCCTCGCTGCTGGGCAATCAAATCAAATTTTACTTATATAGCCCCCTTCATGCAACAAGTAACACAAATTTCTTTACATATTAAAAACAACTAGAAATAAAATACAGGCAAGAATACAAATATTTACACACACTTCCCCAAACCCATATTGCACAGCACAACTCTAGACATGCATCTTCTGTCTCGAACAAGTACTAAAATGTAAAAATAAATTAACCTCGCGCTTGGCACACTGAGAGGAAACAATATCGTTGTGGTTGGTTGTGGTTTTTCAGGCACTGGAACAAGGCAGGATGTTTTTTACATCACCGGAATTCTTTTCTGATTCAGACTGGTGTTGAACAGGTACTGGAGAATCGGACATAATTATCTTGAGCAGGTCTTGGGAACTCTAGGACTGATACCATCTGGACCTGCAGCCTTGCATGGGGGGAGGGTGAATGGGAATGTGTGCCTCTTTGGAGGGGATGACCAGGAGGGTTGAGAGAGTGAGGTGAGGGGATAAGTGGAGTGGGGGGTGTTGGGTGGAGAAGGGAGGAGGGGTTGATGTGGATGGGTCACTGTATGTGTGTGGGTGTGACTGTGTATGGGGGTGTGTGTGGAGCGGCAGATAGGTGCACTGGGTGTGAGTATAGATGTGTGTGTGCCTGTGGGTTGGGAGGGGACGGGGTTGGATCTGTGTGGATGGGTGTATGTGTGTGAATGAGGAGCTGGGTCCCGGGGAGCATCTGCTGTGTTTTAGGGGCCCTGGGCCCTTTGCCCTGCCTGCTCTGGGTGACCTGGGTGCCCGGTGGGGTCTGCGATTACCGGCCTGGGCCTGAGGGGTTCGTTCCTCCGGGTTGCAGGACCTCTGGCCGAGACCACCCTGTCCCACCTCCTGGGTGGACGGTGAGCTGGTTCTAAGGTGGGGGTGACTGGGGTCCTTGTTTGGGACTGCCTACCATTTGTCCAGGTCCTTTGGTCCTGGCCTGCCTCTGACCTTCTGAGTAGAGGGTGATACCTGAGCATGTTCACTTTCCTGTGAGCACTTTTTCACTTTGTATCTTTTGCATCATGGCACTATATCTCTCTTCTTTCTGTGTTGTTTGTTTTCTCTATCCCTTTCTCCTGTCTTCTTGTTCTTTGTATGTCCTCTCCGGTGGTGTACAGCAGCACATTGAAATCTTGACGAAAGATAATGTAACTAAAATAAATAAAGAATTCAGATCATCAGGAGGAACTTTGTATATTCATATACACTTACAGTTCCTCTTTATCTGCTTGTTTTAATGCTGGACAAAACAAGTTTTAAAAAAAGCACGAAAGTTATTATGGATCTACTACAGTTTGCACCCACCGAGTGGCGCATTCCAGAATAGCAGTCATTTGTTAATATTTATATAATTACATTTTATTACATTAATTTAAATGACAATGACTGATGATCTTATAATAATAAAATATATATAGCTCATTTAAGGGTAAAGTGAACCAAATTTTTTGCCCAAGTGAGACCAATGTCTGATGACTTGTAAACAGTCTGAATGGCACAAATCCATTTTGTCCAAGTCAGAGTATAAACTGGATACATATCTGATATTTTTAAAGCAACCTGAGCAGTCATGTCACTTTTCATCTGACTTTTGCATCTCCTGATAGCCAACCTTGACCAGCCAACCATCCAAAGAGCAGTAGAAGATGGATGGATAAATGGATAGGTGATTCTTGTACATATCAGTTCATTCTCTTATGCTACACCTGTTTAAGCTGGTTACTCCAGTGTTCAGTCATAACTCCTTGTAGACATTTTATTCCTATAGCCTCTGCTGTCAATTACTGATTGTCTGCGAGTCCTTTTGTCAAACTTTTACTGCTTTGGTTTCTTGTTTCCTTTGTGAGGTTTGTTTTGTTTTCATTGTTTTTTTACCTCTACCCAATTTTTGCTCTGAGCTTGATTTTTATAGTATTTGTTGACATCATGGAGCTTTGAGTGTCTGAACTGTCCATTTAGTTTCTGATCTTTTGTTTACTCCATTTGACTCTGCCTCAATTGTATGGCAAGCTTGTCTGCTTGAACTCAGCTTTTTAAATAAATATTATCTTTTAGAATTAGCTCCATACTGTCATCTTATTACACAACCTGTACAAAGATTAAAAGAACGTGAACTATTTTGCATGGAGAAGAAGACTCACAAAAACCTGAGAAGTACATGTTTTTATTTAGCAGTACACTGCTCTGGAGCTTGTAATAGCTGTGTCTGTATGCATAATAAAAATGAGTTAGTGACTTTATAAACGGCTCTAACCTTATGAGATTTAATGTTGATGGTTTGCATAGACATGTTTTTTTGTGTGTGTTTTCTGACTGTGATTTTCTTAAATCTAATGAATTTCAAGAGGCATTATACTGGAAAATGAAATCAACTTTGAAAAATGTATTTGAAATTGCTCAATCTCAGGTCTATGTGACAGATTTGCCAAAAGCTGTGTTTGTTGACTCGAAGCATCAATGCCATGATACAACGAATCTGTCCTAGCGGCTCACATAAGTTCTCACACCTTCCTGACGCATCTGTTTATGTTAGCCAAGGATAAATGCAATCCTATTTGATCTATTATCTAAATAATCTATTTTATTATTTTAATTATTAAATAAGAAATGACTGCAAGGACATTGAACAGAACTTGGTGATCATGATGTCATTATTTGTAGATCACTATCTTGGAGATTTGCTTAACTGATCCTCAGACCGCTGCACCCTTTGTATAGATGTGCTCATTAATCGAGTGTCTTCATATGTGATCGGTATTTTGTGTTATGCTCTAAACCAGAGCTTTTCGACCCTGGTCCTCTGGGAACACTGCCCTGGATGTTTTAGCGGTAACCCTGTTTTAACACACCTGACTCAAATGAATGACTCATTAGTAGAGTGGCAGAGAACTTAAACAGAAGTTTAATGAACCTTAATCAGGTGTGCTGGAGTTGGAAGGAACTAAAACATGTAAGGCAGTGTTCCCTGAGGATCAGGGTTGAAAATCGCTGCATGGTAAACCATAGCTGTGTTGTGGTGTGCAACAGAGCCACATAAAATAAACTAGAAAAGCACTTGGAGATTGCAGTCCTCCGCCAAACACCACAGTTTTCCCATACAAAAACAAAATTATTAAAGTTTTTTGTTTTTGTTGTTAAAATGATGACACTTCTGGCTAGGCAAAGCTACCAAATTTGCTGACTTCCTGTAACATGGAAGAGTGACATCTCATTGACCAAGTCCATGTCCTATAAGACAGTCTCACGCTGTCACATGCTGTTGTCACGTCCAATTGTATGGCTTTGTGTCATCGCATGTATCAAAGATTGTAATGAATGTTTTGCGTCTAGGAAATGACTAGAAACACGTTTGGGCTTATTTTAGGGTGATACATCTCTCAGAGCTCAGTAACACATGATCTTTCTCAGAATGAAAAAACAGCAGACGGAAAGGTGTCAGGAGGTGTCAGCTGCACCAATATGAGTGATTATCTCGCAATGTTAAAGAATCCTTCAAAACATTTCTGGATCCAGATGGTGATCCGGATCACATCCAAAATTTAATCACTTCTTCATCTTTCCATTCTTCACATATCCTGAAAATTTCACGAGAATCTGTGCATAACATTTATTAAATTATATTGTACACATACAAACAGATAAACACCAGCAAAAACATGACCTCCTTGGCCTCATAAAAATACAAATTTGTTAACTTCAAGAATGCAATACGGTTCTCAAGCCCTATTAGACCTGCTCTGTCTACAAAACTATTGGTCGTTCAGTGATATAATGTTTGCGCTACTATTAAATTAAATCATTGAACCACACTATTTTTGGATCTCATCAATGAGGGATACAAAACCTCAAGAGAAAGTCACAATAGTCCTGAGTGGTTATTCTTTAGGAGCTCAGTTTAAGAAGTTTTAGAAGAAAACATGAAAGCTATTCCTGAAATATAAAGAGAATTTAGAAATCCCCATTCCTCTGGATGATTGAGTAATCCACCTAGGAGCTCAGCATCACCAGAGAAGTGCAATGAAGTTCTTTGGCAACCCTACAAATAATTTAAAAAAAAAGAACGAAGTGTTGAGATGATCCATCCAGCAGTGAGTTTGTTCAGCTGAAGGAAAAGGAGAACAGCTGTGATGCATATGAAAATGCATTTTATATGACACATACCAGAAGAGAGGGTGAGAGTGCCTGCTTTGAGAAAGAGGTTGATGTTCCCTTACATTTTAATTAATTTCATTGTTGCACGGCGGGGGGGGGGGGGGGGGGGGGGGGGGGGGGGGGGGGGGGGGGGGGGGGGGGGGGGGGG
>JBAMHX010000015.1:20325456-20337323 GCA_037177515.1 Pseudomugil tenellus
TCTATCTATCTATCTATCTATCTATCTATCTATCTATCTATCTATCTATCTATCTATCTATCTATATATCTATATATTAATCATAATTATTTGGCACAGTGCACTTTGTCCTTTTGTTAAAGAGAATCTATGAAACCTAATCAGGGTAAAGCTTTTTTTGTGAAAAGACATTTATTATTTAGTTTAACTCCCAGTAAATGCATGTTTAATACTTATGGTTGACAGTTGATGCAAAAATCCAAATGGAAAAGTAATAAAAACTTAAAAGCTAAGGTACATAAGGAATGCAGACATTTTCTGGAAAGGCATGGCAGGAAATTCTACTTCTGACTGATTTACAAAGGCACATGGTCTTGATCATGAACCCTTTTGAACATCTCTTTCATGGTGCATTCAAATGATTGCAACATCCAGGATTTAAGAATCACGTCCTATTTGGAAAAATTATATTAATAGAAGGTCTCAAAGGCAAGTAGTGAGCCAATGTGGGTGAGGCTTTTTGGCAGCTTTGAACATTTCACATTAATAGCATTGTGACTTTGTAATTTTTTGTGTGTAATTTTTTATCCTATTTTAATGTTAGCATCTTCTTACAATACACGATAAATGAATTCAAGAGCTACTGATACAAAAAATATCTACTACATTGCTCAATTTTGTTAACTTTGATCTCTCTTCCACCTGATCTTTCATCCTCTTGCGGACATATCACATACATATGTCTCTCTATGTGCATGTTTTCACTTTAGTTGCTTTTTTAAGTTTTGCAGAAACAACAAAACTGCAAATCAAATATGTTTTAAGTATGTACTGCAGGAGTGAACTTTTTTAGAAAGAAATATTGAGATCATTCAATTCAGTAGCTACAGTAACTACAAATTATAAGTTAGCCAAAAAAAAAAAAAAAAAACAGCCTTTCGTCAATCTTTAAAAATCAAACATTTGTTAATTTTCTACACTGCTTAGTGCAATTTGGGCCTATGGATGCTGGGGTCTTTCCCAACTATTAGCAGGTAAGAAGCAAAGTGGACATGTCCCCAGTTCATCACAGGGCAGCACGAGATTGGCCTCCCCACAACCAAGGCAAACCAGCAACCTTCTTGCAATGTGGTTGCTGTGCTAACTACACCACTGTGCAGCCAAAGCTCAACACACAAACAGCCTAAATATAAAACCAACAAAAAAAAACATTTATTTAGTTTGTCTTTAAAGGAAGTGTTATGTTGATGGTGTAACTTTCATTTTTGAGCACTGTGAAACATTATGTTTGAGCCCCATTTGTATAATTAATGCCTGTCTGACATCTTACAGCTCACTTAGATACAAAATTAATTTCTAAAAAGGATGACAAAAAGCTAAACTACGTGTCATTCCCACTTTAACCAAAATGTCTTTTTCAGCAAAAAAATGTGAAATGTTGTTTGAATTTCCAAATAAATTCTGTATGTTTTCTAGCAAGTTTGTTATAGTTGGAGACGGAAAATTCAAGGCCACTGGAAGTATATGGTTTAATCCTTAAGGGATTATTTTGACAGAAACAGGCTGGTCTGAAGTGTGTATTCTCTGCTGTACCAGCAGAGAAGTCTAGGGCATTTGAATTTAGGGAAGGCTGACGTTAAAGCATCCTAAAGTGTTAGCTGCAGGGCTCACTGTTACTCAGCCCATTTCAGCAAGGGACATTCTAATCCCTACACTGTTGAATGACTCAGTGCATACTTCTGAATATGTTCGCGTCATAAAAATAATTGATGCATTATACACTATTTTCCATGGTGTTCAGCTTCATCGCTGCAGGGACATCATATGCTGGAAAAATGCTGACTTCTTCCCCCACTACTTTGTTTTGTTCATCCTTGAAGCAATAACAGTAGATCCATAGTTTCTCCACATCTGTTCACTGAGCTGCAAAACAATGCAAAAGCACAGAGGAGGTTAATCACTTGAGTGTGGAATTTTATAGGACAGAAGACGTTTTAGAAGCTCATTATGACACTATCAGTACCATACATTGACCAGTGGGATCAAATTGTTAAAAGGTTCTTGATGCAAAGTTTACTAAACTCATATTTGCAAAGGTCATAAGAGATAATCCGCCACCTCTTATAGTCAAACTCTAATGATTTAACAGGTCCCTGTGTATAGGTCCCACAGAATGCCCTGCATATATAAATGAAATAATATAAAGCTTTTAGGTGCTTCAGAGAGAGAGTAGCACAAAATATGTTAAACTATCTCAAGTGACATCAGGGATTTAAAAAGATATTAGGAAAAGAATTTAAATTTTATTGCACTATTAGACTTTGTTTTATCTCAATAAAAGTTTCTCAATAGAATATGTCGCATCAGCTAATTTTTTAGCACAAATGCATAAAATTTCAAATTAAAGATGTAAAAACTAAAACAAAACCATATCATTAGCATTTTTCTGGAAAATGCTCTACAATGATGACGATTTAAGGTCCACCAACTGACTGGACTCCATCATATGGGATTGGGAGTTTCCCTGGATCTGTACTGCTACCTAGCAATGTGGATGAATGAAAACAAACCCCCTGTCCCATACAAATGAGGTGATTATCACTGATGATGTTGATTTAGTCAAGTGAGATTGAATCTGTGCATTATTTTATGTAAGAAATCATACAAATCAACCATTTATAAGAACAGCCTGCTTTCCTCTCAACTAATCTTCTCTATTCCAGCTACTCAAACATCTGCCATTCCTTTTTTGTCATTAATCTATTTATTCGGGATGGGTGTACCTTCTCTGGATGTGTATGACCCTTTTTTCTCTCTTGTTCTATCTAAAGTGGTCATAAAAAGCTGGGATCATTGTTTTGCTCAAATCTTAAGAAGGTACCCCCATCCTGAATCTCCTTTACCTGGCAAGTGATGACACCCTAAATGATCTACCTCAGAAACCTCAGCTTCATCCTACCATAAAGCTGTAATAAAATCATGACTTAAGATCACCTAATGTATTGTTGCGTCCTTATCCTTGGTCGTGACTTTTCTCGACAAAATATTAATTGTTGTCTAATTTTAAAAGGCTCAGCTTGATTCCTTACAACTATATACGTTGTGAATTTCTCATTTTAGAAGCACGTTTTGGGGTACATTTCTTGGCAACAGTGTTAAATGCGCTATAATGAGTCATATGGATTATCTAATATGTAATCTTGTTATGAAATACTTTAATTATATGATTTACAATCTACCCCTAAGTGAGAATAACATTGATATTTGATTGACTGCTCAAATGAGAGTTAATGTAATCACTTGCCATTGGATATGGCTCTAAGCTAGCTAAAGAGCATGTTAATGAATTCAACAAACAATACAGCATTGTGCATCAGATGGAATAAATAACATGTAATCTATTCATGTTCAACTAAGAAGGACTTGGATCCAAAATTAATTAGAACAGACTTATAATTCTTAAACCTCATTACCATCAAAGTAATCACCAGTGCATACCAACGATTAATTGTCCATGATGGAGCCACCTCTCACACTGGCAGTCACTATGCAGACAGAGTAACGTCTCACAGATCAGGCCCCGGACACACACGCCAAACACAAACTGAAGCTGCAATGTCCTTTTGTTACAAGCACTGAATTTAAAAAGATAACTATAAACCCTGGAAGAAACCTGATAACACAAAAACAGGGCACAAAGATGTGGTTTGTTTTGCTGTTGCCAGGCAACTGCAGAGTAGCTGACAGTTTCCTGTCAGTCATTCGGCCAGCTGCTGTTTATTGTGTTTGGTTGGTGTGATTTGGCTACAGAAGTGTTATATAAAATAGCAACTGGTTACAAAACAGATCTTATTAGCTTCTCAGCTGTTCTAGTTCTCTAAGTCAGTCCTTCTCTGCATTGGTGAAACTAATGAATAGAGAAAAGAAATAAACAAAAATTAAAAAGATGAGTTGAATTTGTGTTAGCTAGGTGTGCTTAAGGCACTCTTTGAAAAGATGCAAGGTGCCTACAGCAGAGAAATGCATGATGCAGCACATTTAGAAACAGCAGTGTTTACAGGGCCCAAGGCAAAAATATATACATGAGGCCATTCTTCTCTCCAACTGTCTCCCTTCACTTTTCCTCCTATTTCACACCCATTTTGATTCCAGGGCTTTGTCTCAGCTCTCAGCAAGGCGTGACAATCTTTTTGGGATTCTATATAGACTTAGAACAGCATCATGGACTGTAGTTGAGGATAATGTTCATCTCATTTATGCTGACTGGATGAAGGAAGGTATTTTGCCACTGTCATGATCATAACAGTCAAAAAGGGAGTTGCTGTAATTACAGTCATCATCTCCATCATTGTTAATGTTCCTGCACTGTCAGCAGTGTCTTGTGCCAGTAACACCAGTAGATTGGCAGCACTTCAACTGTAGGGAAAGACATGTTGCTTTTAAGGCTCTATATTTGTTTAACTCTGGATTTTTTTTTTTAGATTATGTACTAAAGTGAATCTCTCTAGACAATGCCATTTGTTGATGTCTTGGTTTACTGAAAAGCATTTATGTGTTTTACAGTTCACTAGTTTGGTTTTCCTCTGCATGGACAGATTCCGATTGTTTTAGCAGAGATTAAAATAGTGTTTTAAACAAAGTAGGCAGTGGGTTAATGAGTATATTTTAGTCATCATAAATATGCATAATGGTTGCTAACATAAAGAAGAAAAAAGTTTTTCTTTAATCCCTAATTCTTTTTACAGATAAATTTTCCTCTTTATAACTCTTGAATCTACTGTATAGTTCTAAGGATATAAGATTTTGATTAACCAAATCAATATTTTCAAATTTACTGTATGGTTATTATGATGTGCCAGTTGTTTCCCTGATGACACCTTTCTTTTTATACCTATATTACATCTGTGTATGTATTGCACTACATATGTGAAGGTATTACAACCTAAATAAGTAATAAGAATAAACAAAAAAAAAAAAAAAAAAAACGAGACTCAACATAAAACAGAATTTAAACTGTACTCAAAAAATAAATTGAAATAAAAAAACTATACATCTAATCCATTAATCTTATGAGAAAGAGGAATGAATAAAGCGCATCTTGGATCAACAAAATAAATATAACAAATAATAATCTTAACAACATGATGAAATCTTTTCAGAATGACCTTAGAGATCAGACATATTCAAGTCCGTTCCTGGAGAGCTACATTCCTGTAAGTGTTGGGTGTTTCCCTGCTGCAACACACCTGACACATATTAAACCTAATTAGCAGACTTGTGCAGCAATTGACCTCAAAGTCTGCACAAGTCTGCTAATTACCCATTGATCTGAGTCAGATGTAATGCAGCAGGAAAATCACAACACTTATAGAAGTGCAGTTCTCTATACAGAACTTGCCCTGTAATAGATGGTTTGCTCTTAACTTAAATATGACCCATAATGGGATCCATGTATCCCAACAAACTGCAGGATGGAAATAGTACTCACATGTTTCTATTATTCTATTATTAAAGTTACCTTCTACAGCAAAAAAAAAGAAAAAAAAATCCTCATAAAAGTTCAAATATACCTTCTCACTGATCCCTCTCCGTGTATGTACATGTTTTAGCATTTGCTGCTATTTAGGTGCAGTAATCATAAATATGTGGAAGAATGTCAGCTGTGGGCTGCTTTCAGCTGTTTTGGCACTGTTGATGGTTCTCTAACATGAGTGCTACATGATCAATCCAGCCATTCATTATCTGGATCACTTATTGCAAAGAAGGGCTGCTAGTGGCTCAAGCCTATCCCACCAATTATTGCACAAGAAGAGGGGTACATCCCAGACATCTCACCAGTCCATCACAGAGCAAAGACAGAGAGACAAACAATCAAAGAGACACACATTCACTCCTAAAGACCGTTTTAAATGACAAATTAACACGAGATGCATGTCTTTGGATGGTAAGAGGAAGCCGGAATACTGGAAGAGAGCCCATGCTAACACAAAGAAAACATGCTAACTTTGTACAGAAAGGCAACTGTTCAACACGAGATTCGAACCAGCAACTATCCCGCTGTGAAGTTGCAGTGCTAACCACTACGTCTTACATAATCAAGGTTGTCACACGTTTCGGTTGTCACCTGTGTCCTTTTTCTGCTTCTTTATCCTCTTTGAACCCTCCCGGATGTAGCTAACTCTCAGCCAATCAGCATTAAGCTTACACATGGTATCACTTCTGAAGGCTGCAACTGTCACTGTCATGGAGGCTGTTTTGCCAGTTGCCATAGTAAAACCCACCTGCTTCATGAAAGTTGCTGCATTTTGTGATGTTCTGTAAGTCAAAGTGAGTTTATCTTGTAGCAAAGTGATTTATTCCTGTGTGTCAGAGCAAGCTCAAAATCATGATGAAGATTGAGGAGACCAGGGAGTTGAAATGATATTACTACCCAGTAGGAGTTGTTTGCTCATTCAAACTGTCCTCCGTTTTACTCTGCTTCAAGCCAAGGTTGTCAGCAGAAAAGTGCTGGGATATATCTGCTTTAGATATTGCCGAATGAATAATTAAAAACTGGAGCTTCACACGTCAAGAAATGGTGATGTGTACATTGCTTTGAACAAGCTGCAGAGGAAATGAATAAATACATAAATTGTGTGTGTGTGGGTGTGTGTGTGTGTTTGTGCAGCATGCAGGCAAGGAAGCCACTGAATTGAAATTACACAGAGGGATGAAAGCAAGAGGTAATTTTAAAAGAGAGCATGAACTGTAAGAAAAGCTTTTTCTTCTCCTGCAGAACGACATGTTTAGGGAGAGCATTTGTGAAATGACACATCCAGCCTATCGTTACAAAGAGCAACAGAAGCTCTGTGGTTTTCTTTGACAGCTTCACAAATCATATTTGTTAGCGTGTTAATGATTGTCCTCAATATTATATACATACCTGTATAGCAGTATGTGCATATGGTTGGTTCAGGCGGACATAATCCCAGAATTTCTTCTATCCACCCATTTTCTTAACCGTTTCATCTAGTTCGGGGTCACGGGTAGCTCACAAACTCACATTCACTCCTAAGGACAATTTAGAATGATTAATGCATGTTTTTGGACAATAGGAGGAAACCTGAGCCTGGAAACTTCGAAACTCTGCGCAGATGGGTGCCCTCTGGGTCTGCTGGCGGCTCCCCGAGGGAAATAGCTGTGGGCTCTGGTGGTGGGGGCAGTTACGTCCGGCGTGGCCTGTGGAGTGGGAGGTGCCTAGTGCTGATAGCGGCTCTCATTCCAGAGGGGAGCATGCTCTTACCTCCTGGGGCTTCTAACTCTTCCCACTCACCAGCACACACATACGTAGGGACATGGGAGGCGGTTACGTTTGCTGGGTGTGGTAATAGGGGACCATTAAGGTGCCCCTTGTTGCTGCACTTGGTAACTGATCGCCTCTCAGTTTTAATCACACTTATACATAAACACAACTACTACAGATGGCAAAGATACAGCTCTTGAGGGATGGGCCATGTAATGTATGGTGGGCGGGGCTACTTAGGTTGCCCTGCCCCCAGCATGATGTGGTCCGTGCCTCTCAATTTTAGATACAGACAGCACACTTCACAATCATTAATGGGTGGGGGGAGTGGGGAGTGAGAGGGTCATTTTTCGCCCCCATTCCCTGGGCTGGTCCTGCTTGGGCCTCGATCAGGGGCATGGAGCTCGGATTGGCTTGGCCGGTGTGGGCCGATGTGGATCCTGCAGGGTACTGGGCTTTCTGTGCGTGAGGGGGGGGGGGTTGTCTTTTGGCCTTCTTGTCCCCTTGGCCGCCGGGGGGTGGGGGGTGCATGGGGGGAGGGTAAATGGGAATGTGTGTCTTTTGGAGGGGGTGACCGGGAGGGTTGAGAGAGTGAGGTGAGTGGATAAGTTGGGTAGGGGATGCTGGGTGGAGAATGGAGGAGGGGTTGGTGTGGATGGGTCTCTTTTGTGGTGTGTATATCTGTCTCTTTTTTCTATATTGTTTGTTTTCTCTATCCCTTTCTCCTTTTTTCTTGTTCTTTTTCTGTCCACTCCGGTCGTGTCCAACAGCACATTGAAATCTTGACAAACGATGATGTAACCAAAATAAAGAATTCAGATAATCAAGAGGAACTTTGTTTATACATTTATACATATAGTTCCTCTTGACAGAGCAAAGTTGTTCAGCAAGAAACAACAGACAGATCCACATTATCTGCCTGTTTTAATGCTGGACAAGACAAGTTTAAAAAAAAAAAAAACTGCCCGAGTTGAGGTCCGTACCAGCAACCTTTTCGCTATGAGGCTACAGCGCTAACCACCACACTGATTTGAATGAACTATTTCACTATCAAATTATAAGCTATATCTAACAATGTAAAATGTTTAAAAGCCATCTTTAGTTAAGAGTGCACAAATTTGTGCAAAAGTCTCGAGCCATGCCATGTGTCTTTAATTTTTGCCTATAAGGTGTTAGACTATATTGTAATATTTTAAGTCTTTTTAATATTTTCATTTTAAGACCTTGAGCACTACTTTGGGCTTTTTGAAAGTTTATTAAACTATTTCTTTTTCCATTGGCTGATTTGATCATCTAGACCATTTTGTTTGCTCAAAGGCTTAACATCATCAAATTTTGTACCAACAAGGACATTGTAGAGCTTGTGTATGTTCCAGTATTGTGTGCAGTTTGTCTCCTTAACAAATCTCAAGAAACTGGACAAGCAGAGAACAGCAGAACAAGCAGTCCATAAAAGTCTTAACAAAATGCATTCCTGAAAGATTATCTGAATCATCAATGGATCTAACTGATATTCATTGAAATCTCACCATTAATGGTTTCCATGGAAGAGTAGCTGTCAATAAGCCCTGAGGAGGGGAAACAGATAAGCCCATGGTATACCAAAAGACAAAGAAGTTAACTAAAAGAAAAACATTCAGTAATAGTAGGTCTTGTTAAGTGGTGAATCCATCTCAGATCTCCAGCCAGTGTGGGAACTTCATTGAGAACATGATAGAAAAGTAATGTCAAAAGAAGTGCAATTTCCACTGAAGAAGCCTAGAAACAAACAAGATTATAAAAGTCTATCTGAGGATTATAAGTCGATAAAACTCTGTTTTTAGGAATGAAAGTGCTCATTAGAGCTAAACTAACTTTAAACTAACCTTATATACATTGTTTTCAGTTAATAAATTCCACCATTTTAGTGGTAAACTAGGAAGAAAAGGGCCTGCTTAAGACTGACACAATGCTGTAGTTTCTAGAAAATGAAGCAGCTTCAGTACAACAGATCTTCAAACCTTGCTTCTCTCATACACATTAACATTGACAGAAATCAAAAGCACGAAGTGCTTTGCCTCCATCTTCCAACCAGGAAACAGCCTTGTCTTTGTGTCAGAGTGTGTGCATTGTTGCGTTATGTTGTAGTCATTTGCTTCTGCAGCAGATAGCTCTGAGTTTGCTCCTTCATACCAGCTTTCCCTCTTTAATTGGTCACAGTTCAGCTTTGTTGTGAGAAACAGTCGGTTTTCTCTGTCCGCCGGTCAAAGTTTCCCTTCGAAAAGCAAAGTGAAGTATACGCTTTTGCCCCCTTTTCAGACAGGAATTAAAATGCTGTGTAAGAACTTTCTCTTTGAGTTTGCTAACATGCATAAATCAAACGCAGTAGAAACTGGCACAATGAGCTGCAATATTTAAAACATTACAGTGTAAAAATCTGTCTTCCCTTAATTTAATTCAATGATGAATGCCAGAGAGTTTTTAACATATTACCTCACATCTTCAATAGCTCCTACCAGATTTGTTTCATTTAACCACTTCTATTGAGTGACTTTCAAGTAGCTTAGTGCTGACAACAAAAGAAGGGCAACATGACACTTCTTATAAAGTAACTCCACCAAGCTAAGAAGCTATTACGCCTGATTCTTTTTAATTCTGCCTTGTTTGAACAGGCTTCTCGTGTACAACAAAGTCACGGCCAGGGGACTGTCTGTAACAATGTGGCAGACCTGTCGCTCACACTGTGTATCTATGTGCTTTCTTTCACCCAAGGGCCCACCTCTTTCCATTAGGCTGAATAAATGAGGTGCCAATCAGACAGTTGAGGTTTTGAATCCACATAGGAAGGAGCTCTGTATGCCGGCTGCTGATGCTAGAGCGTAGCTGGAGATAGACAAGGAGATTCGCTTCACACTTAATGCATTGTGGGAGCGACAAACACAGGCACTCACAGTTGTTTGCAGCCAGGAATCTTTGGTGGTCTTTGCTTTTTAACAGTGAGAAGGCTACAAAACAACATAAGACCCTCGCAGAGGATATAGTTCCCTAAAAACTCTTCTGTGGTTCAATTAACACCATAAATTATTTTTAAATCTATAAACAAAATAGTATGACACGTTAGGGTTAATGAGCAGGCTAAAGAGCAGCACACTATAAGTTGAAGAATTTCAACAATCTAACTCACCCACACAAGAAGAAGCCAGAGCATGATATTCTGGCAAGTGAATGTCATAAAACCGTTCTCCTAGACAGAGTCTGCCAGCATAAGGTCTGCTTAAGAAAATAATGGTGACAGATTTTTTTTACAGTCAGACTGTAAGTTTTGTGATTTCATTTTAGGTAATCAAATTGCATTCCAGTCATGAAAAGATTGTTTTTTTAGTTAGGTTGTGTGTGTTGACCCTAACTCTTAACAGTAAGAACTCACTTGATTATCCACTATTCTTAAAACATTTGCTGCTCATGGGATTTTTTTTCAGCAACTGTGCATTCATAGTCATAATTTCCAGGTTGGTCAAGTTCAAGTTTGTCGACGTGAGAGCATGTGTTATAAACCTTTTTTCTGAATCGTATGTTATTGCACTGAAAAGGTGCCCCCCGTAAGAATTCCTAATAGGGGGGGTTATGTCTATTTCATGTGTGTTTTGTGAAATAGATGATAAAAGAAACAATCACTGAGAAGAAGCCAATTAGTAGATAGCAGTGGTGGCTGTTCCACGGGCTAAAGGAGCAGGCACTAGCTATTAGCTCCCAGGTCTGAATCCTGGTTTTAAGGTACCTTTGCCATCCACCTGCTGCCACACTTGATTGAGTAAGTAGCCAGTAGTAGCCAGGAATACTCCGAAAAAATCACTAAATGCTAATCAACTACAAGCTAGTTGAGGTAGCAGTTGTTAGCTAAAGTTAGCAGTGACTTGTTACTTTGCATTAGCTCCTCTTTTTATGGTAACTGCAGCAGGAAAAGGGTAGCTGTGAGCATTAACATTATTTTGTGTTGACACATTTTATCAGTGAACGGATGATCAGTTTATTATATCTATAACTGTAAACACAGACAGAGTTATCCACTTAAGCGACTCTATGTTGCTTTATGTAAATTTTGATGACCAAAAATGAGGAGTCTGGTTCTGAAGTGGAAATTACAAAGTTTAATGAACAAGGAATGAAACAACCAAAAGAGGACAAACATAAGGACAAGACAGACAGATATACAGATTTGCAATCCATGAGGATTTGGTCCAAAGGTCTGGTCAGAGCAGGAGTCTAGAGCAAATTCTGACCAGCTACAGGGAAGGATCATCTTTTAAGCCCTAAAGATGGGTACATCATATTTCCGAAGTGTACAGAGAGAGTGTTCTTACTCCAAGTAAATCACAGTAAGCGTGACATGTTACTTTATCATTATCTCTCATGAGCTAATTGCTGGTTATCCACAGGCAGGTGCGGTTCTGGGATATGAGGTATAGGGGTGCTGAGCATCCATGACCTGCCCAGCCAGACAAGATAATTTGCACAGCTTTATACATTTATTACAATTTCTTTCACACTTTTGTGAAAGTTAAAAAGACTTTGAAATGTCTGTGACTAAACCATCAAATATATATACATATATATACATACATATATA
>JBAMHX010000015.1:20337423-20348672 GCA_037177515.1 Pseudomugil tenellus
ATATATATATATATATATATATATATATATATATATATATATATATATATACGCATGTATGTATCCTCGCACTCACACCCACACAGTTTCCTTTCATAAAAACCTAAAAAACAGCTCCTTAAAAATATGAAAATGACAACTATCATGTCAGGCCAGAAATCCACAGTAAACCAAGCACAGTGTTCCAAATTAGACTTGTTTCTTGTCTCCACCTCTCCTTTTATTATTTCTACCTAATGACACTTCATGAAATATAACAAATGTACCCTATGTCACCAAAGACAGTGAATGAATAGGTACAGAGTGCTTGAAAAGATTATTTCTGCATTCACAACGTAGCATATTGCCTGATCAAAGAAGACCCAGGTGGAACCACAGACATTCCTTTGGAATTTTTGCCTCACAGGATAACAGCTGTGAAGGAAATTCCCTAAGAAAGAACAATAACTTACATTTATTCTTAGAGGGTTTTTGTTTGACCCTTGATGTGAAAATTTAGAACCTGAGCTTCAGCCAAGCCTGAAGCTGCTTATTGACTGCCTGAGACAAATTAGGCCTCCTTCTGGTTGTCCCCGCATTTTCCAGACTATAGACACAGACACTTGGACAGTAGAATAACACAGAGAGAATGAACAGAAGACTTAGCAAAGACAGAACAAATGAAATAACTCAGAGAAAATAAATTATAATAACTGACAACTATGCAACTATGCATGTCCGGAGACAGGATTTTCCAAGGAAAACGCATCACACTGATGATATGATGAAAACCACAGAATAAAGATTGTTTCCAGAGCCCGAAGAGAATCAACGATTACATTTTTATCTTTTATAAATAAGGTTGAGTCTCCGACAAGGCATTTACTTGATCCTAAGCTCCATTCTTGTAAGTAAGTAATTGCTTAATAATGGCTTCATACTCAGAAAAGGCTCCTTTTCCTGCACTTGGTGCTTCTCTCTAAATACTAGCAAAAATCCACAGTCAAACTTCTAAATTGAGGTAAAACAACTCCGAATCAGGAAGTTAACATGTCGCCGAAAAGGGGAAGTAAGGGCAAGCAGAAGACAACGGAGGCCTTTGTTAAACTAGGTGGGGCGGACGAGGGGGACTCCTGTTCTCTCAACTCGGAGCACGAGGTGGGGATGTTTGCAGGGGCTGTGCAGCCGGAGATGCTCTCTATGCTGGATTTAATGAAAGTCATCCAGTCAATTAAACAAGAACAACAAGAACTCCATGCAAAAATAAACAATTACAGCGATTGGAGCCATACAAACTTACATACAGAAATGTGGCGGACGCATTGTCCAGGTGGAACAATGCATTTCCAACATGGAGGACGAAAACATCTGATTGAAAAAGGAAGTGGAGCGCCTTACAAAGAAGCAAAAGTTTCTCACTAATAAAGTGGAGGATCTGGAGGGAAGAAACCGACGCAATAATGTTCGTGTCCTGGAGATCCCAGAAGGAGAAGAAGGTACAGATGCTTGCATTTTAAACAGGTTATGAACAGAATTTAACAATTAAACGCAAAAGTTATGTTCTTGCAGGAAACACATATACTAGGTGACGACATAATACGAGTGAAACGTAGATGGCCAGGTCAAGTTTTCTCATCTTAATATACTTCTAACTCTAGGGGAGTGATTATAATGATACATAAATCTATCCTATTTTGCATTGAAGAGGTGATTAATGATCAAAATGGAAGATTTCTGATTTTACAGGGATATCTGCTTTTTACTCGTCTTAATCTAATCAATATATATGGCCCAAACGACGATTGCCCAAACTTTTACAATAACTTATTTTTAAGAACTGCTGACTTACAAGGGAAACATATCATTGCAGGTGACTTTAACTGTGTCATGACTTGGTCCTTTCACACCCCTGCTCCAGAGCTAATCAGCCCCATTGCCTTCACCTGCCACCAGACTCATCATGCCTGATCACCTGCACCTGTTCCTCATTCCCTCACTCCCATATAACACTCAGCTCACCAGTCATTCCTTTGTCGGACATTGCATACACCACAATCTTTTTCCCTTCATCATCTCCTGATCCTGTTTTCCCCTTCCCTGTCTCCGACTCACCTGCTACTCTGTGGACCTTATTGGGTTGATCTCCTGTTGCTGACTCCTGCCTGCCCCCTGGATCTTCCGGCTCCAACTCCTGTTTGTTTTCCCGACGCCAATTCCAGCCTGTCCCAAAACCTTACAATAAATACTGAAACTTCCGTTAAGTCTCCGAGGTCCCTTTGTTACAAACTGTGTCCTAGATCCAACTAAAGATAGATCTTCAGGTATGTATAATCCCACAAGAAAACAAGAGTGGTTTTACAACAATTTATAAAGAAACTAAAGGTAACAGATGTATGGCACTATCAGAATCCAAGAAAACAACAATATTCGTGCTGGTCAGGCAAACATAAAATATATTCTAGGATAGATTACTTTCTAGTATCAACTGACATGATTCCATATATTAAGAACTGCCAATATCATGGTATGATATCAGACCATGCAGCAGTCACTATGACCTTCACGATGCCAAAGCTAATCAAAACTCGAGCTAAATGGAGTTTTCAAATTAAATGGATGCAGGATAAACAATTTCTAGGATACTTAGGTAAGCAAATTGATGAATATTTTGATTTAATGTATTTCTAACCCCAGCAGCGGTGAGCTGGGAAACCTTTAAGGCATTTCTAAGAGGACTGATCATAAGTTATACGAGCAGGAAGCGG
Organism: Pseudomugil tenellus; assembly: GCA_037177515.1. Lineage (NCBI taxonomy): Eukaryota > Metazoa > Chordata > Actinopteri > Atheriniformes > Pseudomugilidae > Pseudomugil > Pseudomugil tenellus. Next base: position 20,340,168 of record JBAMHX010000015.1, read on the forward strand.
ATTGGAGGAAAGAAGCCTACAAGTTGGTAAAAATTCAAATGAAGACTTAAAGGCACTATTATTGCTTAGAACTCAATACAATAAAATAAGTGAAAAAGCTGCAGCAAATTTATTGAGATTGAAACAACGCTTTTACGACCAGGGTGAAAAATCTGGTAAACTACTAGCATGGTGTATAAAGCAACAAGAATCTGAAAGGGCAATCACAGAATTAAATCTCCCAAATGGTAAAACTACGGTAGAGCCAATGGAGATAAACAAAGAATTTAAATCATTTTATCAATATTTATCTAAATCTGAATATAATGAAACAGTGCAATCCACATTCCTTAACAAAATAAATATCCCCAAAATATCTGAGACCGTGAAAGAAATTGTAGACAAACAAATCACTGCAGGAGATATTACAGAGGCCATAAATTAATTAAAAGCTGGTAAATCTATGGGGTCTGAAGGTCTACCAATAGATTTATACAAATACTATAAGGAAAAATGAGTAAAACCTCTTTTTGATATGTACATAGAATGTTATAATAATAACACACTTTCTGTCTCAATGAAAGAATCTCTGATAATAATACTGCTTCCTACTGCTTCCTGATTTCCTGGGAAATCAAACCCCAAATGTGAAAATTTGCATTGTATAAGTTTAACACAGACACAAAAATCTTAAGTAAAATTATGGCAAAGAAATTGGAACATGTGCTTACTAATATTATTAGAGACGATCCAAATGGATTTATAAAAGGTAGACAAGGATTTCACAATGTGAGACGTGTTCTCAATATTCTAATCAAAAAGAGGAGAAAGATACAGCCCTTCTTTGACTAGATCCAGAGAAGGTTTTTGACAGAATTTAGTCGCCTCATCTCTTTGATGTGATGGGCAGGTCTGGATTTGGAAAAGCATTCTTGCAATGGATCAAAATATTACATAGTTGCCCTGTTGCAGAGGTTATGACAAATGACATTATCTCAGAGCCCTTTAACATCAGGAGAGGTTGTCCTCAGGGCTCACCTTTGTCACCACTGTTGTTTAATTTGGCTATTGAACCCTTAGCAATAGCCATCAGGTGTAGTAAACAAATACAAGGCATTGGGATTGGGAGTAAGGAACATAGAATTGCTCTATTTGCCGATTATGTGATTTTATTTTTACAAATATTGGAAACTTCTGTACCTGCAGTTATTAATCAGTTTGGCCATTTTTCCGTCTATAAAATAAACACGACAAAATCATCGTTAATGCTACTTAGAACAGAACCCAATCAACATATATCTCAAAATGTATCTATTTTTAATATTGTTTGTGGTTTTACGTATTTAGGTATTAAAATAGTCCCTGTACTAGAAGATGTATTAAACCTCAATTATAACACAATTTTTGGAGGCAACTTGCAGCAGCTTACAGAGATGGCAGTCCTTACCAATTTCACTTATTGGAAGGATAAACACTTTTAAAAATGAATGTAGTGCCTAAATTTATGTATCTATTCCAAAATATTTCTCTACAACCTCCTAATGGAATATTCACCAAATTATCATCCCTGATGAGACAATTTAGTTGGAATGGGAAACATTTGTGTTTGCATGTCTTTACTGTATCTCCTGTTTGATACAGGAGGCTTAAAATATCCCAACCTTTAGTGGTATTATTTGGCAACTGTAGCATTTCTCATGCACAGACACCATTAATGTCTAAAGATTAAAACGGTTTAATGGAATTACTATGAAATTATTCATATGAAATATTAATATTAACAATTAGTAATTAAGTTATAATTAAGCTCGAGACACCATCTCCTATTTTCTAGTTTACTTTGGTAACACTATAGGTATAGAAGGAAACCTTATTAGATGATGAATTGATAACTCAATCAAAGAATAACATAATTAATCAGTCTTAATAAATCAATCAGTCTCAAATGTTTTAGTAGTAAGTTATAGTTTGAATTGACATGAATCATGACCACAGGAAATCACAGACAACAACCAGATATTTACAACCAGGTATTTATAATCTAATCTACAGGTTGTACATGGCTAAATATGGGAAATAATAAAACATTTAACTAACAAGATAGATTAGACAAACATAACATAAACAAGTGTTGCTGTGAGAGTTGATGATAAACCTGAGTTCTATGGAAAAGAAACTACGTGTGTGGGATTAAACATGTTTTAATTAAACTGTGATGTTCCTTAATCATGTCTAAGAGTGAACCATTTCTAAGGCCTTGATGAGATAGTTTCATAACTCACCAACCATCATTAAAGACCAATAGTTCCCTGCTGAGGAAATGGGGTTCATTCAGAACCACAGCTTACGACCAGTGGACTGGGCTTGGGTCCGGATCTGTTAATGGGCGCCAAGACGTGTCGGTCTGTATAGGCATTGTCAGAATCTGGGAGAAGCCTGTCGTTGAGGTTTGCAGCTTTCAGTGGTTCCTTCTGGGGTCGATGGCTGGAGGTTTGAGGCCAAAGGTGAACAGTTCAATAATGTCCAAAAGTGGGGTGTTTTTACACTGGAGTTGTGGAAAATCGAACTTCCGTTAGGAGGCACAAGCTTGGTTGCAGAGTGGGAGTTTTAATTCCTCATTCTAGGGCTGGACTGAGTGGCCAGGTGTAGACCATGTGGCTCTCCTTTGTTCTCCAGGGAGCAGGACAAAGCTTTTCACACACGCATAACAGAAGCAGGTAGCGAGGAGGTAGCAAGGAGGTAGCTTCAGAGCGTGATCCAGGGAGGCCAATAGACAAGAGGGCCAGAGTCAAGAGGCAAGAGAATGAGAGAGAGTCTGTGTTGGTCTTTTGAAGATAGGCGGGCTTTGGCTGAGTGGGCAGGTCTGGATGCTGTCAGCCAATCATGGCTCTGTGGGGGTGATTTCCGCTCATGCTCCTACCACAGAATTACCTCTAACTGCATTGAACTAAAAGGATATCACATTAAAACACAGATTAAAGTCCTTAAAACAAGATAAAAGAATAAATGCATTGAATGGAATTAAAAGGTTAGAACTAACAGGAGAGGATGAGTCTGTTGCGATTTATCAAACATATGGTCAATCTGTAGAATGTAGGTGAAATTTTCTTAGGTAGAGGGAGAAGCAAGCCCTCCCCTCCCTGTGTCCTTTGATGAGTTGATCTGGTTTCCTGTATAGAGAGTCTTGAGGTGGTGGAGAAAGGTTATCAGTCTTGTTGGTCCTGCTCCAAAAATCAAACACATCCATCTTTTCCTGAGTTTAAGATAGTCATATAAATTCCAGCATTTGGTGGACCAGTTCATCAAAGAGTTCTAAAAAGGGGGGGATCTCCTACAGAAACTCAAAGAACGATCATGTTTTACTTTTCCACTCAGAGCTGCCCTACATGGGTTGAAATGGAATCAAGTTCTGTTGCATTACCACTAAATCTATACATTAATTCTGGAAAACCAAAACAATTAAAAAATAATACAACTAACCTTATAATTGGAAACATGATTGATGTGTGGTATAAAGTGAAGGAACTAATGAAAATGGAGAACAGCATTTCACAGTTTAGCCCTATTTGGGGAAATTCATTTTTTAAGCCAGGGAAAATGGATGCAGGATTCCAACTCAGAGGGAACAATGATGTCATTTGAAGAAGAGAATCAACATCCAGCGCAAACATTTTTTTAAATTTCTACAAATAAGCAAAATCAAGCCTCTCAAATTCCCGTTCTAGAAAAGCTAGTTACTAAAAATCTCTAGGACAAAGGCTTGATTTCAGCATTGTATAATTGGCTTGTTGTCTGGATCTCCAGAAACAACATGCTCAAAACTGGAAGCATGGAAAATGGATTTGAATGTGCATATTTCAGAGGAGTGGAAAATTATATCTTTAAAATTTCAAAAACCAGTAATCTAATACAAGTTTGAAGTTGTTGCAATATAACTGAATAATGCAAACCTCAGTGAAGCTAAATAAATATAATAATAGAATACTGTATACATGTTTTAAATGTAGAGAAGCCAAAGGAAAATTTGTCCACTTCATATGGGAATGTAAAGTAATCCAGGACTTCTGGCATGAGGTGATGAGCACAATCAACCCAATTTTATTTACAAATATTCTGTTAGATTCCAAATTGATACTATTACATATATATCCGAAACAACTTACTGTGACATCTTTTCAAACAAAATTCATAGATTATGCTATTCTACAGGCAAAACGCCAAATCGCTTTAAATTGGAAAAACCTCCTTATATGGCTGCCTGGACAAGCTCATTGGCGCCCGTTACGTGGAGGAAACGGACGTGGGACGTTGGTTGCGGAAGGAGGGACAGTAATCTGTCCGTTTATTGTGGATGTTTTTCCTTCTTATTTTTGTGTGTGTCTGGTGAGAGCAGGGGAGGACTTTTTGGGTGGGAGGGTTGGGTTGTTTGTTTTAATGTATGTCTCTAACTCTTTAAAAATTAATAAACATACGATAAAAAAAGTAATTGCTTAGTTAATCTTTTGTAATAACCAGAGAAAATTCAGTTAAGTTTTTCCTTCACAAGGTTTTATAGATTCTTGATCTTTCACATCACTGGTGAAGCATTTGGACAGAATTTATTACTAATTGCCATCAGACAACACCATCAATGGTGGTGGATGAAAACCCAGAGCCTAAATTGACGAACCAAAGGTGAATGACGGACGCATTCTTGGATCTTCTTGCAACCAGAAGTGAATTATCCACCATTTTGTGCTCCTCCCTCTGGATTCCCAATCAGTCCAGTCCACAGGTCAAATAAAGGGATCATTGCAGTTCCAAACAGAACTTCATTCCTTAGCCTACAGCTAAACACTAATAGCTATAAAATAAGAAGTGGTGCTGCTGAGGTAAATATGATATTAATATTTTACATTAATATTTATTTAATAAATAAATATTAATGTAAAATATTAGTATTTTACATTAATATTTATTTGTTATGCTAATCCGCTACAAAAATGTGTTTTTTTTATCAGTAAATTAAGCTAAATAACAGCTGAAGCAATAAGTAAAACAGCCAGTATTTGAGAGGTGGTAAGGCAACTTGATGCCATCTGAAAAGCTAAAAAACGTCTACAGTGTGGTTGAGGGAAATCATAAGAGACAGTAGAATTTGCCACTGGCTGGCCAGTGGTCGGCTTGGATCTTAATTCATGAGAGGCCTCGTTGATTCTTGCCTTCCACAAGCATGTGAGGCTTCTGGCCAAGCGAGTGGGAGCAACAATGATTAATGTGGTCATAAAACCAGGCAACCAACTTTTAAGTGTTGCACTAGATCATCTACTAAGGCAGCTTCACAGTGTGCACTGAAGCGACAGGCAGCTTTGAGGGGTGAATCTGAGACAAATCTCTCAACAACTGCGATATACCCTTGACAAAAAAGGGGAAAAAATGAGCACCCTGTCATCTGACCTGGCACGCTGCATTTAAAGTGTTGTACCGCTGAGGTTATACTTTTGTCATTCACTGAAAGTTTTACTTTTTTAATAGGAGGTTTGATTAGGTTGTTTTTTGGGGGGATTTTTTTGAGGGGGCAATAAGCAAGGATTTCACAGTCCCATTACACAGACTGTGATGCAGTTGTGAGGGGTTGATAACTCACAACTGCAGTTTTGAGTTATCAACCCCTCACAACTGCATCACAGTTGTGAGGGGTTGAAAACTCATCCTTGGTGGCTTGGGATCATTTCATGAGTGTTTGTGATTTTTAGCCTTAAAGAACAGGAAAACATATCCTTGTAGAAAACCAAAGCAACTGGTCTCCGTTCCCAAAGGCTTACAGGGGTATTTTAAAACAAGAGCTGATGCAACAGAGTGGTAAGCTTGTCCCTTTCGAGCTTCATTCAAGCAAGTGGCTGGGATCAAATTCAAAGTGAGAAAAAAAAGTTTAAAAAAGGACTGTCAACTTTGGAATGTTGCCTTTGTGATATTCTCAATCAAATGTGACATTTAGATGTGACCGTGATTGTATTGTTTCATTTCTACATCACAGTGGATGTAGGATGATGGCTAAAATGCAGAATGAATCGTCACAAGATAGATAAGAATCAATGGTTTAACTGAAGGACAGGTAAAATACACAGGTAGAATTGGTGAAGGTAATAGCATTGAAATGTCAAATTTAAAACAAACTAATACAAATAACACAAAGATGAGGAAATGACGATCCAGCAGTAAACAAATTAAACTAAGGGTTATAAATACACTTATGTTAGCTAATTAAACTAAACAGGTGAAGCAAATAAACAAATGAAACCAGGTGAGTCAAGAAAAGAATGTAAAATAAGACATTATACCCAAGTGGAATAAGAACGAAATTAAAATTAAACAGGAAAGCAAACAAGATTCAAAGACAACATAGGAGAGAAACGACTAGAAAAAGGAATGAACACAAGGGTAAGGAATAAAATAAAAACAGGATTGCAACTCAGAGAACAGATAAATTCAACAAAACCAAACCCAAATTCCAACGTCTCCTGCAGGATTTAAACAAGTTCCTACCCCAACACACATGATTTTAATTAATGAATCATTGGGCAGGACCTGCCGGTTGGATCCTGAGTTTGTGTCATCTATTTTGGCTTCAGGAAACCCAGAGATCCCAAAAGACTGCAGCATTCATAGGACCCAGCAGACTGTGACAGCTTAGTGACACATTTTTGTAATAGGACTGTGAATTCCTTTAGACTGCTAGTAAACTCCAATCATGCTTGCTTCAAATAATGTGGCCGGTCTCTGAACAGAATTTCATAGTTTTTCTTCACTAAAGCCTAGAGGGTGGCTTCAGGTAGTCCGTTAGTCAGGTTCTGCTTGCACATACTGACTGTCCCAGTACAAATACTCTGTGTAGGAGTCTGCCTGCCTTTTTCTGCTGCACAGATCTGATTTTGGTTTAGAAATATTTTAAACTGTGCAGTTTCTTTTTTGAACAATTACCAGAAACCTAGTAATACTACCTGTATTCATGCTCAGGTTCATATTCACGATTGTGTCTTACAGTTGTGTGTGTATGTTTCTCTGTGTTTTGACCTTGGACTGGTGATCTGCCTCAATCCAGATGCGTCAGCAACGTTGCAACTCTGAACTGAAAAAAGCCAGTATTAAAAATGAATAAATAAGCAAACATATTTACAAGATGTGTCTTCAAATAAAGCCACATTATGCTTGAAATAAACTAAAATAACTATTGTCCAATCTCCCAACCAGACATGTGATATGCTGTTTCTATGTTATCGAATGGTTTTCAGGTATGATTTAACCTGAACTCAAGCAGAAGTGTGTATTTGAATAATTGATAGTGTTGCCTCCAGACATTTCTTTACATATACTTAGTCTTAAATAAATATATCCACCATTTGAGTCTGATTTAACCTCATAATGTATAAATTTCACATTTTTATACATGCCTTCTTTAAGACATTTTGTATTACTTTATGGTAGAAACTTTATTCAAAACCCAGTTGCACACTACCTATCACATGCAATAACTGCTAAACGTTTTTTTTAAAGTGGTAATTTTTTTCTAGTTTTTTAAGGGCCACAAAAAGACTTCAGATTGTTAAAAAAATGGGAGTGTTCTGAGAAGTTGTTCATATTATAGGCATTAAGGGATTTACAGGCTTGTATTTAACAATTTCACCTAGGCACACTGCTTTAGAAAAAAAATGTATTTTTCTCCTCTGTAAATGCCTTGATGTTCAAAACATATAAAGTGGAAAAATAATGAATTTTAAAAACTAAACATTAGATTTTCTTTCATTTTCAGGTTAACAACAGTTGGCAAACAAAGAAGCCAACACGACAGGGGACTGATGCACCTGATCATGTAATTAGCAGCAGGTGCACCAATTACAATTAGTAGCAACAACATGAGCGCAGTCTGAACATCATAGACAACTGGATAAATACATATATTTTCTAGCAGTTAGTTTACTATAATAAGCAGTCATCTGGAACGAAGTTGTAGTCAAATAGTGATACCTGACCATCAGATTATCAGCAAAGTATAATATACAGAAACCAAATCCATCAAATTGACCCAAACAGAGATCACTTACTGAATGCCAAAAAACATCTTGCTTATATCAAGCATCTACTTACAAAAAGACAAGAATTCTACATCAGCATTTATATGTGGTAGGATGACCCTCTAGACACAAACATCTATTTAAAAGCTTGTTTCAGGAGGAAGCTGTTGAGCATCTTACCTGCACGTTAAGTAAGATCTTTGCTTTTTACAACGGTGCGAGTTAAGTTCTGACAAACGGGCTAGTACCCCATCATTTTGCAGAGTTTATTTACCAAATTTCAGATATTTCGGCAAAAAGTGTTCATATTTATCATGGTGACATGATTTGTGCATGTTTTTCAGTTTCACTTTACTCAGCCTTTCTCAAAGTGTGGTCCCCGGACCACCAGTGGTCCACGAGTGACACCTAGTGGTCCGTGAGGCTATTAACCCCAGAATCCGATATTTATTTGAACTAGCAGTTTGGCGGCTAT
>JBAMHX010000015.1:20367623-20394637 GCA_037177515.1 Pseudomugil tenellus
AAGGTCTTGGCAGATGGTTTACTAAAGGTCAGAATGACATCAGTTTAGGAGCCTTATAGTCAAACCTTTCAGCTAGAAATTAAGAGCAAGGTAATTAAGCCAATACATGAATTTCCTCTACACTGGGCTTCTGGATCTGGACAGAACCAGTGGAATGGGCCAGTGTCTCTGGAACCGGAAGTTTGGCTGTTGACTTTCTGCAGTCTCACTATTACATATTGTGCCTTTTAACCTTTACCACTGTCATTCATGAACATAATATTCTTTGTTTCCCCATTATTACCCATTTATCATAAACCATTATACATCATTAAAATTCATCCATCCATTTTCTACACCGCTAATTCCAGTTCAGGGTCAGGGGGAAGCTGGAGTTTTACCCAGCAGATAGCAGGCAAGCAGCAGGGCACACCCTGGACTGGTCACCAGTCCATCACTGCCATTAAAAATATATAATTATATCCCCGAACGCAGAGTGTCATTATGGTTTCATCACGACCTCTGCTGCTGTCGCCGCCAGATATCCTTTGTGTGAGTGCAATACCTCGAACAATTTTGACAAATGGATTTTGGTACTCATTACACCTGTACCTTTATACCCATACCAAGGGGACAACCTGGCTCAAATTTCACCATTTTTAGAATGATAGGTGGCGCTCTATGCACACAAAAAAAACAGATTTTTGGCTAAATCTCTGAAACTATTCGTTTTATTGACCTCAAAGCAAGTGCAAATAAAAGGTCATGACCTCAGGATGCATCTTGTCCTGACGTCATGCTGAGCTGGTTCAAAGTTTCAATAGCAGGTGGCACTTTAGGACTCAACATGTGCGTATTTATATTATCGGATTGTGTCTATATCCGAGATTTGGGGAATATAAATTAAATAATATATTTAAATAGATATATTTAAATGTTTTATCCCTGGAACCAGGGAGAATGAAGGGACCAGGTTTGCCACTCTTCTTACTCTATTTATTTATATTTAAATAAATAAAATACAAAATAAAATGGCATTCATGAATTTGGTTCTCAGAATAAAATTGTTTCGAAGGAGAAGATACACTCAGGTTTTGCTTCTCTGTCGTCTCCTGTCAAAATGTTTGCTGCAAACAAGATAGTTGGTAGGATGTAAGAAAATCATAGTCCTTTTATAACCAAACAAGCTGCAACTTCAGGAAGAAACTTTATATTTAAAAGATGTATTTTGTTTTCCAATGGTATAACTTCATTCCAGCTGTCAAGACTCATTTTTCTGCTATGACTCACTTGCCATGGGATTTAGAGAATTTTGTCCTTCAGTGAGACTTTAGATCCTATCCACAGTCTAATGCTATCACACACTGTAGTTTTCAAGTACATGTCGTACATCTTTTTTATATTTTACACCAAACTAAGACCCTTTATAAAATCCCCAATTTTCCCTCTAAATACCAGGCCATGACCTAGTTATTACTTTGCTACGTTCACAGTATTTCTTAATTATAACGTTATTTTACAGTTTGCTGTATGTTGCTGAAATTGACCATGCTGCTACAGGGCTTTCAGTGCACACTCAGGTGACTTCACTTGGGGGTTAAACCTGTCTGCAAGTCTTTCTAAGTGTACATTGACTTTTTGCCAAACTCCCCCAACTCTCCTGTAAACTCTGTTCAAAGAAGCCAATGACCCCAAAATGTACATTGTACTGTTTTTGCCAAGCTTCAAAAAGATTTCTAATCAACCAAAGTGGCTGAAAACACCTTTGGGATTGTGCAGGGCCTCAAGTTACAATAACGTGTCTTTTAAGAAACGTGAGCAGAGATCTTTCCTGAACAAAGGACTGAATGTATCCTCATTTTATCAAGCTAATGGGGTATTTTAGTGGAAGTAGTGACAACACACTGCATTAAAGTACTTTCTTCATTTCTGCTTAACGTCTCTTAGATTTTTGTTCTTTTTAAAAAAGGCTTGACTTTATTTTTGTGCTCTTTAAAGTAGAGGTTTGTGAATACAAGTGATCTGTTGACTAAGATTTGTGGGCTGTCCTGGTGAAAGTATGCAAATGTGTCATGAGTAAACGCACCCCCCCACCCCCACCCCACCCTTCTCCTTGATGGAGAACTGAATTAGGACATGAGCATCATTTTGGGAGAATATTATATGACTCAAATAACAATAGAAGTGAATTAAAAATGCGTTTGTTCTGCTCTCATCCATCCTAATTATACTGTCCAGTCAGACAGTTAACAGTATTTCCCTATTAGAGGGAGAGTCCCAATGAGGCCTCAGCCCCAATGACCAGAGGCAATGTTGTCGACTAGAAATGGGTAAAATGGCAGCTCTCCCAGCTCAGAAGGGCTAGGGGAAAGAAGGGCAGCTAATTAATATTTCAACAATGCATCCTTTGTGGCCAGAGACTGACTGACTACACTGCTAGTTGTCAGAGCAGTTATCTCCAAAATGGCCAGATGGGCAGGAATTCAGATTGCTCTGTTTAAATTGGGATTCCACATTAATGCTCACTTTTGCATTCTGCATAAACATGGAGACTCACCCAATTAACAATGGAAAAAATAAACGAAAATGATTAAGCAACCTGAGGAGCTAACGATGTTAGTCAACTGTTATTTGTCTTTTAATTACAGAGTAAAACAATCTAAACTAAGCAATCTGCTTTTCAGAACAAGAGATGCCGTCCTAAATATGATCTAAAATCACTATATCATTACTAAATCATTACAATCTTTTAATGTAGGTCACCAGTGATATATGTGTAGAAGAGAATTTCTGATAAAGTCTTTAAATCTTTTTTCCAAAAAAGTAGCTAAGTTTGTCTTTATGAACATCTTTTTAAAGTTGTTTCATAGAGTACTTCCTGCGGTAATTTGGAAAACAACTACATAGATAAGAATGAGCATCTTCCCAGCTATTCAATGTTCTAAGAGGACGTCAGTCTTACGACACACCTTTTTGGCTATTGCATAAATAGGTTGTCACAAAAATGCCCAAAAATTCCGTTGCATCAACTGGATTGCTGGTGACCACCTACAGATTGAGAAATTACCGCCACAACTAATTACAGCTCCAGTCAGCTACTTTTCCAGTGTAGAGATGGTACATGACCACTTCATGTCTCCCATCTACCTCTGGATGGCCCAAGGTCTTGAGGTAGACAAGATAGGAATCTCATTCTAAGTTTCAATTAATTAATTCTCAGCAGATCTCCACAATATGTTTGAACCTGCCAGAACTCATCAGCGTCCTCCTCCACCATTAGACCCTACTCACCACAAAGTGCTGGTCAATTCAAGTTAGATGGATTGGGAATTCCTACAGCAGGAGACTCCATTGTACTGTTAGAGACTCTACTGTGTCTACTGACACAAGTGCAGGCACAGTTACTCCCCACCCAACCCCCAACTTGAGGACCTGCTTTTGAAGAGCGAAGTCCATCAAAGTCCATCTTTGCTGGTCATCACATTGGTTTTTTTTTTGTTTTTTTTTGTTTTTTGTTTTTTTTGTTTTGTTTATCTGGTCCCTCATTTTGGACCTTTTTGCCTTTTGTGACCAACTAAGCTCCTGTAGTAGACTATATATATCACAGAGGAATATACTGAAAGACAAATTGTACACACTGGGAAGTGGAAGGAAAGGAGGAGTTTTCAAGGATTCTTGGTAAAAGGTGACAACACCAAAGAACACAGAAATTAGACTGTAACCTGATGAACTAGTCCCCCTAAGAGTACACACTCCGATACAGTAGGTGGCGGTATGCACCTGAAACCTGAATTGGTTGCGACTCGCCATTGCTAAGAAGAAGTAGTAATCGGGGCAGCTGTGTTCTCTTGATAAGTTTGTTTCTGGGTGGGATAGCGCTGGTTGTGTTGGTGACTTGGAGGCTTGTGAGACTGGTGAACTTTAGAATTGTACAATACCCTTGTGGTTTGAACATTTCTGAACATAGATTTCCATTTTGTTTAGTTTTGTACACGGTTGTGGTTGTTGAGTTATTTATTTGAGAAAGTAAGCTCTTGACTTAGTTAGTTGTATTTTGATTATTGGTGTCCAGCTCCATTCCTCGAGGGCCACAATCCTGCAGATTTTCCATCTATCCCTGTTCCAACACACCTAAGTCTAATCAACCAGTCACTCTGCAGAACTTAATTGGCTGCTGGATCCAAGCCAGGTGCATTGTAACAGAGATACGTTGAAAACATGCAGGACAGCGGCCCTTGATGACAGACTTTTGACACCCCTGAGTATTTTGCTTCGTATTGTAGTAGTAGTAGTAGTAGTACTGTAGAATTTGGTTTGTTGTTTATTATTGAGTATTTTGACTTCCTTTATATATACAGTATTTGTAAAAAGTGCAAATTGTAAATGTCCGTTGTTAACTGTAAGTATAAACTCATTGAGGTCTTAATTAAGATCTTAAGGTCTTAATTGGATCAAGATATACCGAACTTTGGACACCTTCTGTTTATAACTGTTTTGAGAAACCTGGGCATTTTGCTTAATAAATTGATGTTGTATCTTTACGCTGATCCAGTTTGTTTCGTTACTGACCCTTTTTGGCCCTTAGACACAATAGGGGTTGTAACATTACCATAGGATCATTGTGATGTCCAAACCATGATAAGCTTATGGAGACAACAGATGATTAATATTTTAGATAGTGTTTAAGAAAAACATATAAAATAGCACAAGGTCAATCTAGGAAATAATTGTTATGATTGGTAATTACAGGATTGGAGATGGCAAGCAGTATAAATATAACTATAATATTTAAATGCCATATTTTTAATGGGGATATTAAAAGTAGATTTTATTAAATGTTTAAATTATGCTACAAGGAGAAATAAAGTTTTACAGTATAGAAAATATGAGCTTTCGTATAATCTGACCTTCAGTTCGATCAGGATAAGAATGTAGCAGCCTATCGCTGCAGATCCCCTGTGAATGGCTCTTCTGCCTATCTAGAGTTCCCTTGACCTTTAGAAACAACCCATTTATTATCATACAAAATGAAACTGCGTAATAAAAACATAACCTCTATCTTTTTCTTTACAAACCTGGTGAGGATGCTCAGAGATTGCAGACTAATTGCTCAGTTTATTTTTTTTTTATTTTCAAGCTTATTTAGATTTTTATTTCTCTTCCCCTTCAGACGTCGTTCCTTAAACAGCTTTCTTAACCTTCATTTATGATGAACAGACAATAAACTCTTGGTACCAGGGTGAGGGTTGGATCAGACGGGTCATCCCTCTGTTAAGTAGTAATTTGTAACATTCCCTTTATGTTAATTGAAGAAACTAATCAACTAAATAACAAGCTATTTTGTTCAGAGGCCCTTGAATAGACCTGACTAAGGATTTTCATTTACCAGACATCAGGAGTTTAGTGATGATCTTTCTTCCATTTTGGGGTTTTGAAGTCTTGAAGTCAACTCAAGGAGCAGTGCCAGGATGGAGGGCAGGGTAGCAGGACTCTAACCAGGTGCCATTTCAAGTGATTGACAGATGACTGGGGGAAGAGGACAGAAATGTCTTTTCAGACATATGGATCTTCCGTGTCACCAGGTCAGTGTTGATTGGGTTCCTTAATAAGTCATCCTTTAGAAATGTTAACATTTGGTTATGTTACGTGCAGACAACTATGTGATTCTGTTTTTATCATTAGGTGTTTGTTTTTCACCAGTCTTCCATTGATTGAATGCCCGACCATCACAGAAACCAGATACACCTGGAGGCCCATCATTAAAAAGTGAAACACCTGGTGTGTGTCTCATTCACTCATTCCTCAGTTTGACACCGCTTGGAACATTTGTGTATTTAGAGGTTGTTGCCACCCCTTGTACATGTTTTAAGTCCAGATACTTTGTAGATAAATTAGTTACATGTTTTATTTGTCTGGTTTTGGTTTTAGAGTATCGGGTGAGTGGGGTCTTGTTTTATTTTTCCTATCTTCGTTTCTTTGGCAAAACCTAATGTCCCTTCCTCCCCCGCAGGTTCCACAGCATCATTGTTTGTTAACCATCACACTTTGTGTGGTAAATATTCTACCAACTAATACTGTCTTGTATTAGTTGTCAGGTTGCACCCCTCTCTGGGGATGTAACAAGTTGCATGTTGCCAAAAGAGATTTTGTTTACTATGCAAATAAACTGCTAATTTAATGCAAGGTCATTAATACAGTGTTTTTGTGCGACATTCCTAATCCAGCTTCATGCTAGCACAAGGTATGTTTGATAAAAATTGTTGGAAAATCTTGTCATAATTTGTTTCCAGGGAGAGGCTATAAGTCAGCTCAATTACAGGGGATCCTGTCACTAGTAGGCTGAAATTAAACTACAGGCAATGCTCAAGGAGTGCCACAGTATAAATATAATTGACAATAGAGTACATTTGTATTTCAATTGTACAGCAGGGTTCAGCACACATTTCTTAGCATTGATGAAAGCCAATGCTACATAATCCCATTTAACTCGCATGCCCTCTATTTTTGTTTGTTTGGTTGGTTGCTTGATTTTATTTATTTATTTATTTATTTGCACAGCGATCATTTTGGGTGAATGTATGAATTTTTGAAGTATCACTTCAAAAAAATGCTCTACATTCTGTTGATTTATTTAGTACCTAAGGTGACCAGATGTCCCACATTGTTACTGACAGTTACTTCACATTAGTGTTAAATTCAGTGCGGGACAGCAACTCAATCAGCAAGGCGAGAAAAAGGCATTGAAGTGTGTGACCAGCACGACTCTCCCGCACAAATCAGGACATCTGGTCACCTTATTAGTATCCTCTGGTGACTTTCATGTCTTAGAACAAAAACTGCTATAAAACAGTTTTTCTACTTTTTTTTCAATTATTTATTCATTATTTATTTATTATTTTGTTAATTTTATGTTATTATATAGACAACTTCCATCTTTGTCAGAAATGGCAAAATGGCAAATATTTTTAGGATTTAGTATTGATTTAATTGTAGTTTTTGAAAATAATTAAACTTTTGACACAAGAAAACAACATTCTTAAAATGACAGAACAATAAAAAACAAATTATTCCTTCATCCTGAGAGAACAACATTGATTTTGTAATTGTTATCATAAAATCTTCTTTTTCAATCATGGCCAAAGAAGTCTTTCTATAATCATCACAAACTGACTCACATATATGATTAATTTGTAATGTCTGAGTTAATCATAGAAGTTTGAACATGGCCTTTATTATTATTATTATTATTATTATTATTATTATACGGAAAAGGTCAAAACTCTGACTGGTTGTAACCTACCATTGGAAAAATGACAAAGGTAAGAGACGAAGGAAAATGGGAAGAAAGTGTTGATGATGTCTATCAACTGGGGACCTTTTTCAGATCAAACAGTTAATATTCTAAAATACTCTAAAACATACTCATTAAGTACATAATTAGATATTAATCTTAAACATCAGTGTTGTCACACATGCATCTTTTACATTAGTACAGTTGTTTAGCATTATGTCCACCAGAGGGCAATGTAGAATCCACCTTATTCTGCCATCCTTTTATAACAGCAGTTAACATGGCAACAGTGGAGGATATCATAACACACATTCATAGAACAAGACATTAAAAGAAACAGTACATCTCATTGGTCTGTGTAGCCATTAAATACATCACAGCTTCTTCTCTTTTCCTTTGCTTGTTCACGTATTAGCTATATTGCTCAATACTGCCCCCACAGGTTTTAGTGGTACGCCTCCATTTGCCATATTGGGCTATCCATCCGTGAGCTCTCTAAAAACAGACCAGTTGCAGACATAAAGGATGTGTAACAGACAAAAGACTCTACATTAGACTATAGCATAAAGTTTGGCCTTAACGGTAGCTAACAGTTATCAGCTGTTCGTTGTATATAACCAATATTAATACATAATAGCACTGTTGAATAATACCCAGTCAATTTGAAGGGTATGGATCAAAATAGCTTCTTAGTCCTTCTGTCACATGTTCGCTAAATATTTCCTGAATTTTTCTCTCAATTTATTGTGTTTTTTTGTTTGTTTGTTTGTTTGTTTGTTGGTTTTTTATAACGGTATTCATATTTAAACTAGTCAAATTCAAAGTTTGCTCTTAAAGAAAGCACTATTTCTTGAAAGGAAGTGCAACTGTCTTGTGGTCCTACCTGTAAAAACTAATACACAAAGGGGGGGGGGGGGGGGGGGTACCTCCCACAACAACTCAGAAAACCTTTACAAAAATATGTTTAAGCCAAAGGTTTCTCTCCTGCAGGTTTGCATTGCAGTATGTGTGGTGAAACCAGGTTCAAGTTAGTTTTTCCGACTACTAAATAAGACAACTGTCTGCATGCCTTGACACTGTTAGCTCATCTCTGTCCTGACATGTAAGGAGTGCTCATACATTATTTTACAAAAAATAAAGGAACAACTCCCCTTTGCAGGGGTTTAAACAAGGAACAAAAAACCAGAGTTTCTTCTTAAGCTACAGAAATTCAATCATGTTGTTTCCACAGAAGTTAAGCACATTGGTAATACATTTGACTTATTTGCTGGCAATGTCAATTCCATCTCAAAGTTCTCCATTCAGTGAAAAACAAGCCAGCCACACAGCTGCTCTGATCCACAAGCAGTCAAATAAAGCTCATTAGCTTTTCTCCATGCAGGTGCATGAGGCGGAGCGAGCTGGATCCTGAGTCGCCTGTCAGAAAGTTGGGGAGTTCATTTGAAGTTTCCTTTTGTTTTTCACTCTTTCTCTTCTGCTCCAGCATTTTGCTGGCATGTTGACGGGTTTATCTGCAGGAACGGGGGCTGATGAGCCCCGCCTTGCCGTGTTTGGACTCTCTGATTAGTTGACACAAAATAGGGAGACTGCAGCATGTGGTGAATGTTCTCCTTGCTGTCATTGAAGATGCACTTGCTCGGGTTGAAAGAATCTCTCCTTTTAGATATTTTCCTTCCTTTTTATTGGAAACATTGAAATCAAACTTGAAAAACACAATCATTAATAAATGTAACACATTTCCTGGAAGATTGTGTGGACTTTAATGCCACAAATAGTTCCTGCTATAATCAGACTTATTACCTATAAACATCTTTATTATGTGCAATAAGGGTGCATTTTTCTTATTTGATTTTTTTTAAAGCAGAGATTTTTATAATAGTTTTTATTAAACCAATTTTCCTCATTCTGCTACTGCAGTTTTCTCTTTGTTTGTTAAATGAACCGGTACCCCATAATAATAGTAGGCTTAGCTACCACAACCAGTTTAACCTTTGCCTTCTGCCAGAAATAAATTGAGATGGGCTGCACTGATGACTCCAACATCTACTTTTTGGCAATATGTGATACTTTTTGAAGCTTTAAAGCATAGCAGTGAAGTTAATGGTTGAGTACCTTCAGAGTGACTAACACTCTCATCACTCAGGCAAATGATACACTGTCAGTAATCAGACACTCAGCTTTGTTCTCGGATACATGATCATATAAGGGAGGATTTTTGCAGGAAATTATATCACAAGTAAAGATGTCGTTTTCTGCTGCAAGGCTTAATGAACTGATGTAATGACAGATATAGTGGATTTTAGCAGTAGCTAATGAAGCTGCATTAGCACTCCTGTTCCAGGTAATTTACAGTTTAGGCATTTTTAGTGGTTGACTCTTGACTTTTTTTTAAACCAAGTGCAGTGGAGTTGCATGCTTTGAGTTCCAGGCTTTTTTCCTCCCTTTCTATCTATGTAGGGCAGCCCATGGATCAGCTGACATTCCCATCCTCCCACATAACCACACAATCTTGTTAAAGCATGCAGTTAATCTGAGAAGGAAAAGGACTCTCTTCACAAGAAAGCGGCGCTTTCATCACCCTATTGTGTTGCCCACATCGTGCTGTCACATGCACATCGGATTCTCCCAAAACTCAGGTGCTTATAGGACAAGACATGTCCTTGTGTTAGCCCCGTGTGATGCAATTCCCCCCAGAGTGACTTTGTGAACCGGGTGTGATCATTGCTCTTTAAGCATCGACTGCATTATGTTGCTGGAAGAAATAACATCCCTGTGGGGATTTTACATGTTTTATTTTCTCCTCTTAAAAGTTGGTTTCACTCTCAATTATTCAGATTAAAGTGCCAGAGAGGAAACACAGTAGCGCTCTGATCCTTCAGAAGTAGCCCACAGACATTGTTTTAGGAAATCTTTCCTCATAATCACTGCCTTTTTATAGCAAGGACTCCAATAAATGTTGGAAAACACATCTTCCTCCTGCCTCTGTCTTTTTCATCAAGAGAAAAAGAGCCAAAACTCATTCAGAGCACTGGGTCCTATCATTAGGTTGCAGACCAGGTGAGGCAAAGCGGTTTGACAGACACAGACAGGGCACTACTCGAAAAGCCTTTGATTGAATTGCCATTCACTGCCACCGCTACTCTTCAATCCCAGCCTACCTCGACACAGCTGAAGAGGCGCAGAGCAAGAGGGTCATCCATAAATGCAGGATGGCTGCACCCCAGCCCTTGTTTATCACTAAGTTATTGTGTTGATCTGAGAAAGGGGAGGATTGTACCACAGCTGTTTATCCTCTCTGTCAAGGACCTTAAAACCTGAAGATCCTGGATATTTTCAAGTCCTTGAAGGGTTTTACTGAGTATTTCTTTCTTCTGTGTTGTCAGTGGAGGAAAAGCACCTGATTTCGCTCAAAAGACAGAAAGTGAGAGCAAATCACACTGAACTTATTCAACTCCCACGTAATCACACACACACACTTTTTCCAGACATGATAAAAATTCACAGAGCTCTTGAACAAGCTTCTGCAGGGTGATTGTTTCACAAGAGTAAGATGAATCTTGGAGAGCCAAGCCAACCTCTTCAATCTCCTCCTACTTGTCATGAGGTGTTTCTGGACTGACAGTATTTGATTATTAATTTCAAAGCCTCTACCTGGAAGTGACTGAATCTTTGGAAGCATTGCTACCTCCTAATTGCATCATTAGATTGTGCAAACAGACTAGCAGAGCAAATTCTGATACCAAATTCAAGCAAATGCTGAAGTTGAACATTGCCTCTCTCTCTCTCTCTCTCTCTCTTTCTCTGTATGTTAGTCTGTTAATCTAATTTGTGTTACAGTAAAGTGTGTTTGAGCTGTGCCTCGGTTGACTTGGCAACACTGCCATCTTATGGTTATCAGAGTAAAACATACATCAGTGATTCTTTTTGTTAAAAAAAGGTTTCTTTATTAAAAAGTGTTTTTTGTTATCAAATGCTGCAGTATTTATAGTGATCCAGTTTTTATTCTGTAGTAAATTTCATCAACCCCCCTAATTTAAAATGATAATCAGTTGCGTCACTTGATAATTAAAACAAATTAGTTTAACTTCAAAGCACTCATGTTAATCCCTTTATATACTGAAGAGACTGGCATTCTTAAACATATTGAAATGATCATATTTAATTGAGAAACCTTCTGTTTGGCACAACTCATTCAAAGGGAGTTGTAGAAATCCATGTTGGATCTTAACATTGGGGAAATTCTCTTCTCTTGTGGTCTATTTCCAGTCACAGAGCCTCCAGAGGATGGGAATGTCTCTAAACGAGGCTGAGATGGAAGAGACAGTGGATGGATTCGACTTCTCACGCTGTTATTCTCTCCCCCCTGAGAGCCAAAGTCATACGTCATACGTCACAACATTTACAACCTTTTTACAATTGGACATTTCTCTGATCTTTGGCCGACCTCTCCATGTCTGTATGACAGCTCTGCACACCGTCCCTCTTTACCCGCTCTTGCCCCCTCCTCTTCATTGTCCCTCTGGATTTGACCGTGCAGCACCAGAGCATCACACCTCTCTAAAACCAACTCGCGTGCCTGTTGCTCACACTGTACCACAAAGATTCTGTAAAGCTCCAAAAGGACGATGAGGATGTTCTTGCAGGTGAAAAAAATCATGAGCTGGTTGAGCACCTGCTCTTGTACCATTAGGTAAAGACGGTAAATCAGGAATGGGCCGTCTTGGAGTCCCACGGTGAGCAACAAGCTCCATACTTCACTGAAGCAGCAGGAGGTGAATGAGGCTGGTGCTCCAGGACTCTCAGAGGGGCCACCATTTGGGTGTTGGGTCTGGGTCAGAACCAGGGAAAATTGCATGAGAGCCCAAGAGAAGAGTGCCAGCCCAATGATGACAACCACCTTGTTGGTTTTGACTTCAGGTTCCTTAAAAGTATCAAAAATGTCCAGGATGTCAGCACCCAGTCCAACATACACCATAAGGAGCTGGGAGAGCTGGTCACGTGACATGTCTCCTTTGGGCATCAGCCAACGACCCAAAACTAACACTATGAGCATAGTTTGCTCCAAGCCAGCAACCCAGTTCTCTGGGTCCAGGTCGGCAATGCTCTGGAGGGGAGGAGGAAACAACACATTGTTGTCACATAAAAGCATTTGTATAAGAATATATCTACAATTATCCCTTGATTTTTATGCTTTTTATTCTTTAACAATTGTTTGCACAAATAAAATATATGTTTCACAGGGTAAATCAATCAAATGTATAATCAGAAAAGTACCATATTCAGGGATACTATTATTAAAACAAACTGGCTCTTTTGTTAATTAGCTCATTAAGTTGAAACTGTTTCTTCTGCCTATGAGATCTTTTGACAATTAAAAATCTTCTTCAACAATACGTTTTCATTTTTGCATGATGTCATACAGCCTTGAGTCCAACCACGAGCCGAAGAAACTTACAAACCCTGCATAAAAAAAAAACAGGACTGGAACCATCCCATTAGGGCCAAGATCTGAGCGGCTTCCAGGCAGGAGCCTGTCTGGACTCCATTTCAGTGTGTCTATTTCACATTCCCTGTAACTAATAGTTTATCCAACTCCTTGCTAAATCTTATTATCAGGTGTTGCTTTAATGTGGCTGCGTGGAGCGCAAGGTTTTTATGGTGGGACACTTACCGCTGTGATCGGGATGTGAGCCAGCAAATGTAGCTCATGGCTGGAGGAGCTGTTGAGGGGCAGCTTGGACTGCAGCAGGCTCAGCTCCAGAAACCAAATGGATGGGATGACAGTACTGAGGTAGAGGAAAACCATGGGGGAGAACCTAAATGAGGACCACCAAATGAGAGATGGGGAGGTGGAAAGGTGGGGGGTAGGTTATTTTTGGTAACACTTTATGCCATGCTGTAAAGGAAAAAAAAAAAACGTCCCTTTTTTCACAAAAGTAGCATTGAAATTCAGACAGGCAATTATTCTCATCATCTATGCAAATCCCACTTGACAGTGCAAAGCCTTCTCTATGAGGAGAGAACTTCAAAGTGAGACTCCGTGAGAATAGGAGAGGCCTGAAGACAACTCGTGTCTGGGGATGTTCAGTCCATGTGTGCCGACAAGCTGCATCATTTAAGTGAAACATAGTTTGGCGCTGAATGAGGTGTGACACTAAATGCTCACATCATTTAAAGTTTGCATGGAAAATGGTGTCATCTCTTTATGTTTGCTCATGCTAGTTTAACTTTTCTAAATAAAAAGCTTGCCAGACAGAAATGACTTAAAGCAGACATTTTGTCCATGACTGCAGACAGACTGAGAAGGCAGGCCTACAGCCTCAACTTGGTAAAAGTCAGAACAACAGAAGCACAAAGAATCGCTTTTGATAGACACTGCAGTGGGGAATTTTACTAACTCCATCACAAGCTGCCCCTCATGTTGACGGGCAGATAGGTCATAAAATGCTTATAGCTGCAAGTTTAGGAGTTATTTACTCCACACACTAACAGGTTTGTAAAGTCTGCTTAAAAAAATCATTTTACATGTTAAGAAAGGGGAAAAAGTCAGTCGGAGTGTTTCTGCTCTAGCCTTGCAAATTCCCAAACCCAGTTCCAAAAATGTTCTACTTTTGCTTTATTTATAATAAAAGAGGTACATCAAATGTACATTTTACTAACAGCAAAAAAGACATTTAATTAATTATGACAAATTAATTGAAATTATCAGTTTGTTTTTATGTGAGTACAACCAACATGGTGCGGGGAAAATCTCATCTAAATTCATTAGTTCTGTGGACATTTTATATTACCATTCTTATCTCACTAATTAGTTCATTTGCATTCATCTCAGAATTCTGTTTTCTAAGTTTTATTCAAACAGTTTAAAGGTGGGGGTGAGGGGGGGTGAACAACCCCAGGATAAAATCCGTTGACAATCTTTCTCTGGCAAACAGCCATTTTTTCTTATTATATTTGTTTTTGAGCAAATATATGAGATCCATCTGTCTCAGCTGCACTTTGTGTGTAACAGACAATAATTAATTTTGGCTTGTAAACAAGAAAAAAAACGAGTGACATGGGTTTGTTGTACCTTTCAGCTGTTGTCTGCTGTAGAAACATTCTTAATTAATAGATGACTATTTCCCCTTGAGATTCATAAAGTATTTGTATTCTAATTTACTAGGAAACTGGTGTTACTAGAACACAATTTAATAGAAATATTTCTGTTGCACCACTGGTTCAATCTTTGTCTAGGGACTTTCTATATGGAGTTTGAATGATCTCCTCATGCATGAGTGGCTTCTATCCGTGTAGTCAGCTTCTTCATAGTCATAAAGCAATTGATTATTCACAGTTTCTGAATTCCCCATTCATGTGAGAATAAATGGTTTTCTTGGTGCTGTGGTGGACCAGCATTGTGTTCTAGTGCACATGTGCAGGTTTGGTTGTTTCCTGCACTAACACACCTGATGCTAATCAAATGGATCCAACATGTTCTTGTCGAACCTTTCATTAATTTCATTCAGCTGCGTTGGAGCATTGAGACAATAAAAACAGGGACACCGGCCCTCGAGGACTGGACTCTGACAACCCTGTTCTAGTGTATGCCTGCCTCTTGTTTGAGTGCAGATATTTAAAAAAAAAAAAAGAAGAAAAAAACTGTGCATATCAGTTTGTTAACATCCAGTAACACTCATCATTCACTGTCTATGTCCAAGTTTTAATTCACCCACATTTTATATCAATCTATCAGTTATTCCAAACTCATTTTCCTTGCAGAACCCTTTTATGCAACTGTGAAAAAGGATATTTGCTTCAAAATGTTGTTGGATAGCAGATTTTGATGAGCTCTATATATTCAACTGAGACCAGGATTCAAAAATTTGTGTTGTCAGAAATTAAAGGTCAAAAAAAAAAAAAAAAAAAAGAAATGTAAGTGGACGAACATCAATTCATCTCTGTTTGCACATGGTCTTGTTTTAACATTCACATCTGCTTGTACAATCTGTACAAAACGCCTAACACTTGCAGGACTGCAGTTCTTAAGGTTACATTTAAATTTGAAGAGTTACCATTTCCACTCTGCATTGCGGGTACATTTCAGAGTGACAGCCATTTCCACACCCAGCAGAGCTACGCCCATCAGTAGCAACCAATAGAGCGGCTCCCCTTTAACGGCCACCACTCGCCACACGGTCACCACCCCGTGGACTGCAAACAGAAAGCGGCTCACCAAAGCCAACAAGATGTTCAGGAGGTGGCACATCGTGCTCAGCCGAAAACCTGCACAGAGGATAGATCTGTTAGAGGTTGTTGGGTCAGAAAATTCTGTTACCACTCATCATGAGATTGTTTGAGCAATTCATTTTAATTATTATTATTATTATTTTGCAGTGTCATACACGTAAGACATTGCATTAAATGGCATTGCATAAATCCTGTTAGTGTGCCATCTCTCATTTTTTAACACATCATTCTTGCAAAGAAACTGTTTAGTACAACATCCATGTAGAATATTAAATAGTGATCATTGAATGCAGCCAATGAGCTGCTCACTAAATGTACTAAAGAAAGGCATCATATTGTCATTTAATATGCCTGTTTCTATTAAAAAGACATGTTTATTATATGTTTGTTTGATTTGTTTTCTGCTGGTTTTGTCAAGTGTGCCCATTTAAAATGTCAATCCTGTTAATCCACTCAGTTAGTTATTAAAAAATCATGGTATTCCCCCTCATCATTGCATCTGAAAACCCAGTTCAGTCTTGACAATAATGATGTGTCAGTGTGCAAACAGGTCTTGCTGTCAGTTAGTCAGAAGGATGAAATCCTTCAAAGCTTTGGGGAAATTCAGTGAGACATGATTAGCGAGTAAAAGTTAAACAAACTGATCTGCAGTCAATATTAAAGGACTTCAGGAGGCTTTTCTCTGGTTTACTTAAATTTGATGCTTAAATCTCTGGATTACTATGATGGCTTGAAACTTAAGCCAAAAAGGAGGAACCCTGATTGATAGCTCATTAAGATCCTTATCACAGAAGCCAGTTCGATTCAGGTGAAGGACTTTATGGTATGTCATACCCATCTATTCCTCTCAGTATGCCCTGTCAGTATGTTTCATTTTAAAGCCACAATCACTGCCCTCTATTAAACATTTTGGGGATCCTGGTTTTATTAATGATGAAGTATTTTGTCATGCAAGCATTTTCTAAAAACATCTTTGTTTAAATTGCATCACAATTAATTTAAAGTTTTTGCAAATCTGCACGTATTCTGTATTTAATGTATTATTTATTAACTGAATTATTGTTTTGCAACTTATTTTATGGGTCAATCTTACAAAGATTCATGTCCAATCTTTCTTTTTGGAAAATAGATTTGAGTTGCTTGCTAATGATGTTTTTATAATTAGGGTTGGCATAGGTTGGGTAATATTGTTTTGTGAAATTTTATCTGTATTCTTTGAGATTATTTCAACACTACCGTAATCAAAAAAATATTCTATCCTATTATCACATCTATTTTGCAAAACTTTAATACCAAAAGCATTTTTATTGAAAATACAAAAATTGGTGATTTAATAAAAATGTTATGTTAAACTCCTGATTAATGTTTTGGATTTTTTGGGGGGGTGAAATATGCTTGTTTCTCTCCTAATTTCACTCAGAAAACCCCTTGACCATTAAAGTCTCCAGTTTCACTTACATCCATTTTTCCCCATAGACATAAAAGATCTGCCATCATTTACAAATCTCTATCCCTTTTCCAGACAGCTTGTTTTCACAAACAAAATCTTATTCTCAAGAGAACATAAAGAAAGCATTAACTGCTGGATTTTAAAGGTTCCTTTTTAGTGAAAATTATTAATGAATGTCAAAGAATGGCAGTAACATTTCTCATGAAAGTTGTGACAGGGGCAACAAAGAGAAAATGCAGTGATATATAGAAATAGCTGGAAGAGCATGCAACTAATTGTGTTAACTGGCAACATATCAGTAACATGACTGTGTGAAGAAGCAGCAAATTAGAGAAGCAGCTTCTCAAATATATATATATATACATACATACATACATACATACATACAAATATACACACGCCAAGAAACTGGTTCTCTAATGATGCACAATCCAGAAAATTTATCAAATTTTAAATTGAGATTTACTTTGGAAATCATAAACAGACACTGTCTTGTTATTTCTGGTAAGTTTAGAAGCCTGTTTCTCTGATGGCTTTGGTGTATAGTGGTTCTTGCAGACCTGACAACTTGCACATCTAGTAAGATAACATCTATACTGAAAGATTTTGACTGGTTTCAGGGCAACATGTGCTTTTAATGGAAACTATCCACGTTACAGCTGCATGTTGTGGATAGTTTTGTATCAGAATGGTTCAGATGCTAAACTGACCAGTCTGCAGTCCAGAATCTCTACCAGCTGAAAACAGATTTTACATCTACAGACAAAATATGAAAAAGAACCAGGACCTTTAAGTAGATAGAAACTCAGACAATATAAACATTCTTATCAGAAACAAACCTTCTTAGTTCCCAGATGTTCACAGACAAAAAACTACTCCCACACAGCGGGATTGGTCAGTTTCCAAACTTTTAGGAGAAGAGTTGCTGCATTCAATAACAATTTGGTGCTAATACCCTGACAAAAAGAAAATATTACTGCAATGATAATTGAGGTAGTATAGAATATAGTACAGCTAAAAAGTCTGAATATGACATGAAGACATGTATTGGCTCCATCACTTATTCAGGTTTGTCTTAGTAATTTATGTAAATTATTTTTTGCTTGATAATTCCTAATTTGCTCATTGACACTAGATCTCAGGACAGTTTAAACAGAAAATAATTATCTCAGCGTAATTAGTCGTCTGGAAAACTGTTATTATAATACTAATATGATTAAAGTTTCCAATGAAACAGGATAAATGTCATTCTGGGGGAAACACTAGTATGTGCACACACTTGGAAACCAAAACTGGTGAAAAATGTATAACTTTTACAAAAATAATTTAACTCAATAAAGCACCTCTTAAATTAAATTTCCTTTTTTTCTGCTCAGGCAACAGCTCTGCTCCTGAATTTGCAATTTTAAATTAACTGGAAACCAATTAAACTAAGCTTTCCTTGTAAGTGTTCTCTTCTGCATAAAAAAAGAAGAGTCTGCTGTGATATCGTGCATAACAGACTGAATACATTTCATGCAATATGTATGGTGCAGTTGCATGCAGTACAAACCTACAGAACAAAGCAGGCTCCTGACTGAATTCAATGCTCTGTATTTCCAAAGTACTCTCTGAGTTTGTTGAAAAGTGGCAACACAGTCCCACACAGTGACCTGGCCTCAATCTGTCCAATAGTGCCTTTTATATGACTGCTATCTCCAGCAGCTACTGGAGGAGCAGACATGGCTGAGGTACGTATTCCTGTGTTAGCTTGTGTGTGTGTATGTGTGTGTGTGTGTGTGTGTGTGTGTGTGTGTGTGTGTGTGTGTGTGTTTTAGTTGGGAGTGACTACTCTTGTACTGAAGTGGAGTATCTGTGTATTGTGGTCTTATCCACAAGTGTATATTTTTGAGTCTGCTTCTCTCGGTGCCATCAGAGAGATAAAGTTTCCTGCCCTTTGCGCCCACATCTTCATTGCCATCCGTCATGATGTCATCTCTCCTGGCCCAGAACAAAGTTATCTGCTTGGGAGAAACCAGCCTGTCGGGCTCCCTGCTCCGAGAGCACCCAACCCTGCCCTGCTCCCACCCAGGCCTGCTCTGCCTCTGCACCATTGACCCTGATAACAACCTTACTTCCTGCACAGAAAAACATGGAGCAACAAGAAGGAAAGAGAGCGGCTGATGGCCCCCTGCTTAATCATAAACGCAGTGTGTGTGTGTGTGTTGCTGCTGTTACATTGGAAAACAGGATGCTGTGTGGGTTGACATCAAGAATGTTATTTCTCTAAAAGCAGTGAAACCAGGCAGATGAGTGATTTGTTGGGTTTGTTGTCATAGTTCTCCATCTATAAATTGCAAATAGTGAGAAGATATTTAATCAATATGGAGTGAAAAAGAAATTACCAGTGAAAATGTTTTGAGCCTCTTGAATTGTTTTTTGTCCATTTGGAAGGACATAAAAGACTGAATGAGGAATTTAAATATCCAACAGACAGAGTGCATCATTAGCAGTTGAGATGCGACTGCATTAAATCAAACATCATCATCATCATCATTAAATAAAACAAAAAAGTAATGCAACTATTTATATCACACACAAACATACTAAACTACCACACAGGTTACACAGTTAAAGCTAGATATCACATTTCTAGAATGTTTCAATGTTTTTAATATACACTGATTTCATATTCATACAGGTGTATATCTTTTCCCCAAGTTAGTATGACCCTGTGTACTGTGAAAAGGAACAAAGCTGATGTATGGAGACAATATTTTTTTTTTTTTTTTCGGAGAATGTTGGTCCATCAGGAGGATGAAAAAGGCCAAGAAAACCATTCCAGACAATGTGCAAGCATTCAGCTTACGGTAGAATTTTAATCTTCAGCAGGTGTAATATAAACCTGTTAAATTTTGGGATAAGGTTTGAGAAGCTAAAATATTTATAAAGCTATAAAAACCCGACTATCCTGGCCTTTCCTAAAGATGGCTGTGGAAATGTCAATGCTGTAATATTTTTTATCAATATTTGATAATAGTTATCTTAATTATAGGTACAGCTCTCTTTTTCGTTTACTTTAAAAAAGGGGTACTCAATTCGGTCCTATGAGGGCCACATACGGCAGGTTTTCCATGTATTCCTGCTTCAACACACCTGAATCAAATTAAACGGATCTATGAGCCATCCAGGTTCTGCGCAAAGATTCATTCAGTTTAGTCAGCTGTGTTGGAGCAGGCAAACATGGACAACCTGCAGGCCCTTGTGTGAATGAATTGAGGGCAATTAAGTTACTTTAAATGTTCTTAATAAAAATTTACTATTTAGCATGTTTAGTCTTGTTTTTCTGGAAATATTTTTTCCAGGCTCTGTGTTTGTTTAAATATCTTTTATTCGAGTGGTTTCCTGAATATCACAGACCCACAGTCAACCTCCACAAAAGAACATTGTCTGCTCAGCTGATACTTGTTCTCTTGTTCTTTGTGAGTTGGAAGCATAAGGAGTTATTTTAATACTTTTTCTCTTATAAAGTGGACTAAAAGTGAAAGAAAATGTGAAAACTACATGATGTGAAATCAGTTCAATAGGCTGAAACATAATTTCCATACAGGACTGCTCCAACTGCTACAATCTCAACTTTCACCTAAAACATTCACATTTTCAGTTGTTGAGTTGTTTATTCTTAAATTCTGGTATCTCACTTTTATGGTGATGACAAAGATTAAGTTTCTTCTCATGAGTCCTGTCTTATTTGTGCAGGTGGAAGAATATATCACCATTCCAGTGCCTGCTTTTTTTTCTTTTTCTATGTATTCCCGGGTTCAGTGATATTATGTCTGATATTTCCTGACAGACACAAAATACTCTTATACTCTATGACTTCAGCTGTCATCACACAGAAGAAAGGGAGTCACAGGAATTGCAAATTCACAATATTTACCCATTACCTCTTTGGTTTGCATCAGGAATTTCATAAAAGAAGAATCTGCATCTTTATTATTAATGGTTTAACAAGATACTATCTTCCTGACTCAAACTGGGTGTCATAGATTACATGGCTAACGGAGAATTATGTGATTTTCATAGTGTATGCTGAAGTGTAAATGCTAATCTGCCTGGGAAACAGTGGCACTTTCTCATCCAGAAATTTCCCTTTAAATCAATTTTCCAGTTCAGGCAAAGGACAGGGAAGGGGATGAAAGTCATTTTTTTATAATCCCAATAAGATTTTTTTTATTAGGATGATCATACATGAACAAATGCTGTGAAAAAGGATTTCACATTTGTGATATAATTTTTTTATTTTTACTTATTTATCACAACGAACAACCGCGGATTTAATGCTTGAGTGAAGGGGAGTAGTACACACTGATACACACGTACAGGTAGTGGAGGAAGTTTTTTAATGACAAGGAAACAGGCATAGCTGGCAAAGGAAGATAAGACACTCCAGATGGTATCCTAAATGTGAGAATGAACTAAAAAGAAAAAAGGGTGGAAGACCGAAGGAGATAAAAGGGGAGGGGGGCTAGTGACGGTGAGGGAGAGGGCGAATGAGTTATCAGCCATGCAGAAGAGCAGTACACCTCGTCTCGTCATCCTTTTTGCCTGGGAGGTGCTTGTGAGATAACAGGCAGCTCACAGACAAGAGTTTGGTTAACTATGAATATGGTCAGAGTGAAATGCTGTCTTGTTCATATAGTACTTTATAATGTTGATTAAACAGTATTTGCTGTGTATCTGAGCCTCCGACAGGCATCATAGTCCTCTGCCTTTATACAACTCTATCTGTATTTAAATATATCCAAGTCTTCTTAATACTTTTTTAAAACTCAAAACTACTTCCATTCACTGCTAAATGCTTCAGTTTCTCTCAAGCTTGACTACTGCAGAACAGTTCAGCTGCACCAGTCTGCCATTATTAAAGTGGCATAACTCCAGCAGTTTCTTATGTACAGCTCTGCCACCTCCTCACATGGTATACGCCACCCAGTAGATCACGTTCACCACAGCAAAAGTGAAAGGGAAGACCGCCCTGGCATAGATATCGATGGTGTCCGCGTCAATGGGCTTGCAGACACACTTTGAACAGCACTTCTTCTCTTCCTCTTTCTCCTCTGCAGGCCTGGATCTTCTCCTCCTTGGCTCGGGCTCCTCCGTGCCGCCTTCCCCTGGGATTTCACTGCCGGAGCGCTGCGTCCGGCCATGGCGGTTGGAAATGACCACACCTTGATTCATTCCAGTGACCGACAGTGAAAAAAGAACCATGGCCTGCTTCCCGTTCTTCACAATCGACTGTAGGAAGGGTGAGGGGACATGTAAGCGAACACAAGTTAGTGGAAAGGTCAGAAGTATTTCTGTACATTACAGTTTTGATGCTTTAAGGAACAAATAAGTTTTATAAAGTATAAAGTTTCAAAAGCTTTGTGCCTACTGACTGCATAAAACTTGTTGGGCTCATGTCTAAATGTAGTCTGGAGAATTCCTAAGAAGTGTGTGTTCTTGCTGATTATTCACTTTTTTGTCTGCCCTGAATACGTCTTGTCTCACTTTCAGTGATACTACAGACAATTGTAATTAACTTGCATAATAACTCATATTCAATACTTTTCTGGGTTCACCATAATTGTCCTGAGTTTAACCTTTGAGTTAGAGGCTCATGATTTTTTCAGAGCAGGCTTCTTTGTTTTCCCACTCATATATTACCCTTTTTTAGTCTTGCCTTGGATGCAAGCCATGATCAAAAGGAAGTAGGCACTTTTCATTTCAAAGGTTTTACATATCAGGTGTTGATCTGTTCCTTACTGAGCTTTAAATAAGATAAATACAATCTTATATGAATAACCTCATATTACCTTTTACAGTGTGTCATTATTTAAAGGAAATAAAGTCCAAATATGGAAGGAGTGTGTAAATAACAATAAAGAAATTCTGTTGAAGATTTGCTGCTGTACATTTTGCAGAAGCCAAATTTGCCCAGATAGATGGTCTAACATTTGACTCTAGGATTTTATTTACAGAGGAGTTACAAATCAGCTCATTGACTGTAGGCCCTCCAGTTCCCGCAGCTGCAAAACAAACATAAATCATGACCTATAGGCGAATCGTGATGCATCAGATGCGAATTGTGCCAGTGCACAAACCAGTCGTAAATTGGCGTAAATAGCGCGTAAACCCGTCGTGACTACGTGTCGTGTCGGGATGAGAACTTTGAAATGTTCAAAATTTTGGTCACGGCAAAATTTCGCCACTGGGTCATGAACTCTGCACCAACCGTACGTGAACATGTTGTGGAGTCGTCGGAACGATGCGGGAGGATGCATGCCAGTGCCCGCCAGATATAGGCATTTTCTCTTCTCAATGACTGTGTCTCTGGCATTCAGCATGTTCTTTTTTCCACAGCCAATTAAGAAATGACCTGGGGTTGGGGAGGCCCCCTTTTTATATGGGATGCCCAAGTCGGAACAACATCGTCCGAATTGCGCAAACTCTTCGTGCCATGTCAATGCGGACACTGATGGGCACACATTCATGAACTATTCGTGAACTTGTCGTGAACTATGCGTGAACTAGACGTGAACAATGCGGGACCCTCTTTGTTCATGCCCCAAAATGCCACGACTTGCCACAACAAAATCGTGGTCAAAAGTCATGCAAGTGTCAGCCTACCCTAAGGTACTCTTTGCAATACTCCAAGTCTGAGTCTTGGAGTATTGAAAACTTCCAAAACTTCTGCTTTCATAAAGGTGGGGATGAGTAATTAGTAATTCCATGAACAACACCGGGCTTCTGCTGACGGTGATTCCTATGGAAGCAGTAAAGCTGTGCTTTGTTTTTCACACTCTGTTTTTCTATTTTTGCTTATTTCTCTCTAAGCTAAGTTTGCTCTCCTTTCCCTCTAAATTGTGAGTGTGCTCTCGGATTCGCTGATGCATTTACAAATGTCTTGACATTTAGTTTGACACCTCGGGCTTCATTTCTTTATTATGCAGAATAATAAAAAACATGAGCTCAAGAAAAAGTAACCCTACCATCATACTGAAAAGCATCCCCTTGATTAAAAATCATTATATACCTATATATGAACTGATACTAAATGATTATGCACTCATAAAGTCAGTGCAGACCACTGATTTGTCAGAAAATATTTGTGCAAATTAAGCCACAACTCCTGCACATTAGAATACAGTTGCTAAACATGGTCCAGAAAGGTGGATGATGCATCTGTTCTTCTGGTTGCATGTTCTTACATTGGGATATCCACTCTATTAGTCGTACCTTAACATTGAGGTTTGTGTCTATTCCAGTTGTATGTTACACAAAGTACATGACCAACTAAGAATACTGGAAAGTGGTCTGTCTTAAGTGCAAAATGAAGTTTACCAAAAGCAGAATAAAACAGAATATTCTGCACAATATTCTTACCTGAAAACATCAAGACACATCTAATAAAATTTAGCAATATGTTACTAGAGGCAGTGGCCTTGACTTGGTTTTTCCTAGCATGAGAGTATTTGTTATGTTCTGACTTATTTTTTAAATTAAGACACAACACTTTTTGAACATAAATTAACTGACAATGGATATTTTGATAAAGACTGAAGATCCAAAAATGCAGTTATGGTTGATTTTACTGTGAATATAAGATAACTAAGTCTTGATTATAAAAAAGAATAAATAGTTTACTAGGTTACTAATTTATTCTCATAGCATTTGCTCAGTTTTATTAACATTGAACTGACTGTGTAGCTGCTGAACATTATTGCCCAATTAATCAATCATGTCTCGGTCATTTTTGGTTTTTATCATTTCCTTCATCTTATTTCCACATTTCATTCTGTCTGGTAGTTAATCTTGTACTTATAAAGCTTTACAAATTGCTAAAACTGCCGTTTGTTCAACTGGTACATCTCAGTCAAGATGCACATCTACATCAAAAGAAGCTGGCAAAATGATGAGAATCAGTATTTCTTCCTGTGCGGAAATCTATTTGCTGTATAGAGATGCATTCATTCTGAAGGTCAGAGGAAAAAACCGCTTGTCAACGCATGATCTCTGACCCAGATCAACTCACAACACCCCCCCACTGAAACAGTGCATTGTTAACGTTTCCAGAAACGTCCTCACCTCAGAGCTGAGCTTGTTGGCCTTCACCTTGGCCTTCTCTTTGAGTCGGTAGTCAGCATTGTAGTGAGCAAAGGCATACTCGATGAGGGCCGCAAAAACGAACACGTAACAGATCCAGAAGTAGACATCCAACGCCTTGATGGCTGACGCTCGTGGCAGGGAGGAGCGGGCGCTAACCATCAGGGTGGTCATGGTGAGAACAGTTGTGATCCCTGTGGAAATATCACAGACACAAATTATGATTTTGGCATCTGTCTGGTTAATAAGGTGGCAGCAAACAATGGTTTACGACGGTTTACAGATCAAGCGGCGTACAGACGGTGGCTCTACTTTTGTTGTTTTTTCACCAGAATGATTCAATTGTCTGTAAGTTAGCATAGTTTGAGGCTTCATAAACCACTTTTTTTCAATAGAATTCTTCTGTTTTTCACAGACAGATGCTGAAATGATTTTTTAGAATAATCCTCTAATATTATCAGGTCTAAATGTCTGCTAAGTTCATTAGGAAACGCCGTGTTTATTGATGCTTTTATGCTAAGATGTCACCACATCAAACTGAGATGGTGATGATAATTGACAATATAATTGATGTGCTTCAGAGTATTATCATTTTTTTTCAAATAAAGTCCAACCAAATGTCAGAATTTTGCATGGTTTTAACTTACAAAACACCTCCTCCGCTCAACAGCCATTGGTTATGTAAAAATATCTTCAAGGAAAATGTGCTGGCCCACCTGTATGAGTCCTGCAGCATAGCCTCGTATGTAAAACTAAGTCTACACAATTATTAATTTATTAGTGCTTTGTTTTTACTTGTTAAATTGGCAAACATCACCATGTGTATGCAGAAGAAAAATGTCTGATGCATAACTGATTGTTGTCTTTGCCCAACAGGAAGCATGGATGTTAAACAGCTTCCACATCAGTATATACCATACAGATTATCCACCAGTATAAGTCGCATGTGGCTTATGTTACATCAACATGTGATCTGAGATGTAAATGGCAGATTCACAAAAGAAATGCTGATTTCAGGTCTGAGAAGGACAGTGCAGATGTGTTGTATCTGCATGTTACATCAATGCGATTGTCATTAATGTGAGAATTGTGCTGCTTTTCTAGGTGTTCCCTATTGTCCCAATATGTGGTGGCCTTTTCCAGCAAATCAGTGCCTAGAAGTGGCCTATGAGGGATCTGAGAATCGATCCGCACATCAAGGTTTTGCCAATAACACAATGGTTTTCTGCTCAGATTTTCTTTTGGTTGTCTGTTAGAGTTGATTGGTATTATTTTTACTTTTCCAAATTGGCCCTGCAGGGGAGAGCTGCCGTTTTGTTTGTAAATAGGGGGGGGGGGGGTGCATTTGTATTGCTTTGTGGGTAAGTTGGCTTTTTACTTTGTACTTAGCGGTGTTTTATTGACTATGGTAGCCTTGGCTCTCCCTGATGCTAATGGTCATTTGTGATTCATCAATAAATGTTACAAC
Source organism: Pseudomugil tenellus (assembly GCA_037177515.1). Lineage (NCBI taxonomy): Eukaryota > Metazoa > Chordata > Actinopteri > Atheriniformes > Pseudomugilidae > Pseudomugil > Pseudomugil tenellus. The sequence continues at coordinate 20,394,165 of JBAMHX010000015.1, forward strand.
CTTTTTACCATCTCTTTCCTTTCATCTTCTGGAGTTGTTAATTCCTTCTTCACCTAGACTTGCTTTAGGGATGTAACAGTGTTACAAGAAGACTTTAGGCTCCAGTGGGTACATGTTATTGGGTATGCACAGGATGCTGCAGAAAACAGTGTACCTGGTTATAGGGCCGACATGATTCACATTCCACAGATTCAGGCGACCTGCCAATTAACGTTTCAGTTCTCCAAGGAGATACCATTAAAAGGGTTACCTATGTATTTTTAATTAGCTGCACCTGTATTTCCTGCAGAAGGTCTAAACTGTGATCATATGTTCTTTTCTTTTGCAGCATCACTATGACAGCTGTATTGGGTTTACTTTCAAACATAACTTACAGGTGTTATTTCATTTAAATAAAACCATCCATCCATCCATTTTCTACCGCTTATTCCCGAACGGGGTCGCGGGGGGGCTGGAGCCAATCCCAGCTACAC
>JBAMHX010000015.1:20394737-20410297 GCA_037177515.1 Pseudomugil tenellus
AGTACCCGGTGAGAACCCACGCTAACACGGGGAGAACATGCAAACTCCACACAGATAGGCCACCGCCCAAGCCGGGGAATCGAACCAGCAACCTGCTTGCTGTGAGGCTGCAGTGCTAACCACCTCGCCACCGTGCAGCCCATTTAAATAAAACCTTAAACAAAAAAAAAAAGAGTAAGATAAACTATAAATTGAACACAAACCTAAGGTTACACGAGCTGGGACAGCTGATTGGCTGATCCAAAAGGACACCCAAGACATGGCAACCAGCAAAATTGAAGGCATGTACGACTGGATGATGTAGACGCCTCTGTTACGTCTCAGCTGGAAGCGAAGACTGAGTCTTGGAAATCGTCCCGCTGGAGAACAGAAGATAGCTTAGATAGCTTCACACTTAGTTTCAGAACTGAAGAAGGTAATTAATTATAATTTGAAAGGAATGTGTTGTTTTTTACACAGCAGTGGTATTCAGAGACTGCCTGCTCACTTGTGATTAAACTCCAAGAAATACAGCCTAAAATAAGTGGAGCTGGAGACTGCATCTTCGCAGCAGCAGCTCCTGTCATCTTCTAAATCTCCTGCCTAGTTCAGTAGAAACTTTCTCTCGATCCATTTCCTCTATGCATAGTGTATTACCACAGAGGTGCTGGTATTTTAAAAAGATCTGCCTTCAAACAGAATGTGTGAAGTTCTCAGACACAAGAGGCAAACCCAAAAACTTTAAAGATGGTACAAACTGACTGCATCAGCTGGCACCTTTAAAAAGGAGCAAAAGGAGTAAAACACGTTTCCTCACCTGACTTGAAATTCATCATCTCTGTTACAAAACGGTAGTCTGTGATGGTGAACTGGGAGAGCTCCAGTTTGTCAAGCCCATGGATATGCCTCTGACTGTCTGACCAGTGATACACAATGTCCTCTGAGGAGTAACCATCTTCATCAGGGGTGGTAAAAAGATCAGCCAGTGAAAAGGGGCAAAAGGATGTTTGTTTATGTCTTTTTTATTTTTACTCTACAGAATTAGAACAAATATTTAACCTTTCATCAAAAGTTCTTAGACTTTAAAATAGAAAAGATACTAACTACTGTAAAAGCACCACAACTTACAGCTTTCCAAGTCCAGCATGCACTCCTGCTCATCCATGGGATATTTGGTGAGATCCATGTCGCATGCAACCGTTGAAGTGATTCTAGGAACAAAATGAAAGACTTGATTAAACTTCATGATAGCGAAGTTCAATCTTCTCTCGTGAACCACAAACAATAAAGCTGAAGTCAGTAACATAAAAAGAAAGACTTGGAAGACACTAAAGAAGACATCAGACAGGAGGGAGAACAATAATATTTTATACCGGCTGCTATATAGAATGACTCCGTTGGGCTGCAGGCGGATCAGCTTATTCTCCACGGTCACGTCGTGAAACCAAGCAGATTTGGCATTTACGATGAAGGTGTCAGGAAGCCACAGCTTGTCCACAAAGCGACTGTCCAGCCCCAGTGTCTTGTTGGTGTGATTGTAGGACAGACGGTCATCGTGCCAGCTCTGCCGCAAAAACACCGTCATGGTGTATTCCTGCCAGAAATCACACAGACTGTGAAGGGGAACAGCTTTTGTTTGTTTTTGTCTTTCCTGAAACAAACTTTGTGTCATCAAAAAACAATATTAGCAACATACGCTTCAGTTTACCTTTCAGTCCTGGAGCGGTGGTACCAGTGCATCAATATTTTTAACAAGTATTGTGTTTTTTAAACAATTCTGCTTAAACAGGAGAAGAAAATGATTTGATAAAAATAAAAGCTGAAATTAAAAATAACCCACATTGGGATTTTGTTTTTTTTTATGTTTCTAGTTTCCTCAGAGACTGGAAAATATGAGGTGGGACTGTTTTAAGGTTAGAAATGAGGACAGTTTCCTAAACCGTAGAACAAAATAATGTTTAAAATAATATATATATATATATATATATATATATATATATAGTGTCAAATTTAAATGAAATAGATTATGATTGATAAATCTCATAAACCCATATTTCATTCCTAAAAGCATATAAACGACACATGAAGTGCTGAAACTGAGACATTTTACTGTTTCAGTGAACATATTGGTTCATTTTCAATTTGATAGCAATAAAACATATTAAAAACTTTGAAACAGGGATGACAAAATGTTGGAAAAACATGGACAAATACAAAATACAACAAATGTAGAAGTATTTTACAAAGGTGTGAGGATGTTCAAGGTCCTACCAACAATACAGTATTATAATACCAGAATACTAAAAGAATCATGTATCTTTGTGTGCACAGGACAACGCCAAAGGTCAAACTAAACGCTCCTCAGACGGCACTTCACTTTACAACGCCATGATGACAATTACTGCGTGGGCTCAGGAGCACTCCAGGAAATCACCGTTTGTGATCACAGATCACTCTGCAAGCCTCAAATACTAGTTAAAGCTCTATAATGCCAAAAAAGCCAAATGTGACCATCTTCCAAACACTTATTTAAAAATTATTCTGTGGTCGGATAAATTCAACTGATTCCTTCTTTTTTTAATCGACTGACATCATGTCTTGGTAACTAAGGAGGAGAGGATACATTAAGCTTAACCTGCATCTCTGATAGCATTGGGTTGTATTAGTGCCTGTGACATGGTCTGGTTACACATCTGTTCCCATCCAGACATCTCCTGCAAGAAATATTATGCATACCTCAGACAGACCATATGCAACAGCCATCACAGCATTTGCATCCCGCAGAACAGTCTGAGTGCTGAACTGGGTTGGTTTGAATCAGCAGCATAGAACAACATTCCTCTACTAAAACTCCAGCAACTGGTCTCTAAACTCATCAGATGTTCACAGATGGTTAAAGAAAGAGTGGAGGCCTCAAAATAGTAAGCATCCCCCTGTTCCAACTTTAGTCAGATGTGTACACAGCAAAAATTAGAGAGTTGAATTTTTAGTGTTTAGGGTTTTTTGAGTTCATTTTAACACCAAAATAGTGATTTTAACATTTTGAGAGTGAACTATTAGCTCCCGACAGGGTTAATTTACAGTGTTAATCATATTGGTGTTAAATAACTCATTTTAGATATGAATAGACTCCTCCTTCAGACTGCAGAGTGATGTGTTGTTTATTGGGGTTAAATAAAAAGAGTTGATACTTATTCCCTAATGGGGTCATGGGGGGGCTGGAGCCAATCCCAGCTGACATTGGGCAAGAGGCAGGTCTAAAGTCCATCGCAGGGCAACATACACTGACAAACAAGCAGAGTCTCAAAACAGCCTATCCCCAAGGTGGATTGTGGGAGGAAGCCGGAGTACCCAGAGACAACCCACACTAACACGGAGAGAACATGTAAGCGCCACACAGAAAGGCCACCATCCGAGCTGGGGACCGAACGGGCAACCAGCTTTCTGTGAGGCTACAGGGCTAACCACCGCGCTACCGTACAGCTTGAGAGTTTACATGTTAAATCTTATTTAGTATCAAATATTTCACTATTATTAAAATGTTAATTAAACTTTTAAGTGTGGAGCTAACCTCTTGAAAAGTGTTAAATCAACTCTGAAGGAGTTGATTAGACTTTTTACTGTGTATTTGCGATTAAAATGAGCATTAAGCTTGAGCTTATTCCCTTCTCCTTTTGAGCATGTCTCCAACATGGCTGTAATGTAGGTAGATTAGCTTTCTCAGCATGTTCAAATAAAAAAATGATCATTAACATGAGCAAATATTTTCCATCAAATATCTCAGTTTCAGCACTCTATTGCTCATCCAAGCCAGATAGTTTCTCTCACCAGCAACAATAGGTAAATAAAACATCTAATAGTAAAATAAATGTGTCATTGTTCAAAACACAGGAGTAAATTTGTTGGAGATAAAAGCACACTGTTCATATCTATCCCTTGTATCTTGTTTATGCTCTATTGGGATAAGAAAAATGGGTTTATAAGATTAACAAATGGTAGCATTTGGTTATTATTTACATTTTACACAGCCTCTAACGGAAGTGTTATCGTAAAAAAACTCACTTTAAAGAACCCCCACCTCGCAGGCGTACACAGAGTGGGGGAAAAATGGCTGGATTATCCCTTTAACTGGTGCAAAGAGTTGGATATTTGTAACCCATGAGCTCAAACAGATATTTTCAAAGCAGCAATTTTTACTTGTCACAGTCACAGTCGGAAGCAGCATACATAAAATCAGGACCTCCCCTCAGTGCAGTGCAGTCATCATTAATACATCTGAGCTTTTTCTGCTGGCATGTCAAAATACATGCTGTAAAGGGAAAAAGCATATTCAAAAGAGACTTTACTTGGCTGTCAATCCTCAATTTGATAACCACTCATTTTCTCCCAAACTATGACCCTTATTCCCATCTCATCCTTTAACATTTGCTTTTTATACATTATTATTTGCAAAATTATTGTTCAGTTCTTTCATTGTTTTTTTTCTTTGTATTATCAATGCTTAAATTTCACTAAGTTAATAGTCTTATAAAAACATTTAGAAATGAAAATTAATTATATCCATCTTGTTATTATTTTTATACAGTGTTTCTCATTAAAGGGAAAGAAACCTCCTTGAAATTTGTTATTGATAATTATTTATACTCATTATAATTATATAAGTACTGACTATTGCTACAAGTGCATTACTGCTATTTATACTCCACAGTTATAAACAAAGGTATAAAGCATATTGAATTCCTGTCTGCTAATAGTGTTTATTAATCCATCATTTTCAGCGTTTAGGCTTGATAAATACGCCTCTTGAGAAAAAGATTTAAATACACCTTCAGGAAAACATTAAAAGAAAGAAATCTTCACAAACCAACTGATAAACACAACCAAATACTGAAACATCAGTAGCAGCACAGATGAACAGGATGATTCCAGCAGAAATTAAAAAGTGATGAACGTGGCTGGGGCATGTGTTTGTTGCCATGGTGACACATAAAACTTCTCAAGTTGACTGTAGGCTGTGAAGAAGGAATAATTAGTTCAAATCTGAGTCCTCTTTGGTTTGTTTTAATGTTCAGATCCCATTATTAAGGTGTATTTCAGCATTTTAGAGTCAAGACTCAGAGTTCTGATTTGACTTCAATCAAAACTGATTGTGCATGTTTATATCCAGCAGCTACTTGAGCTCTCATGGACACCCATCTTTGGACTGGGTTGCCAGTGTTAAAACAACAAGAACAAAAATAAATAGAGTCACATGCAGAAAATGAATCCTTCCATTAGATTTGGTTCTTATGATGCAAAAACCATGAAATCAATCAAATGATCTGACAACTTGGCCAATGTGTCACACTGGCTCACACTGAAGACTTTCAAACCTTTAAGAGGGATAAATCAGGATTATGCAAATGAGGGGGAATGGTTGATATTTGTAGCACCAGCAACAGGGAAGAATGAAATGCTTAGAAATGAGAAAAGCATGTGCAAGTTACCATGTTTGCTTCGGAGATGTGATCAATGCTGGCCACTTCAATAGCCATGGCCACATTCACTGGTGGACCTGCAGAGTCAAAAGTGAGAAAACAAGGCAAACCTCCCCCATCTCAAACACACCCACACACACCTTTTTTTTGTTAATTTCCAATCCATCAGCCCCTCCCATCCTCACTTCATCACCCTCGTCCTCCCACATTTCAAACACTCCCACAGTGCATAGAGATTAAGCATTATCCAGTTTAACCATGCTAAGCGGCACATCACACTGTGGGCATTCATAAACAGCATAGGCTCTTATGGACTTGCACGCAGTAAGCTTCTGACAACATTCATACACACACACATATGGCGTTGTGTTTTCACTCAACAGTTTGCCATATGATTAGCATGAAGTGTGATTGGAAGCTGGAGCCCAGAAGCTGCAGGAAAGCTCACTGATGCAGAAGAGAAAGGCTGTTTACACTGAACATTAAGGAATCATATAATGCTATTCCGCATCATTCAACACCTTCCCAAACCCGTTTCTGGCAAGTTATATTTCCTGTAGACCGCATACTGGGTGTATTGTTCGGAGTGATTTAAAATGGTATGTTTATTGTCTGGCAAAGTCAGCAGAGGGAGGTTTTTATGATGATATAAAATCTTTTTTTTTCATGTAGTACTCTGCAATCCATTTACTCTTATTCTTAGATAATGTGTTCACTCTTAAAATAATAGGATTCTGCTATATTAGATTAAACTAGGATCTCAGACAGGATAGTCTTACCATAAAATTATTGTTTAGGTGATATTTTGCACTTTAAAAATCCTTAATGCACTTTCTTATTTATTCAGTGCGAAAAGGTGCAACACAAATCTTTTCTTTTTGCATTAAGGTCATTATTTTCCTGCAGAGCATTAATGAGAAAAAATAAATAGAAAACACTCCCAATGCAGCACTGAACATGCACTTTTTTGTTCATTTGCAGTGCATAGACTTTGTGAGATGGAGGTTGGACACACTAAAATAAATTTAAGGCAAGCACATGACATGAAGTTTTTTTGTTTTTTTTATATTCAGAAGTAGGATTATACGCTTCAGTTACATGTATTTGTGAGAGCATTTATTTGCTTTTGTCTCAATATTCAATGTGGTCTTGCTGCAGATGTTTTCTTGCAGCTGCGCTTTACTTTGTTTACACAAACGGAGTCATACCTAATGTTACCTCAAAAGCAAGATGCGCAACATTCAAAGCATGCATTTCATGTCCACATTGTACTCACATGTAACTGTGCATTTAGAGTTATGGAAACGTGAGCTGAATGAAGGAAATTACGCCGAATAACAGACATGATTCCACAATGGTCACAACAGCCTCTCATGTCAGTTTCTCTTTCAGCACATTGTAATGTCACACCAATAGGAATGTGGTGACCACAGTGATATTGAGTTGTGATGGTCTGTGCAGACGTGCAGCACACGAGACAACGTGTGTGGTCACAGCAACACTTTTGCCCACATTTTCACCTCTGCTCAGCTGAGTTAAGCTGTGAGATTGAGAAATCTATTGCTGCGGTTATTGGGTGTTTCACATTTAGCAACCATTCTTAGCAAGGTCTTGGGAGGGGTGCACAGTCCTTGCACCACCCCTCCTCTCTGGTTTGTCCTTCAGGCGTATCATATTCTCTAATCCCTTGAGCAAACCCTCCGTACTGAATGATTTTTCTGACCTTAACAAATGATTCACCTTTCAGAAGAATCAAAGAAAGCACACAACAATAAGAAAAAGAAAAAAAAAGCAAAACAAAGGATAAGGACATTGGAAAATGAAAAGTAAACGTCCACGTTTCTTTGTGTGGTACTTAATATTGTGTTATGCTAAGCGTGGCTGTAAATGTGAGGAGGTGAATTTCAACCCAACACCACAAGCTCTAGATCTCATACTCACCTCCTATCCCAGGGCGAAAATTTCTGGCATAGCCCTTCATTAAATCATCCAGATTAGGTAACCAGGATATTTCAATGTCTGTACCTACATAGTCCCCAATGTCACTCAGCATGGCCCTAAAGGAGACAAACAGTAAACACAGTGGCCTTCAGCAGTCATCAGGCATGGTCATATGTCTGCGGGACCTGCCAGAACATCAGACACAGTTACAAAAATGCATGAAAAGAAATGTCACAATGTTATGGTTTTAACTATAAGCTGGTCTGAGAATAGCACTGGTTTTATATTTACATGCAGAAATAGTATTCGTCAATTTTAGCTTCTAAAAGTTGTATAAATTACAATAAAAAGCAACATCAACAGTTACTGCAAAACACAGGTTTTTTTTAAAAAAAACGCTTTTCTCTATACCGACGACTGCTCTCGAGCGCCAAAGCACGTGTTGCAAGCATGCACACTCGCTATAAAACACAAGTCTTATGTAACAAATTGTGTTCAGTCAGAGGTTTCTCAGCTCTGTTGGAACAAGGAATTGTATGGGTTATTTTTTCTCACATCCACAGCTTTCTCAATATCTAAAGATAAATAACTTAAAATATTATTTATACTGCAAAAATTATTTTCCATTTACATTTATAGATTAATGAAGCAAATATTTCTGCAATATAATCCCAAAAATAATGTTATAGGCTGAAAATATTAACAAAAAGTATTTTTTTTTCCTGTCCTACTCTATACAGACCAACTTTAGACATGCTGCTGCATTTTCTGCACTCAGGACCTCAGTAAATGTTTAATTAATTAAAGTCAATCTTATTATAAGCTTAAACTTCACAACCCAACATTCATGATGCTTTAAGGATCAACAAGTGTACATGATGTGGGTGAATGCTGCTTGATACATACAGCCTTTAAAAGTATGAATCCATACAGTGAAGCTTTTTGTCAAACTACATTCTGCTCTTTTAATATCAGAACATCAGACAGGCTGCAAAAGTTTAAAAATATATATATTGGTGCGTTCAACTAGCCCGCCTGCCGTCCAGATGTGTCTCTGAACACACCCGATGCATTAGTAAACAAGAGAAACAAAAAGTATGAATGCAGGAAATTTGGCTCTGAACTGTTGAGCAGCTGAAATTAAAAGCGTTTGACTTTCACGACTACACAAATTGGTCCCCACAGTTTTCAAGCAGTTAACAGAAGAGGTGATGCAACACAGCAGTAAACATGGCCCAGTTTTAACTTTTATTTAAATGATACTCCTGATTTCAAAGTTAAACAACCTCCCGACCTATTTGTCACACACGGGACAATTTTAGAATCTGCTTAAAGTGTCTGTCAGCACAGCATATATTATATCCCATTAAGTCAGTGAAAAAAGCATTCAGACACTAATTTTACTATCTACTTTTTGCTCTCTCCCTTCTGTAGTTGGACATAATGCTAATTGAAGCTGTGAGGATAAATTAGCATTTTAAAAGCCAAATAATAAGCTGAAAGATCTAACAATTTTCTAGTGACACATACAACTCTCACTGCCTAAAATTTTCATTAGTGCTGCTACATTTCATTCTGGAACAATTTGCTTTCCGTTTCAGACTATGATAGTCCTTCATTTCAGTTAGAATTCCTCAATGATATGATGCAGCGTGACTTTTTCTGGATGACAGTACAGCAGAGGTCACAATTGCAAAATGGCATCTCGAAAGAATTTAATGTGACACTAGAAATGACAGCAGGAAAACACGCCTTAGTTATTCTGTTCGATTTGAATCTTTATATAGTGCACATTGAGTTGTTCCTTTGAATCATACATTTCTTACTGTAGATGTGTGCTTCTTATTATAACAAGAACAAATATGTGGAAACAATTAGTCAATTTCTAACCCGAATGCAGCTTTTTAATATTATGATTTTTATATTAAATTGATTCATTGGAAAATGCTAAAAGTCTGTCCAGTATTCCAACCATCAGCTTTATCATTTTAAAAATCTGTAAAGTATTAGTGCTCAAAAGCCACCTTGATTAAAGCTTGGCTGGCATGTTTTCTTTCCTTCACTGTAGTGTGCATGTGTCCACAAAGCACATCCAAATGTACCAGAGTGGCTTCAGACAGGCTGAACAAATATGCTGTATCCCAAATGCATTTCCCGTTCATGCAATAGACAATAAACGCCAAATTAAAGCTATTTTTTAGCTACGAGGAGGTTCTGTGGAGCCATTACACTTGCAAAGAATCCTGTGAGGCATTTCAAAAGTGAAGTACAGCTTATCCACCACCAGGGGGCGGTTTTGTATTCTAAAACAGCCACAAGAGACGTTTTATTCATACACTGTAAACAGACCTGGCTCTATCAACAGTTGTGTTTTTAGATAAACATTGAAATATATGAGAACATTTTAGACACAACACTATCTCTTAGAACTGGAAGCTCTGATCAATAAATGAACAACTAAATGCAAGTAAAGTTTTTGTGTGACATTAACAAGCTCATGGTGGCATCGAGGAGGAAATGGAGCACATGAGGGTCGATCGAAGGTGCTCTAATTGACAAACGATTAAAAAAGGCCATTTGGTGACCTTTGAAATAAAGCTGACATTGCAATCAAATAAAGCAAAACATTAAACCAGACAAAGAAACCTGACCGCAACAACGGAAATGTGAAATAGACAAAAGAAAAGCTGCAATCCTGCCATGTCATCCAGATTTTCTCAGCGAATCCATTTAGTAGTGGCAGATGTATTTTTAGTCTGGCAATAACTGTCGCATATGAACAAAAAAAACAAGAAATGGGAGCACTGGTGAATTAATTAATCACTTTGTAACTCCTAGATTTTTTCACTAATTGGTAGTTTCTAAATCTGGAAATAAAGCTTTTCCTTTAAGCCATCCGTTAGCGCACCAAGGTCAAACAGACCCCTTCACACAGAGGGGAACATGCAGTGTGATGGAAGTGAGGCCATGAACGACAAATCCTGCTGAATTGCATCATTTATATAATATAGCGCTGAATTCACAGCAGGCTGTCATACTTTCTATCTTCCTTGATCAGGGAAACATTTATTATTACTTGTTACCACTTGTACTGCTATAACTGACCCTTTAAAAGCGTCTATTTCTGCCATGTGTCACAACTGTCAGCTATTTACTGTGCATAAGAAGAGCTGCAAGTCAGTGTGCTGCACAGTTACAGATAACAGAGGATAAAATGGTCTTTACAGTGTGTTGTACAGTGTGTGGCATCTCTTTCATCAGATCATTTGGACTTTTTTGCTCTCTTAACAATGCAATGGCCTTGATGTTCACATGCTTATATCTGTTTCAGGTTTGAAATATATTATCTAAATCCAAAAAGCTTTTTTTGCTTAAATAAATGTTGCATTACTGGCTTTTTATGGGAATTATTGTTAGAGATAACTAACAAACTGGCCATTTATTGAAAATGTCCCAGATTATAACTCTAATTAAAAGCTGTTCGCCTGGGTTTTCTCTGTAAACTAATGTGCGATTGTGTGAGAGAAATTTGGAAGCACTCAAAGGAAAAAAAAACATCAGCATATTCTGTCAGAAGATGTGCTTTTTTTAAACATTTAATTGCTTTCTGGAGAGATTCACTAAACATTTGCACCTCTCCATTTTCAAGCCTCTTCATCCATGACAAACATTTGAGAGCATGCACATGCAATTGCTTCCTTTTCCATCCATATTTCACTTTTATTACACGTCTCTCGCGGGGTTCTGGAGCTGCCGTCTGTTTATGAGCTAACATTAAACAGATGGGAGATGAGAGGAGCAGCCTTGGTTAAATTTATGGCATCTTTTTGTGAACATTTTGTGCAGCACACACCAACAGCCTAATTAGCTTGAAATAGTGATGCTACCAGCTACCTGAACACAAGTGGAATGTCAGTTTCCCAGAATGTCATTGATTAGTTTTATTGGCCCCAGTGGGAGAAAGGAGACACTGCTGTAACTTGAATGAAAATCCAATTACATAAATCATAATACAACATGAATAAATGAAGCGATCAGCAAGCAGCTGCTCGATATTTATGTATGGTATGCTTGCAGTGCATTTAAAAAGTCTGTGCAGCTTCTCAGACTTCCTTACTGACTATATTATCACTGTAATAATGTTGCTTTCATCACATTTAATGGAATCTTAGAAGAGTCTTATAACATTATAAATATGTGATGTATTTTACTGGTATTTTGATTAAAAAAATAGCACTTATATATAGAAATATATGAATGTATCTGAGACTTTAGTTTCTTTACCTGGAGACTAGAGTTAGGAAAACAATACAATCGAAAGTATAATAACTTCACAGTTTTACAAGGTACAAGAGCAAAATGTGTTAATTATTCCACCAGCCTCTATAAATCCCAACAATCCGACAGATATTAACATTTTTACACTAAAAACATATTCTTGGGAATGAACTGCTTGCATGTAAGAAAAAAAATCTTGACATGGTCATAAACTTAACAGGTAAATGAAATGCTCACCAATTTATCTATTTTTCATATGAAATCATGCATTTTCCATAAAAAAAACATTTTATAGGTGTTGCATGGTAGGCCAAACAAGTTGTTTCAGCTTTATGACAAATTTTATCTTTGTTTTAATTTATTTTAGGGAAATAATTTTTCATGAAGAAAAAAAACTTTCCAATCTTCAATATCTAACTAGTCTCAGATATGTCAGAAGAGCAAATGAACACTGAGTCAATGCAAAGTTTCTTAAACGTGCCGATGCTAATGATGATGATGTATTAGCATAATGTCTGTACCAAAAATAACCCGCTGTATGTATTCTGTCTGTTTATTTTACACGTATCTGTTTTTATTAAATTTATTTTATCATCTTTAATTAATTTGAATTCTTTTACAGGCAACTTTTTTATTGTTTGTCATGCACCTTGCTTTAGTGTTTTATGTTATGTCATGTTATGTACATAAAAACAAAATAATCACCTGCCAGTCTCTTCAGTGAGTCCCAATAGTGAAAGCAAGTCAGCATCTGGCTACACATTTCCCTGAACAAATATTTCTACTAAAACCTGCAGCTTCAACACAAACAAGCGTATAGTAAATAGTTGTTGTTGGCAACTGCAGAGTAATGCAGTTGCTGTTGACCCACCGGAATACATTCCAACCATAACTAAAGAGCATCAAATGAAACAGAATGAACCTCCTGCTTTCTTTGTGGCTGGAAAACGATGCTGTTGTTAAATTTCCATCATCAGTTGACGTGTAAAACTCCAGAGACCCACAGAGCAGCTCCTTTAACTGTTAACCGGCTTTGTGATGGAGGTGCAAAAGGCTTGTAAGACTCTTTCTGCCACACTTCTTATTGACAGTTGTTCTATGAAGGGAAGGTGTTAGTGGGTTGTCAATGAAACAACTAGAGTTAGTTACTCTTCCCAGTGTTTAGCAGTGTATGACTTAATGTTAATATTAGTGTAACTGTAGTATTCAGGTATACATTTTCCTGTAAAAAGGTCACAACAAAACTTTTTGCAATGATTGTTTTAACTACAGAAGCAGATTCATAAGAATTTGCGCTCAGCAGTTTGCAGGCCTGATGTCTGGAATTGTAAAAGCAATCAGTCACCAGATCAGGAATCTGATCAGTCAGGCATTTCATTGGCTGAGTTAAACTAGTCTTAACTTTTGCTCTGAAGCAGTGCAGACAAAGTGAATCACCGGACTCTGGAGTCACTGTGGCATGAAGTTCCTCCTGACTAACAGAGAGAGCGTGTTTACATTTATGTAGACTCAAACTGAAAGAAATACAGTCATGCAATTGTTTGCTAAGATATAATTTTCATTTCCCAACAATGGTTCAAAATACACTGAACGGATTAGAAAAGCCACAGTCTAGTTAGGGAAATTTAATATGTCAGCCTAATTACCTTGCTCTTAATTAATGTCTAGCTGAAAGGTCTGACCATAAGGATGTCATTCTGACCGTAGTAAACCATCTGCAAGGCCGCCGTCCTTCCATCGGGAAAATGTTTAGACGAGACCTTATCTTCTTCTTAAGCATCTTAAGCTTGTCTCAAGCACAATGTTCTTTAACATTTTCTCCTTCTTGGACGCGCTTGGAGTCGCTCCGTCTTACCTACGTTCTTTAGTTATAGCTGCTTGTGTTCTTCATGATGTGATGACTACTTTTCCAACTGTCTGAATATACAGGGCAACACAACGGTTTCTATTACAGCAACTCATCACTTTCTACAAAACCAGAGGCCTTTGTCGTCTCTGCTTTGGAAATAACTGGATAAAGCCTGAAAAAATGGAAGACTTTCTGGAGTTGATCTGTTCGGTGGACATATACAGCTTACTTGTTCTTTTATATGAGAATATTAAAAAAGAAAGAAAAAAATGGAAGATTTCATCACAGTGAGATTATGTTATGTATTTGGTCTTGTCCTACTCCTTCTGCTGGGAGGTCAGAGGTCAGCTACTGAACAGCTGGGAAGGATTCTTGCTGAAGGACACTTTAGCAGCTTAGAAGTCTGAGCTCTGATCCTCTGCTTACATACGATGTGTCTAAACAAGAGAAAAAAACAGTGAGGCTGAGTGGGGATGACTGCACTTTGCATATATGCGCTGTTATCTTTTTTATGTTTATGCTTAAAAAAGGAACATAAAGTATGTTCTGAATTCAGTTTTCAACTACTCAAAAATAGATTTTTCAAACAAATTATTTAACATGTACTTAGTCGTTAGGAAATGAATAACCTTATTTATTTTTTTTCTAGTTTGCATGATGTGTTGACTCAGATAGAGAAAAGCTTTTAGTGGAGGTGCTGAAGCGTGCCTGTACCCACTCCCCTTGGAGCCAGCGCAGCATCGGGCTTTAGAGCCAGTTCAGGAACACGATCCAATCACTCTGTTATTGGGAAATGTACTTCCTGGGCAGTGGGAGGGATTTATCCGCTGACTCAGCCTCTCATACAGATTAGTCGGGAGAAACGGGTCACCTGAGTGCACGTTCGAGGACAAGTGTGAAGATCATGAAGGGCTGAGATTAAAGTGCCCTGCATCATATCCTGGTGCACCATCTTGCCAGAAACTCGAGTGTTGGCATGAAAATTAGGTGCAGTCCTGTTTCTTCTCCAAACACATGAGCTAAAAAACAGCGGAGAGGATGGATATTATGACCCGCACACTCCGATGACTCGCACTGACCAGATGACGATGGTCTTTTAGGTTTATATTTTCACTGCTGATCCAGCTTTACTCCCTTTACTTTAGTCGGCTTTAGCATCACATGAGCCATAGTAACTTCCTCTTTTCACTTCCTGTTAGCTGGTAACCACGGCGATCCCAAGTATAAGGCTCTACTAGACAATCCAATCCTCATAGGTCCAATTCTCAACAAATATATATAAAACTATCATTTGATTTGTTGTTTTCTCTTAGTACCTGCTTATAATGGCTAAAGTTTTGCTTTACCATCTTTTCCATCAGATGGCAGCCTCGCTGTTGACTTATCTGCTGCAATCAGAATTGAGTGTAATTACAGCAACACTGCAGACTCAACACTTCAGACAGGAGCATAACACTGCCAGCAAGCCAAAAGGAATCTGTTGTAATGCAGCTGAAGGTGAAAGTGCACGCAGAGGTTTGGAGAAAAAAATTCATATTGAGAGTTTTATTTTTCTTCCATTGTAACTCGGTTCATTCCTGCAGAGAGCTGGAACAAAGGCCTTTCAGTTTTGACAAATTTTGTTTGCTTGACAGCATCTAGTTCTCAATACTGGAAGAAGTTAAACACAAATTATCTAAAAAGACAGAAAGGTTGATGGCAGGATTTTTTTTTCTATGCCTCATTTCTTAAAAACACGATACATGACTAAAGTGACTGTAATGATGTCTCCCTCCTTATGGCAAACATTTAAAAGGAGGTGAACACATGTGAAGAACAAACATGCCACATTGTCATTTAAGCTACATACCTGAACTGGTAGGAACAGCTTTCAGGGATATAACCTTTAATAGCAGCAAATATGATGAGATTGGCCAAAAGGGTGTATTTTTAATCAACTTTATAAATATTATGTGTCCCACACTATCTATCTATCTATCTATCTATCTATCTATCTATCTATCTATCTATCTATCTATCTATCTATCTATCTATCT
>JBAMHX010000015.1:20421602-20434003 GCA_037177515.1 Pseudomugil tenellus
CTCCTCTCCTCTCCTCTCCTCTCCTCTCCTCTCCTCTCCTCTCCTCTCCTCTCCTCTCCTCTCCTCTCCTCTCCTACGTCCATGTCCTCCACTCCCACTTAATGCTGCAACGTGTGGGTGCTTTCTGTAGCTGTGTGCTGAGGAATACTTGACCCCATTTCAGTATAATGCAGTGTTGTTGATTTACACATCCCAGGAAATTTGAGGAGAGCCTGAAGTCAAAAAGGGTGGAGATTGTGGCAAAAATTCTTCAGGAGGAACAGCTGATAAAGAAAAGAACAACAAAACAGACATCGCCTCTCAAGGCGTCAAGCATTGACAAGGTCCCAGTGCTGATGAGGGAAAGAGAGAGGCTCCTGTACCACGTGGACCCTATCGTTCCTGCAGTCGTGAGGGTTTCTTAACATCTAACATATCTTTTGATAAATCATAACTTCTAGTAGTTATGATGCAAAGTGTGCATGTCTCCTCGCATTTGCCCAGGATCCACAGCAGGTCAGTGACATCAGCAGCTCTTTGCCATCTTCTGATTCTGAGAACCTGGAGGAAATGGAAGAAATCATCCAAGAAGATGTGGCCCACCAGAGTCTGGCTGACAGCCTTGCTGAGCCGGAATTTTCTGGGCTGTGGGACGAGGACTACAAGGTACTCTAAAACAGCAGCCACTTCCAACCAAAAGGAAATGCGTGCAAGTCTCTAAATTTAAACCCCCATAAATCATATAATGTTCAGGAGGCATATAACTTTTCAGTAGATTTCACCAGAGGCTCCTGCTACTTGGTAGGTGAATCAGAAAGGGGAGTGGCGTGATTCATCTGCTTACAGTGAAAAATGTGATTACACATTTCATACATGTGATTACACATTTCATGGATAAGACACTGTTATTCAGACAAAATTAAATTGTCTACAAACTATATAAAATACTTAAAATGTTGTTTTTAGTACAAGACAACTGTTTGAACACACTAACTCACTGAAATGAATGCGTAGGTGTTAGTATTTAGATTCGTATATATAGTATTTTTTATATACACAAACACAGTAAAAAAATACATGAAAATGGGAACATTTTTTTTTTTTTTACAGTGGCTCAGTTTCATGAAGGTGAATCAGCTCTCTGTCTCATCCAGTAGTCCCACCTAGTTGATATGTGGGACGACAGGCATCACTTCTCGTTGTGTTGGTGCCTTTGAGGCCTTAGCGTGAGTGCAGTGTTACAGCTCAGAGATCTGAGCAAGTGACGAGTCAAGTGGAAGTGATCGCTCTTCTTAACTCACAGATCACACTGATGCCTTCATCAAAGGCTACAGCCCAGTACAATAGATGAGGACAGTGATGCAATGCAGCTAATGCAATGATTTGTAGGAATGCGAATGCTAATTAAATGTCTACACTTAAGTGTGTGGGAAAGTTCTATACAATGCAGAATAAAATACTACAGTGGAGTGCTACTATTTCATACTATTCCACATTAAATTTGCATAATATTAAATGACCTGTGCTGTGATTTTCCCTGGGATATGTTCTTTACAAGCCTTTCTGTCCTTGTGGGGTTACAGAACCACACCTGTAACACAGAAACGTCCACACCAGTGCAAAAAAAAGTAAAGAATGACCAGCTTTCCACGTGTGGGCGAAAGATCATCACAGTGCCTAAAAAAGTTTGTGGTAAAGAACTGAAAGGGTCTTCATTCATCAGTAAACCAGAGGTCATCCTCTTCAAGGTACCACTTGCTTTTCTCTTTGAGAACAGTAACATTTCAGTAAGTGTGAAAGCAGTATGCAGAATTAATCCCAGTAAGTAGTTTTTTTTTTTTTTTTTTGCTGATAGATTGTATTATTTGCAGAAAAGTTTAATCTATTTTTAGTTTCTTTTTTCAGAACTTTGAAGTTGGGAAAATGTATAAGAAGAAAGTCATCTTGACAAACATCAGCTACGCCATTAACCACTGCAAGCTGCTCAGGATCTCTCCTCAGTTGAAGGATTTTATCTCTGTCAAGTAAGTTTTTTTTCCTCACAGAAGCCTTTAGACAGTTCAGCAAAACAAAGACTTATACTGGGTTGCAAGTGAAATCATGAAAAACATGCTCAAAACTCCTAAAAGTATTTCCATATATTAGATATCTAAAGTTTCTTTTTGTTACAATGTGACAAAAACAGATGTTTTTGCTGCTGTCATTTTTCATTCTTTTTATTTACAGTGAAAGTACTCTGAGTTGAGTTGTTTGTATAGTTATCACTGTTTATAGTAATATATGTGTAATGGGTTAATGTGATCTTAACTACTATAACTTTGCAAATGACACAATTTTGATAAATCGTCAGGTCTGCAGCTCAAACCTGTGTCAAAAGATGTCTAATTGTTACAATCCTTCATTTTAAAAGCCGAATTTGCAACTGTTTTTGGAACTGATAACATCATTAAAAGCCTCATGCTTGCACAGATTCAACTATCTGTGCAGAAAGTTTCTGATAGATTTGACTTTTTGGTGTACTTTCTGGAGTTTTAAATATGTAAACTTGTAACCAGTTATTTGAAAAAGGATCTCTGAGGGCAAAGATAAAACAAAGAAGGAAATCTGCCCAAATTTAGTGCAATATGAGGAAAATATTGAAATATTCATCGGACGAAGATGAAAGAGACATTTAAATGAATTTACATAATTAACCACTGTTGTTCAGTGACTTTGCTTTGCTCTGATCTGTAACTTTTATATGTAAGAAACACCTAAATAACTGATGAAAGAGATAAGCAAATGAATGCCCATAAATAGTCCCTCTTGTTCAGCGGCAGTGCTGTCTGATTTTTTAAAAGCTTGAAGTTTTAAAGTTTTTCTGAATGTGTAATTCTTTCATGTTTGAAAGACATAGATTGGACATTTTTCCAAGCAGATAGCATGTTAGAGGTCATAAGAATCCACTATATGTTGAACACCTTCAGTCGTCGTGAGGAAATGCTCAGTCTTATACACAGCCACCGTTTGTCATTTTAAAAGACGATGAAGCACATGTGAAAGCAAAGCCAGTCCTCCCACATATGGATGCCAGCTTGGATCACCACGCGCACAGTTCTTCTTATGAGTCTCAGCTAAATGAGTCAGTCGATGTCTCTTCTTTCTCCTCTTTCTGAGCCTGCCAGCAGCCCACAGGCTGAGCAGAGATGCATTGTTCTCCAGGTCACTCCCTGTGTATCACTTTTCTATCAGCTCTCCCATGACTTGATGGAGTTTTTTCTGCTCTTTCTGCCTGACTGAGTGAAGAGTCTCGCAGGCTACAACAGGGTCAGCTGGAAACTACTGATTCTGTTCTTGAGCCTCGATGTGGGACCACTTGTCTGAACATATAACCTTCAGGTCCTCTGCTCCTAACTTGCATGTAGCAAACACACCCACTTCCATTCCAAATGTGTGAATGGACACATACTGTGCACTGTACCCCTTCATGTATGGTGACTCAAATACAGTCAATTTTGAGTCAGATGTTCTTTAAATATACATGTTTTATTTTAATTTGTACACATTAATGCTTCTAAAACAGTATTTATAATGTTAAGAGCAATATATATTTTACATGTTTTTAGTTTTCCAAAGTAAACTAGCTCCATGAATGATCACAAAAAGCTAATATAGTTGCTGTTGCACCTGTTTGTCATATGATAAGTATTTACTCATCTGCATTTTTTCAGTCATGATTAATTGAATCTTTAGGTATTGACATTGCAGCACATTCCCATAAAGGAGTTTTCTTACACAGTCTGACATTTTCTGACCTCATTAGGTAACAATGCAATAATAATCTGAAGGTAATACAAATTTAAGGTCAGCTTTTTATATTTTTTGTGATATTGAAACTGCTTGATGTTGCATTTGTAGTTTTACCTAAAAGATGTCTGTCATGGAAGGATGCAATCTGTCCAAGACTGGTTATGAGCATCTAGTACTGCAAATATTTTGAGATAGAAAGTTACAGCTTGACATTACTTAGATGAATTAGTAGTAAAAATAATACTTTGTGACCTCTCATCTTGTGATAATGTGTGTACATTTGTTATCTTTTATGACTAATCTAATCTTTAACTGCAAAGATAGTGGATGCCTTCAGAATGGATAGATTTATAAAACAAACACACCAGATGGTTTGTACAGAACCATCTGATAAGTTGCTCTTAAAAACTGTTTGAGAAAGGCCAGGCATTTTCAGATTATATCTGGCAGGTGATTAGAAATGCCATCCATCACAGGTTAGCTTCAACCAATACCATTATCTGATTGGAAAGAGATCGTAAAGAAAAGCATCTTCTACACTGAGAAAAGTCTTCTGTGACATTCTTTTAGTAAAGACAGGCTCCATTTTTTGGTATAACTGATGCTGTTGCTGCATCCACCTTAAACTCTGTATGAGCCGCCATTGTTGCCAATCATCACACTTGAATTCTGCTATTGATGTAAGATGATTATCAGTCCAAAACTTTCTGTTTCAGTCACAAATTTACTGCTAGGAGCAATGAAAGATGGATTTCCTTGTGGACTTGTGAAACTTTGCGAATCTAGCTCTTATATAAGTAACCGATTAATACAGGGATCCTCAATCCTGGTCCTCAAGGGTTGGTGTCCTGCAGGTTTTCCAAGTGTCCCTACTGAAATGCCGCTGATTCAAATCAATGTGTATTTAGCAGACATATGCAGAGCTTGTCTGAGTCTGAGTCAGGTGTGTTCGAGCAGAGACACTAGGAAGATCTGCAGGATACAGGCCTTCGAGGATCCCTGTACTGCGTTTAACAATACTCCCGTACCTTAAATCATGCATTTAACATAACATGTATTTATGTTCACTATAATGTCTTCACAATACAGCTGCACATTGTATCCAGTTGTAACTACAAAGTCCATCAGCGTCATTTCCAATCTTATCATAATTCAACTACTTGATTTGAGATATTATATTTTGTAGATTCTACCAAACTAATTCACCATCTCTACACCTACTCTCTACGACTCACTGTCTTTTGTGTGTGAAATACTTTTTACTCACAGATACTTACAGGAGAGAGTGGGACATGAACTGGGAACACACTGGGCTTTTTTCACACCACCCTATGGTTCCCCAAACGCCCCCTGAGTTTCTAAATATTTCTTTCCTGTTCCCCCACACCCCACTGAGTAGCGGAGGTGCATTTGTGCAAGAGTGGGCCCAGCCATCTCTTTTTACTACTAAGTAAAAAAACAATGACAGCCTGTTGTCAGACTTAGGAAGAAATCATTGTAGATGCTGCATTTAGCGTCACTTTTTAGCTTGTCTTGTAAATGACTAGCTAAACGCAAGAAGTTCGAAGATGTGTTGGCTTATGCGCTCAGATGCGAGATGACAGCTGAGATGGGAGTCTAATTAGTGATGTGAAATGTGAAAATCTGGTTTTAAGTAAAGTTTTTATGTTTTTGGGTTCTTTTGTATATCTTTGATCTATTCCCAGCAAGTTCACAACTGAGATAATGAATTTAAGATAATACAAGGTTAAGAGTCATCTTAAAATGCAGCTTTTCAAAATCCAGATGAAACAGTTTTCAGTATAAGTAAAAACTTGAATCTAGTCTGAAACTGTAAAAGAAACCTTCTAAACACAGTGTGAATAAGAACAGACATTAACACTTTACCTGCCCTCATTTTACTGTCTGACTAGCATGAAAACTTATGACAAAACAACAGATAAATATAGCTAACATTTAGATCCACTTGCTCTATGTTTTATGACAGATTTGGGACTGATGTAACTTCTAAATTTTAGTAGCTGACAGTAACGCTGACAGTAGGAATCCAACTTCAGGCACATAACATGACTAGCAATACACATTCACCAAAAATGTTTAAGTCATATAAATTTTTGTCTCTGTTTATTTAAGTTGTACGGACAACTCTGAATGTGATATGATGAACAGGTTTAAGCTTACGTGCATTTTTCTAATATCAGAATAATTCAAGTTTCTGTCCCACTTTTTGTGGTTTATGTTGATCCAACAACAATGTCTCAGTGTGAACAATAGACTTGTAACACAGGTTTGCTGCAAGAACTTATGCTGTAACACAGTGTAAGTTCTTGCAAATATCTATGTTGGTCAGCTCACACCATTTAATTGTTTAATAAACTGTTGGAAATGCAAAACCGTAGTGTTCATATTAACTTTCACTGCTTAAGAAAAGAAAAGTAATTACCATTTAAAAAGATAGCTCAAATGTTATAGCATATAGCTATATTTCTTGCTATTTTATTTAGAATTAGATTGCAATTAAATTTCAACTAAAAATAGAAATAATTTATCTCATGTGCCCATCTTCACATTGCTGTGATCCATTAGCCTTATAGTTTATTTAGATGACTCTCAAAGTGAATATGCTGTCAGTCTTATGTTCCTCTGTATCTATGAGCTGCATCCTGGTGAAGTTGATTTCAGTGATTGGCAGCAGAAAACCACATGAATGTTTTATTCATCTTATTTTGTAGTAGCACACGTTTATTTCAGGAAACAATTGGAACATCTTGTTAAGCAACTTTGTGGTTTTTGATAGAAGTGAAGTCTGATGAACAAAAAAAAATAGTGGTTTGCAGAATTTGCTCTGCAGCGTTTTTAAAATGTGTCTTGGATATGTTTACAAAATACAAAAAACTATGCGTTCAGTTTTAGCATTGAGATATGAAGCAAGCGTGTATTCTGTTTTGAATGTAGCAGTAGCGAGATTATTCAAGACAGATTCACACACATCAGACAGAGTTTTGATGCTTTTCTGTGGATTATCTTATGAGCTGGTTGAGTACAAGCACGAGGGTGTTTAAAGTCTGAACTAAATTATGAACAGAGTTTTTTGATTTAGATTTTTATTGATTTACTGTAGAAAAAGCCAACTGGGATAACTGAGAATATATAATTTAACACAGTACAGCCAGTGATACATACAACCAGGATCCCAGCTTCATCATATCAGCTCTCTGCAGTGGACGCACTGTGGAGTATGGCCTCATTTGCAGCAGTTTATATAGGGCTCTAGCAGGCTTTTTCAACACTGCCTCACTCAGCATTTAATCCCAAGTGAACTGCTCCATTTTCCTTCGCACGTCTTTTTATGCCACCTGTCTTGAAGGTACAGAGGGACAATAGTCCTGATAAAGAATTTTGCCAAAACAGTGTGTGTGTAGAAGAGAAATTGCGGTGACCGTGCAGTGTGGCTTTTTGAATTGCCATCAGGCTTTTCCAGCCAGGTGGAGATCTTTCATACATTTCCAGATCACAGTGGTGATCAGCCTGCCTGCCCTTACTTCTTCACCTGGCAGCTGGACCAACAACCTCAAATAACTGGCTTAAGCCAAACCGTGTGTACTGAACCTTTTCCCCTCTGTGCTGAACATATGTGCAGAGCGATTTTTGTTTTGGCTTCATTGTTTTCAAAAGAATTTTTAATGATGTTTTGATTAACAAAGTTTTGATATTATGTGGTATGCCATCCAACTAAAGCATATGCCACCTTTTGATAAAATGAAATGGGTATAAAATGTCATCTTATGTAGTTTATGAGACGTTTTAATGATAAAGGATTACAAAAAATAACAAAAGATTGAGGTATACCTTTAAATTAAAATTAGCGAAAGTTTTTATATATTTAAATTCTCCAGCTTCTGTCTTTAAGGTAAAAACAAGAATGTTGCTTGGTTCAGCCACACACAGGAGCAATGTTTACATCTTCCAGCAGAGACGTAGACACCTACTGTATTCTGTAACTGTTGCTGATCCTTTATAATACTCATAGTTGCAGGTTTTTTACTTTTTGCTTATTGAATTCTTTGGCTGGATGCCTGCCTGCTGATATTGATTGACCCTGCTGTGTCCCTGGAAGGGCGGGAAGTTTTCACGCTTCTGGGGGCAGTGTTAAGGTTGGCATAAACATGCAGTGAGATACACATGTTGCTCTAAAATAGCTAACAGCGCTCACGTTTCTTTGCTTGTCTGAAAATATATTTTTATTTCTGGTACAGTTTATAGTGCGAGAAAAAAATGCTGCAATTCTCTTCTACTTGTCAGTGCTTTTTTGTGTAGAAGGGCCTTTTTTCTCTCATTGTTGTCTGCGAGCATCAGGTTGACCCTTGTCCTTCTGGTTTTTGTTATCTGCTTCACTTAATAGATTATTCATGTCTAAGTATTTCATCCAAAACTACTGATTTTTTTATTGGATATATCAAGTCCTGCTGTTGTTGCATCCCTTCCTCTTGTATTTTGCTATATTATGCAGTGTCATAAACAAAACAAGCTGCATTTCTTTTAATTTCAGTATGATAAAGTCACCTGTTCTGTAAGTTGTGTAAAATGTGTTTCAGTTTTGTGTTTTGTGTTTCAGCTTTGAGCCTCCTGGTCCCTTATCTTCTGGAATGTCCTGTGAAATACGGACAATTTTCCAGCCTGTGGTTAGTACAGTTGCACTTCTTTTAGACATCTGCTGATCACTTTGCTTATAATGACTTGAGATATTCTCAATTTTCTGATGAATTGCTCAAGGATTGTTCTCAGATCAGCTAGAAATATTCAGTTTAATTGATCTTACATGTATTCTGTCATTGATATTGTTATATCTTTGTCATTATACTTTGTAAAATAGGTAAATAGTTTTTCATGTCAGTACATATTAAACATATCCTGATGTCAGCCAGAAGAACTGGTCATCTAATAAACCTGTCAGGATCTGGTTTTACCCATGTAGCCTGCTGTACATTCAAGGCATCACTGTACAATTTTTTAAATTGGATTGTGGTAAATATTAATATACTAATGTGTTATTCTGTGCTGCACTGCTTATTTTCTATTCTGTTTTATGTATTTATTTGCATTTATTTTATTCAGTTTTATTGCTATGATGCACTGGATAATTGTCAGACTATGTTATAAACTGGGACTATATGAAGCTACAGTAGCTTGCATATTTCATATCACTTTTCACATTAAAGCTTCCCTGCGATGATTTAATCTCAACTAAAACTTGAAGGTGACAATGAACCACCTATTTGACACCGATGACCCTGCCTACATTCTTCTCAATTTGTCATGTAAAATATCCATTTCACAGGCATTGACAGAGTAGAGAATCTACTTAACAGAATTAGTCAAACTTTGTTCCTGTTTTCAGTCTTTCTACCAGGTTAAGCTATCACATTAAGCTATTATTTCATCTTGATATTCATTAGCCAAACATGAAGTTGGTAAAAACCCTCCTAACTGCTTAGCAGAAAGAGCCTGTGAGTGTCAGAGATGTGTTTGTCATCCTTTACTGCCCATTCTCTTGTTTTGGGGTCAGATTTCCTCAGTTTGATCAGATGTAAAACCTTTGTTTTGGTTTCCCACAAAAACATGGTCCTATTACCACATTCCTGCAGATCAATGAAGACCTGGAGGGAGAGATACAGTTTGCATCAGCAGTGGGTCCTTTTTCTGTGCCTGTCAGATGCACCACAAAGAAATGCAATGTGAGTAGAGAGAAAATAATTGGATGTTACTATTGACTACCGTAGTAATCTGTCTATTTCTGTTGTCACAAATTGTTTTCTCATTTTATATTTAATTGGAATATAAATGTTATTCTTGACTAACATTTTTCTTAATTTAATCATAGCTTTTGGCTTTTTGATTTTTGGTCACTTATTTTTTTTAATTCTAGCAAAATAGATGATTTTTAAATTAAAAACTTCCATCACACCTATTGTTTGCTATCTTGTCTTAGAGAAGCTACACAGAGTAGATACCTGCATCAGTCTAATAATTTAATTATATTAAATCTTATTATACAACTTTATGTATTAATATATGTAAAACATTGTATATAACCTTGCAGCTCCTCACAGCTTGCTAATTATTCAATGTCACTGTTTACTTTCTCTAGCTGGAGGTTGACAGTCAGTTCATTGATTTCGGTTCGCACGTTGTGGGCCAGACTATTTCACAGACTATCACCTTGACCAACAAGGGAGCACTGGCCACTCTCTTCAGGCTGGACACCTCAACATGTCCAGAGAATGGCCCTGTCCAGATGCCACATCAGATCTCTCCCAACACATGCCTGGTGAGGCGTCCCTCTGGACCAAAAGAGTTTGTCATTTCTTGTGGGACAATTTGGAGTAGTGAATTGACATTTTTATATCACAAATAGCAGTATTTAATGTTTGTTTACATTATGGGCTAAGTTATTTTCCTGCATTACCTTGAAATACAGTGGTGAAATTATGAAAAATAGTCAAAAGATCATAAATATTATGTACAAGGGGAGAAAAAATATTATAGATTTTATGGTAGAAGTAAGTCTAAAGGTACACTTTAAAAAAAATACACTTTTAAAAAATCATGTATAAAAAAATCCAAATTAAACGTGTCCTTTATTTTGAATAATAGGATATTTGCAGTGAAATAACATTTAGCAGCCAGAAGAGTTCTACATCGATTGATACTGGAGAAATCCAACCAAAGCAACCAAATCAGGAACTCCCCGAGGAATTGCAGAAGGAGCAGTCTGGTAAAACAAATCTACACATTATTCATATAAACAGATGATTTTAACCATAAGAAAAGTTCTGCAAGGGCTCAAACTAAAGACAGCCTGCAGCCTTCTAACATTGCAGAATGTGTTTTTGAGTAAAAGGTAGAAAAAAGGCTAACAAAAAAGCTGGTGATTGTAGTTTTAGTTTGCTTAACTTTTTTCTGGTATCATTATCATACCAACATGATTACTAACTCAATTCTATAAAATGATGCATAGCATGTTAAAAACCACTGTATACGTGCTGTCCATTCAGTGAAAAAAGGAACAAAAGACAGAAGCAAATGTTCCTGGTAAAGAAGAATCACAAGCACCTTGGAAATCAGCTCAGTGGACTTCCTCAATAGACAATCATGTTGCAAGTTGTTTTGTATTGGAAATCTTTTTTGAGGAGAGGATTACCTGAAACACCCTCAGAAATACAGGAGTTAAGGACTGACGATATCTCCTCATTTTCCTGTTTCTGTCAGGGTGTTTGGTATTTGTAAGAAAAAAATAATAGAACACACACAAAAATGGAAGGTTCACCTTGCTCTCACAGCTGGTGACAAAGAGACATTTCCTCTTTAATGTTCCCTCACATCCCTCTTCATCGCTGCGCTCAGCACTTTCCATCACTGATGCTTTGATAAGCTGTTCAGTCTTTTGCTTCCGCTTTGCTGGCTTTGAACGAATTGTGTGGCTATGTGTATGTTTTCTTTATTTTACTCTCTATAGAGGGACCAGGCCCTTAAATAGCAAAGGGTTATGCAGCTGATGTCGGTCTATAAACAGGATCTGACATACTTTTTTTTTTTAATCATATTTTGGTTTGTTTGTTTTTTTCCTAAAAAGATAAAGTGATGATTACTAGGCCTTATTTTATGAAAATATAATTATCCGGCTGTGTATTCTTTGGTCATATTTTGAAAGTATTGCTGATATTTCTTCTTCTGAGCACCTCGTGCTCCTGTTATTTTTTTGGGTTAGTTATTCCTGTGTACATGTTAATTAATTACCAAAATCTTTATAATAACTTATCATCAGGTTTTGGGTTGTGTGAATCTCTGCTACAGTTTCTTTTTCTTGTTTTGTACAGTGATGAATCCAGAAATTTTCCCAGAACCTTGTCTATCCACAGATGTGGACACCCAGACGGAGCAGATCTCTTTAGACTCCAGCGATATAAGAATAGGAAGTGTAAGTATTTGATCCTAATTAAAAATCTTCATAGCAACATTAGCATTGTTTATTTGCCAAAAAAAGATGTTAACTGTAATGTATGTGCTGCATTGGGCCTGAGATTGGCTGCCGGCCTTTGCAGTTCCCCTCATCTAACCTGCTAGCTGCTTAGAAAATGCCCCGGCCTTGTCTGGATATGAACAATGGACAGATCTATGTGCTTTACACCAATCAATCACTATTATCTACCTCTAATTATATCCTCGAATGCGGTGTGTCTGGGATATTATGTTTTCATCATGACCGCCGCCGCCGGATATCTTTCATGTGAGCACGCTAACAATTGGATTTTGTTTCTCAGTGTACCTGTTTAGGTACCTAAGAGGACGACCTGCATCAAATTTCCCCATTTTGGGTGGTTAGCGCTGTAGCCTCACAGCAAGCAGGTTGCCGGTTCGATCCCCGGCTCGGGCAGTGGCCTATTTGTGTGGAGTTTGCATGTTCTCCCTGTGTCAGCGTGGGTTCTCTCCGGGTACTCCGGCTTCTTCCCACAGTCCAAAGACATGCACCTTGGTGATTAGGCTGATTGGGGACTTTAAATTGCCCTTAGGTATGAGTGTGAGCGTGCGTGGTTGTCTGTCTATATATGTGGCCCTGTGATAGGCTGGCGACC
>JBAMHX010000015.1:20444692-20457623 GCA_037177515.1 Pseudomugil tenellus
GAAACGAGAGCAGAGTTAGACTTCAAAATAAAATAGGAAGTAAAGAACACAAAATAATGAAACTCCAGGCCAAGAACTCGGAGAACCTGACAGAGCTGAAGAAGAGTGAATTCAGTTATTTGATTGTGTTTGAGTAAATCTCAAGGACCGACCAGATTTGGACTGTGGACTGTGACGTTGGATTTCTCGGTAGAGAGGCTAAGTCAGGAAAATTGTCCAAAACTTTCAGAGGAAAGATCATTACTTTCCATAAATAAGGAAAAAGAAGCGAAAATATTGCCGTGGTAATGAATCTTCAGCTACCAGATTCCTGAGGAGCCAGGTGGCCAAAAGCTCTCTACTGACTCCAAAAGACCTGTAGCAAAATTTTATGGCAGCAGGAGCCGAGGTTTCAGTTCACATTACATGCTGGAGGGCTCCATGCCCAAACTCCAAGAAGTGCACCGCTACTGACCTTAAAGGACAAGAAAGTCATCTCCAAGTTATTCAACACTATATAAATAAGCCAAAAAAGTTTTGGGATGCTGTTCTGTGGAGCACTGAAACAAAACTGCAACCTTTTTAAGCCTATGGATCAACAGTATATCTATGGGAGGAAGAGTGAAGCATACGTTGAAAAGAGCACCTTGCCTACAGTGGAGCTTGTTGATGGATCCATGAAGCTCTGGGCTCCTTTGCTTCCTCTGGCTCGGGAAACCTACAGCAAGCAGAGAGCAAGATTAATAAGGAAATCCTGAGAGAAAATGGGAGGCTGTCTGCTAAGAAGCTGAAAGTTGGACATCATTGGACCTTCTGACAGGACAATAATCTCAAGCATACCTCAAAAATCCACTGAAGCTTGCTTTCAAAGGGACAATTGTTCCACAGGAATGTTGCCAGAAGCTGGTGTCTGGCTATGCATCACATTTGCAGCAGGCCATAAAAGCAAACGGTGTTCTAAGTACTAAAAATGCTTATCATGAAGGGGTTGAATCATTTAGAGACTGTGTGGTCATTGAAAGCAACATTTGTTGCTATAGTTTTGTTAAGCGATTGAAATTATTTTTGCTTTGTTTATTTTCTTGCTAACAGCTGCTAATTTTTACATTTTGCCAATAAACCCAATTTGCAATGGAGTTTGAATAACTTTGACTGCAGCTGTTAAGTCCTGGATCTGAAGAAGACCTAGAGATTCTTGCCAAAGAGGTGCAGCATGAAATTGTCCTGACATAGAGCCATACAGGCTGATCCAAGGAAAAATGATTTATTGACAAGAGAAAACAAAGTGCAAGCGATGACTGCTGGTTTGGGCTCAATAACACAGGGATGTTGTTACCTAATGGTCTGACCAAGAGTAGCTTCAGCTACTAAGTTCTAATCTGGAGGGTGCAATGAGGGGACAAGGTACAGATATGCCATCATTAGGTTCAGCTGCAGGCAGAGAGGAAATAGAAGTCAAGCAGGAGCAAAGCAGGGGATTCCAGGGAGCCAAGACATGAAGAAAATATCTTTTGTTTCCTTGGGACTAAAGTCACACATTTAATCAGATAATGTATCAGAATTACCTTATTTCACACAGACAGAAATATTTTATTATCCAGATTAAAAGGTCTAAAATTGAGGGTTCAAGGAATAAGTGAATTAAGTTAAGTGACTTTCCAAGTTGTGGAGTCATTAAGACCTCACACAACATGAATGTGCATGCCTGCATATGTTAAGGTCACCTCAGCTCTTAATCGGTCAAGAGATATTCAGGGATTTAGTCTTCGCATGGAAAAAGGCTTCCATTTGGGATTTGGTAGTAATGACAATACCTATAAACTGGAGCTGGGGGAATTTATCACAATCAAAACAAATCAAAAGGATGACTAAATCTTAAAAACAGAAACAAAAAATATATGTTTTATATGTATACTGAATAAATGTATTCATGAAGACTCAGGACTCTTTTCCATCCCCAAAAGAAACACACAGTTAAACCTGGAAATGGAAAATAAGGGTTTCCAGTATGTCACCAGGCTGCATCCCTGCATGTGTCATCTCTGTCATGGTTGGATCTTCCATTTCAATCTGTTGATTTCTGCTGGGTTTGCTTTTGTTTTATTCAGCGGTGGTGTGTCATTTAAATGGCACTGCCAATTCTCCTTGCCGGAGCCCATGATTAGATTTCCAAATCCTCATTATATGCTCTGCATTCACTCACTGTCACATCCACACACACATGACGGTTAAATCTGGGTCCTAAAATGACTCATAGCTTTCATTCTTTACACAGGTGTTTGCGTCCTGCCTTCCTTCCTCAGGCTTTTGGGAGAGAGTGAGCGCATTCTTGCTTCCTGCTCTGAAGGATTGCGCTCAACCTGCCCACATCGCTCAGCAGCTTTCTCTTGCTTCACCCCTCACTGCCTGTCTTCCTCCACCTTTATTTGTCACCATCCAGCCCACACTTTTCCCTAACATATCCACGGCATTGTTCTGCATTTCAAGAGTAATGGCTCACATGTTTGTAATCCTGTTCAGCTTGGAGGAATGATGCTCATTTGAACGAAGGACACAGTCAGATTTATTCACCATTTTGTGTCAGCTATGGAATTAGGCTCATTTGGGTACATTTTTAACTGGGGAAAAAAGTTTTTTTGGTGAATAAAAACCGTAGATATTTTTTTTTTTGTAAAATTGACATTTGTCAGTGTATCTATTTTCCAGCCCCAGTCTAAAATTGATTGCAGCCATGGTTTGTGAAATTGTAATTGACAATTTTAGAAAAATCTTCGTGAAATATTTGACATTTTTCCACATGGGTGAAACGACTAAGACAAATAGAATTGTTTAGAATCGATGCTGTATTCTTTTGGCCATGTCCTCTAGCTCCCTCCGTAATGGGATTCCCAGTGTAATACATGACAAGATTGTTGTCTCTTTTACATTGTTGCTATGTTAACTTGATGACTAGATTATTTGCATAGGATTGCTTGTCAGCGCGGTTTTAGGTGTAATCTCTGAAGAGCAGGCAATGGGTCCATCCTAGCCGTTCCAGTTGATAAAAGGGAGATTACGAGGATGATTTATTACAGATTACACTGAACAGCTCTGCCAGTGCTTTTTACTGCTGGCACACTGCTCACGTCAGTAGCAAACACTTTAATGGTACAATGAGCTGCGTGAAAGCAGGGAAAACAAACAAAATAGCCGGTTTGATTGTAATGATTTTTATGATTTCAGCTATGGGCATTTTCTGTCATTTTCACCCATCCATTATCCCATGGTGAAAAACCCTAAAGCCTCTTAATCCGTTTTGTAATCCTTTTCATAATCACGTTTTTTAATGGTGAAGTAAAATACATACAAGGTTTGACATTAACAGGAGTATATTTGACAATTTTTATCGAATTTGCAACAAATTTGATAAAAACATTCAATCTTTTAAAAGTCTGTCATGAAATTTTGATAATGACGTCGTGGCTGGTTGAGGTATGTTGTGGAAGTTTTAGTCAAAGTACATCTGAAAGTCATCTTGGAAGTCCCATTAAGGTCTAAAAAGGAGAATTACCGTGGATAATCTGGCTATCGAGAGGAAGCGATCATTAAATCTGTGGAAGACACTGACAAATCTGAAACGCCATCCATCCACATATTCTCCTGAACATATGGGCCTGGCGACGCCCCACCAGGCTTTTCCACTCTGCCCTGCCAAGCTAATTCAAGAGTGACGCTCCAGCAGCGATTCTATTAGTAGGCAGAACTAGAGTGCTTCCTTAAATACCCTCTCTGTGCTCATTGGTTTGGCTACATCAGGGGGAAAAAAAGAAGACTTTGTATATGTAGAGATTTCATTTTGATGGGTGTTGAAGTAACCTTTCTGGTTTTCAGTCCATTTCAGCACATTTGCTGCAGATGTGAAGTCTTTGAGATAGGAAACACAAACCTGTACAGCTGATGGATTTGTGTGAGTTGTGCTTTGAAAAAAAAGGGAGAGAGAGGAGAGCCTTTAAACCACTGACATTTACAGCATTAGCTCTCAAGCCTTCAACGAGCATTAAGAGCACAACGAGGGGAAAACAGAGACGACAGCTGAAAGGAGAGAAAGGGAAGGACGGGAAAGCAGAAACTCAGGGAAAAAGGATGGGTGGAGAAAGTGAGAGGTGGTCTGTGGATCTAAGCCACAAACCGCATTTCACGTTTGACTATTGTTTATATGAAGATGAATCACACACGTCCAGCCTATATGTTATCATAAGAGATTCTCTCGACACTGTAATATTAAGGAACTGGAGTTTTACATAACCCTGCATGACTACTGGCCCTCTTTGAATCATACTTTCTCTCATCACCATGGCTACAACCTACAGTAGTGTGGAGGCGCGTTCTTCATCTCTCTTCTGCTTCTCTGCTTTCTCTGGCGAGCCAATCCAGCAGCCGTGGGTTAAAGTAAAGTAATGGGTCTTCAGGGTCTGAATCTTCGTGTATCATTTAAAAAAAAAAACAGTAAAGTTGCTCGAAGCTTTTAACTGTTGATATCTGGACTCTGAAAATAAAAAAGAGCAATTGATAAAATAACTGTTGCAGTTATGTTTGTTTTTAACATTTAATTAGTGTCCCTGTCCTCTTCTATTTCTGATTATAAGGATGAAGCTGTTAATGAGAAACCTCTGTTTGTCCTCCTCTTTGTCCTCTCATAGACCCTCCCTCCCCCAAGATGCTGAGAAGTTTTTTGACCCTGACACAGGAGTCCTAGAAGTTCCGATGACAGTGCAAGTTGCTGGCCAGGTTTGCATCCTTTTCTATATTGTATTCAGAGCATATATGTCACATTTATGTCTCTGTAATCTGCCTGCGAGCTTGAGGATGGTGCATTTATCGTGCAGTGCTGTGCTTGTGTCCTACTTTGATCTAAACAGAGGCATAGCCACTGAAGGTTGTAACCTATTTTGCTGGTAACAAGCTAAAATTATCTCCCACCCTCAAGCCCCAGTTACTCTATGGGCCCTAATAAGCCAAGCGTAAATGTTAACCCCTTTGTTTTACTGAGAATGATTTTGTTTGCACACAATTTGCAGGGAAGAACTGAGTTTGTGCATTTTCCTCTTATAGAAGAAGATGAAGTTGTAAAGATGCTTAATGCTCCTGTTATATTTCATATATAAGCCACAGCCATCATGTTATAGAGATGACGCCCTAATGAGATGGTAGCAAATGATTTTCTTAAAGTAAAACTACTCTCCAAATTTTATATTAAGATTGTAATTAAATGTACTCTGAGTGAAATGTACTTAATGATCTACTTTTTCTTTTTGTTTGTTCTTCATCATTTATGTAAACATATAGACATATCAACAATTGCGACCTTATAATGTAATCATGTTTAAGTAAAAAATATAAGATAAATACATTTTTTTTAATTACAGGTGCACAAACAATGACTTATTTTAAGGTAAATCATTTCCCATCGCATAACCTTATGTGTGATATGTTTCCCACTAAAATTCAGGTTAGAAATTATAGTAAACCTTTCTGCTCATTTCATATCCACATTCATGATACATGTCAGTGTTTGATATATTGATTGCTGCATTGTATCAGTTCAGACTTCTGTGAGTTGTCCGCACGCATTTTAAAACGTTTCATGTTGACTTGAGCAGGTCGGTATTTCAGAGCTCTCTTAGAAAGTGAGAAAGTTTACAGCTGATGTTTGAGTTTCTGATCCAGATCGATTGTGGTATAAGTTCAGGTACTATCATTAATTATAAATCAGAATTTTCTAATATAATCAAAATTAGATGACTGAAGAAATAGTCAAATGTGTTCTTTATAAAAATGCATACTGATGCTGGGAATCCAGTCCCAGTTCTTCTGTAAATTTGGGTTGAAATGTATGTTAGGTTGACATGTGTTGTGTGAAAGCAACGACATAAAATTCATGGTTCTATTATCCTGAACATGAATGTTAGCATCAGATACAACATGCTTTAGAGAAGGATGAATGTGAAAACTTAATACGGATATGCAGTGACCTTCCTTAACTTGGGACAAATGCATGTAAACCATACTGGAAAAATGGCTCCCATAGTAAAGCGACCGGATCCCCTCGCTGTGGGGGTCAAGTGCTGAGGTTTTTCCTTTTAATTAGCC
This sequence comes from Pseudomugil tenellus, assembly GCA_037177515.1. Taxonomy (NCBI): domain Eukaryota; kingdom Metazoa; phylum Chordata; class Actinopteri; order Atheriniformes; family Pseudomugilidae; genus Pseudomugil; species Pseudomugil tenellus. The sequence goes on from JBAMHX010000015.1 coordinate 20,450,801, forward strand.
ACCATCTGTTTATTGACTTTAAGGCTCAAACATTTACAAGGACGCAATTTGCAATTCATCCCTCACTAGGTGCGCAAATCTAAATAGTCTCTCTTATCAAGTTCCAACTATCATTTTATAATATAAGCACAGTAGCCTTTATAAAAAAAAGACTCACAGCAGCGGCAGAGATCATTCATACCCCCTTTTCACCAACCGTCTTTTTCAAGAAAGCTAAATCTGGTCCATCTTCCTGCCAAACTGTCACCTTCCTCTCATACCTCTGCCAGCCTCCAGTTCATGTGTCAACCAGGCCAATAGGAGGAGAGGATTCAGGTGGGTTTGAGGAGCCAACTACCGAGCCAGGATGTTCCTGTGAAGCGCTAAAGCTGTTGCCCTCAGACCCTGGCCCTGAGCTCCTGGCATAAAAACATGGAAACACTCACACACTCGTAGAAAAACAGTTTGGTCAGCAGGCACACCACAGCAGCCAGTAAAGCAACAGTGCAGAGACAAGGTCATCTCCTGAACACTGACACGACTCAAGACAATTTCTCTTCTTTAACTAGACTGATACATAAAGTGTGATTCATTAATAAAACTTGCAATATTAAATATTTCACTTATTGTTAAACACCCCTCCCCCAAAAAAGGATATTACTTGTACATTGGAGTTATTGACATAAAACCACATTGATGAGCACCTCTGTTGCTCCTGGTTACGTCCTGATTTATGAATATTCCAACATTGGTTTATTTTAAATTGTGTCAAACACATCATCCTGCTTTGATAAATATTCACGAGAGCATGAAATTTGTATTAATCCTCCGCTTTAAATAGTCTGTAGCAAATGTACTGTTTTACTTCTACTTGAGAAATATTTGCTCCATACACGGCAAAAAAATATATACCTCCAGAACGTTAGTTGCAGAGGTATTTATTTAGGTATATATAAACTCAGGTGAAGCCTTTAGGATTATGGCTGTGTTTTGAAGTCTGCCTGCTTAGGACTTCATCGGTTATAAAAACATAATGCAAAAGTCTTGCAGCAGAAAAGATTTCTGTCTTTTCTAAAGGTTTGTTTTGATATTGAAAAGTTTTAAGAAACACCAGCTGGGGGATGTCCCTGGTCAAGTAGAGGTTGATGCTAATATTTCCATTTCTAAAGCTCGCTTTGAGCCAGAACTCTGAGTCTGAATACACACACTTACATCTTGTGATGAACACACACTTACATCTTGTGATGAAAGATGACTTTACACATGAAAGCACGGCTCCACTTACTCTTGGACGACTAAAATTATATATGAATTTGCTGGATACTTCAAATGCATATATTTATATCTATGGGATTATATCAGATGAAAGATTCCTAAGTCCACAATGTTTGTGTGTGTGTGTGTGTGTTTGGGGGGGGGGGGGTTCTTTACACATTAAAGAAAACAGATAAAACATATTTTACTTCAGGGATGTTTATCATATAAAAGTGCATGAAGATGCTGCATGTTTTACGTTTTTTAGGTGCAGCCTGCTCATTTTACAGTCCAAGCAGTTGTAACCTCCTCAGACCTGCAATTTGACCAAACTGTGGTGGACTTTGGTTTCTGTTCCACCTGTATGGCGGTCAGGAGCGATGTTCGCCTCACCAATATGTCCTTCCTGCCTCAAGACTTTGGCTTCATAGGAGTTCCAGAGGTACCTTGCATGTCTTATCTTGTTACTATGAGTGATATTTCTATTATATCTGTCTATCTGTATATTGTAAGGTTTTTTTCTAAACTTTTTTTAGCCGTATCACAGGTGTTGGTAAGAACTACTATAGTTCAAAGTGAAAGAATAAGTAAATAATAACCCACAAAGTTATGAGATTTATTTAATTCATATGCCTTTCATATATTTTGCAAGACCCAGTTTGTGCTTTTTTGTTGCCTCTGGTCCAGGTTTGCAGGTTCCCAGAAATTAGAAATGGTTCTAACTTGACTTATGTCATTTTTCACTTTCATTCCTTTTAGAAAGATAAACACCTGATCACAAATCATTCCAAAACCTGTTGGAGGGATTAAAAGAAAATATTTTCAAGTTATATCATTTTAATGAAATTTTGTTGTGTTTTTCAACCTACAGTTTATCGAAATCCAGCCAAATGATGGTTTTGGTACTCTGCTCCCACAAGAAACCCTGGAGATTCATTTAATTTTCTGTGCCAAAGCAGCCAAAGAGTACCATTTCCAACTGACCTGCAAGTCTGGAATTAACAGGTTCATTTGTGAAGCCTCACTGAATGTGAACAAATTTTAAGTTGATTTATACCACAATGACTTATTTAATAGACCTGATTATAAACACTTTTTTGTGTTACCTGTAGAGACTTTATGCTGTCTTGTCGAGGGGTAGGTGTCCAACCGCCGCTGCAGCTCTCCCATTCTCTGGTTCGGTTTAGAGCTACGGCTGTAGGCGACCAATCCACTGCTACAATTTACCTGGTCAACCATCACACTGATGATAACCAGTCGAAACAAGCTCTCACATCGGTGGTAAAAGATGCCATGAAAATGAGAGCTCCCAGGTTGTTCTGTTTCACCCTACCAGAGGATTCAGATGTCAGCATCTCTCCCCCTGGAGGACGCATTCTCCCTGGAGAGGTGGAGTAGGACCCATTTTCTTCTTAGTCTTATGTTTCAGGACCATTCCACCAATTTTACACACAAACAACAGTTTGCTTGTCCGGAGATATTAAACAACTCCGTAGTCTCTGTGTAATAAGAGTGTCCAGTCCAGTCAAGTGTCTCTGGAGGATCATTGACAGGAAATAACTGATGACATAATCAGGCTTGAAGATAAGTTCACAACATGCAGACAAAGTCTGTTTTTTCTTGTCAGTTTAAAAGTATAATCCAGTGTTTTTTAAGTGCATTTCAGGGTCTTCAACTCCCATCAGCTAATGTTGACCATAACAATGCCATGCAGTTAGAAATTCTAGGACAAGCTAACCTGCTGACCACAATCTAAGATTTTCTTTTCCAAATCTAATTTCCAAGAATCAGCTTTAAAGTACGCGAGGAAAGAACTCATAAGCGGATCCACTGATTTAGAAACTGCTGCGCTGAATTACTGAACTTGTGAATGGCTGTAGTGAAATTTAGCACTGACTTCATCAGATATGTTCAAATTAAATATGTACTTCTGACACTTTTAGAGACAACTGATCACAGTCATCTCATTTATTTCCAGATAAGTCTCTTCAGCTTAGTCTGCTTTACCTTTATTTTAACTGAATAAGGAAACCAAACCTAAGACAAATAAATGCATTTTTACTTCTGGTGATTTGCAGCCACAATTTAACTATTAGAGATGATCTTTGATGAAAATCGTCAAGCCTCGGTGCAACCTAAATGCAAATACACACAATAACATTGAGATGGACGTCATCAACGCTGCTGTGGCTCATGATAGAAGCTTCTGCAGTGTAATGAGGCACTCTGGTGGAGACCTGAGAAAAATGAAAGAACTCTTTTCTTCCTCTGTTAACAGAACATGATACAGAAAGGAAAAAAGGATTTTAGTAAAGTATTCCTGGATGCAGCAACATTTCACTTCATTTAAGTGTTTCTGGAGATTCTGAAAATTAGCACAGGTAGCTGTGACAGTTGCATTTCAAGCATTCTTTTCCATCAATCGTTGGATAGTAACATTTTTCCAGACTCTACCTGTACCTTATAGCCTTTATTTCACACAGTTTTATTTAAACCTCTATTTCCTGTAATGGATAAAGATTTGAATCCAAACTCTTGGTGCATAAGGACACAATAATCTAATGAAACATGTGTTAATACTATTTCTAATTTATCATCCTCCAAGTCAAACTCCAGACATGTTACCACCTCTCCTTTCTTAGAGATGCCCCATCCAGGTGATGTTCAAGCCCAGATTTTCAGATTGTGAGATCAAAGAAGAGGCAGTACGCCTCTGCCAAGCCAAGCTGCTCTGTGAACATGAGCTAGAGACAAACAAACGCGCTACACTGCAGGTGATGAAACACTTCAGTAGCATACTTGTTTTTGTTGTTTTTTACATTAAAACCCATACCACTCCACTTTTGTATTTATTGACAGACCAAAACAGAGATCTCAGTGGAGCCCTGCAAAGGGAAAAAGGGATTCATGAATCTAAAGCACAGCAAGATATCAGAAGAGTTAAAGACTGATAAACTAATTAAATCACCTGATCCGGTGGACATACAGCTGCGGTAAGTGTCCTTTCTACACATATTATTTAATATCATCAAAATCAATTTGGATTTTGTAGCCACATATCAGAGGGTGCTACAGCAAAAAGAGAATGAATTATTCTTTTGGATATACGCTGCTTGTACTCTCTGAATGTCTATATGGAGGAAAGTTGGCTTGAAACCAGTTTATAGCTTGGGCTGTAACACTGAAATATAAAGTACACACAAAGCTTCTCACTTCTTCTGCTGATTAATTAATGAATTAATTCTGGTTTCATCAGTATTGCCATTTCTTTTAGTTTGTTGTTATCCAAATATTAACAATACAGTCCCAAAAGAGCTGAAAATCTTGCATAATGATGAAGAGAGCGTTCAACGTGAAGAGAGTTTATTTCATTTGTGTAATCAATGTCGTGTTAGAAGTGAATTATTTCCTCTGAAGGTCAGAGCATTACGAGGAGGCCAAGGCCTCTCTACTGCGTTCTTTCAGCCAGCGTTGCAGTGAGTACACCATCCCCTGCTTTGTGTCAGATGGAGATCCCCCAGAGGCAGACAGACAGGTCCAACCAACATGGAGGTACAACAGTCAGCTTTAAACATATCTTTCTTAGAAATGCCTTTTTGCATCACATGATGTGAGGTGCCGACCCAAAAAACCAGAGAAACACAGGACCCATAAAGGAGGTCAACAAAAAGAAAGTGTTAAAGTTAACCTGTTAAGAAAAGAATCTAAACTAAAGGTACCCGAAACCTCCAATAAATAAATAAATAATCAACAAAACATAAGAACAACCAAGATCCATCCTGTCCTTCCCTCGTAACAAACTGGAACACCCCAATAAGGCCTCAGCACCTATTTAAGAAGCTCCAGTGCAGCTGGAAGCCTTTTGTTTAGTAAGCTGGGCAACTCCCATGCAGAAGCATCTTAAGAACTGGCGCCTCAGATGGAAAGTATGTTCATTTAAAGCCAACCCAATTGATAAGGTGACAAAAGAAAATTAACTGAATATGTGTGTGAACCCAATCAGTTAACCACCTTGTTGAAGTCTGTTAATAAAAAATGTGAAATATGACAAATAATAAAGTATGTATGTATTTAAAGTATTTGCTTAAATAACATTTAAAAAATAAAGTTACCAGATCTTTACTTTGTGTGGCAGCTCATGCTCATCAAGGGAAATGAAAAGATCTGGGGAAATACAAGTTTTTGTTATTACACTATAATACAAAAACCTCAACTAACAGTTCAGATCTTGACTACTTAGTAACCATGGTTACCAAATAATTAAGAGGAGGAACAGATTTTGGAGGAGAAAAGACAAACAGCTCTTTAGATGTGTTTTGCTTTATTAGAATTTACTTTTGTAATAACTTTCTAAATGATAAAGCCTTGAAATAATGCGTGTTATATGATCCCAGTAGAACTGTTGGCATCAAATCTCAAAAACACCATTTAGGATTGGATAACATATAAATAAATAAATCCACATTTATTCATTTATGTGATCATCTTTTGGCCCAATTGTCTAAATTTATTGAGCAATTAAAAATATAATTTAAATACAACCATAAACTGTATTCTATTTAACTATTTTCTTTAACATAATAATATACTGAAACTTTAATAAATATGAATGCATTATAAAAGTTTACATGTGATATCAGATATGGAAAATGCATTCTGTTTCTAAAATCTTACTGCTATTTCCTTATATTTGATTAACAAATGAATGAATATAGAGATAAAAGTAATAGTGCAGAGTTTCTACTTTGCTGTTCTTTACAGTGAGAGCTGCAATTGAGTGCACATTGCAGAAACTAAACAAGCACTTAACAGACAGATGCTTCAATACAGGACAGCCTCTTTAAGCTATCTGTGTGCCAGTAATTGTGGATTTCCTGAGTTAAACATACAAAGGATAACTTGGTTATTGTTGGGACCACAAAAAGTTTTTTTTTTTTCATTTGGGCTCAGTGAAGCACAAATTAATTTTTCTGATATTTCAACTAAACTGACAAAATGAGATATCAGTCTGAATCTGTAAGCATGAAAACAGATTCAAGAAGTCGATCTGGTTTTCACCCTTCTAATTTCCATGTTCACCTTCATGCTCTCAGTCCTGTAAATACGCTCTACTTGAAGCTTCAGTGTCCTGCCGTACGACCCCCTCTAGTGGTCATATCCAACAATGGAAACAGCATCATAGACTTCGACCGGGTACTCGTGGGTAGGTTTGTATACTCTTACATTTGTTTTTTTGTATTTTTTCTCCTTACATATTGTCTTGTATTTGTGTCACCATTTAAAGGACAAAGAGTGATTCAAAGGTGTACCATTCAGAACATTTCAGAAGTGTCTTTGAACGTATCCTTTCACCAGGAAACTATTAAATATGTCCAATTAAAATTTCTGTCTCCTCTGTAGCTCTTCAGGAACATAACATGTTCATTTCTAAATGTGTTGAGGTAAAAACTATAACGTAAGATAAATGCATCATTTTTTCATGCAGCTTAACATTTACATTTTATACAGTACATAGATAAGATAAGATAAGATAAGATAAGATAAGATAAGATAAGATAAGATAAGATAAGATAAGATAAGATAAGATGAG
>JBAMHX010000015.1:20468799-20482338 GCA_037177515.1 Pseudomugil tenellus
GAGAGAGATGATATTTCCACTTTTTAGGACAAAACATTTCAGAAATAACCTGACAAACTGAAACATGTCGACTTTTGCTGATCTAAGTTCAAACGAAACCACAAGAAAGACTAAACAACTCACACTGCCAATCTAAAGTGTGACTTGGTGAAAAATCAAAACCAAACAGATTTGAAATCAGATCTTGGTACAAACTAAAGCTGCTTTTTCTTTCCCTCATCGAACCAAACCTATGCACACTTTGTTTTCTCAGAGGACAACAAAGTGTTCCATATCTCTAAGTAACGCCTTAACCCACTGAGCATTAACTCCTCCCCTGAGCACTCAACCTGGACTGCTGGAGATAATGATCACCTATGTTGCAGTGATGGTCCTCCCACAAACACGCCACAGGAAGTAAATCCCTACTGATTTCTGAGCTCCACTCAATCACAAGGACTGTAAAGCATGGAAAGTTAATATTCAAGAGAAAACATCAACAGAAATGTTCAACAGAAGCTTTACTGACAATGTGAATGATTAATATTGTCCATTTATAATCAATGGGTCAGCGGAAATTATGTGTTGCAAAACATTACTCAGTGTGGTTTTTTTTTCTTCCTGATTAACCCCGTGATCATGTTTAGAACACTGACCGACTATGGGACTCCATTTGAGTGTTAGTTAGAGAGAACTATTGCATTTTCTCAGGCATTGTGGCCATTTGTTTATTTTGCATTGCAAATGAATCAGTTGCATCGCAGTAGCTGTTCTGAGGTACCAACATTTTCATATGGTTGGTTGGTTACACCTCTGTAAAAATACCAGGGCATGTTTATTTGAGCCTGTGATGGACTGGCAACCTGTTCAATGTGTACTCTGCCTCACACCTGGGATAGGTTCCAGCGACGCTGAATTGGATTAAACAGCATGAGAAAAGATTTAAGAATTAATGAATATTTATTTGATCAAATACTAGATATAGGCTACCATCAGCAGATATTGATAAAATTCAGAGTAACTTGTGAACTTTTAAAAGTTAACAATAATTTGAGATACACTTGAGGTATACACCCATAACTTGTTTGATTAATTATGCTGGTGTATTGGAAGTGAGCTTCTAACTAGTGGTGAAACTGATTTAAGTTTCTTCTTGTACATGTATCACAAAGAGGAAACATTTTAATCATTCAACTATTTCTTGGATCTGTTTGTGCTCTTTTTGTCTTGCATGTACGTGACAAAAAAAACATAAATTTCTCACAATAAATCAATCATCTTTACATCTTTTCTGTTTCACAATCTCTTTCTGTACCCTTTATAAACTGCTCAAAGCACTCCATGCTTTTAAACCTATATTTTAGCTTGCTTTTGTTTGACATTAGTTCTTTCTTGAGTACCATTGAACTAAAAACCTTTCAAAAATACGTTTATTTATAAAATAAAAACAAATTTTGGCAGGTAAATATAGTCTAGGTGTGTTTATGTTTCCAAAGATGGCAGTATTTCCTGATCTGTTGAAGTGGTTGCCGACCCTTCGCCGTGCGCTGTGACGCTGCCGTAAACGTGGGGTTTCCCAGACCTGAATGCAGGGTTACCGCGCCCATCTCTGCTGTTTGATGGCCGGAGGAAGAAGCGATTGAGAATCCTGGCGAGAAGGAAGAAACCGAGGGACGACGACGGTGGGAACGAGAAGAAGGGATATTTGCTTCAAGTTGGAATTTGCCCTGAAACGTTGGAACTGTTAACCAGGACTGTGACACGTCTGTCTGGGCGAACACCGTCTTATCTCTGCGCTTCTGTGCCGGTGTATCTCCCCCTCAGCGGGTCTTAAACTGGGTTCGGGGAGTGCCGCTCCTCGGTGGCTAAACTAGATCAATCTTAGCGCCTGGGTAGAGAGAGGAGAGACAACATTTTGCTGTTTCCAGTCAATGTGATACATACAACGGATATCCTCAACTGAAAGCGGGTAAGAATATTTACTGATGTTTGCAATTGCGCTTCAGGAAATGCATTATGTGGTTGTGTAGTTGGCTAGCTTTCCGAGCAGAGAAGATGAACAAAAAGGGTTAAACTGGGCTGAGTGGCTCCTCCGTTAGTTAGCTCCTGTTAGCTTGTCGCTAGCTAGTTGTTGCTGCCAAGACAGTGGGTGGGGGTCACTATTAGATAAACTTAATACACTGCTCTAACCCAGATCCCAATGGGCCAGAACAATATTTTGATCCTATTACCCTATCCCGTATAATAGTGTTAATGTGAAGGGCCAGTCTTAATTAGCAGATTAGTTTGTGACATCTTGGTAGATTAGCTAGCACCCCTCCAACGTCCGGGTAACCCCCACCCTCTCTCTCTTACACACACACCGTCGCCGCATCTTTTATTGGCTATATCCATTAAATTATCAGGTTCGTTTAAATGGCCAAACTATATAAATAGTGTTTTAATCCAAAGTATCATCAAGTATCATATTAGTCACCCCCAGTCATCATTAGCATATCGGAGCTGGCTGTCGGCCCTCATCTTTTTATTTGTTCAACAGATAGCAAGTGATTGCCTAGTGGGCCAATGGGTTACTCTTTTCCTTCTCCTGAATAAAGTAAGGATGACCACCACAATTATATATTTTTATAACTACAGGGAATAACACAAGTCGAGTTTGGGTTCACTTTCACTCAGAAAATCTGAAGCATCATGGATTGTCAACGAAGGAAGTCTAAAAATGGCTACTTCGCCAACAGTATTACCACCACCCCCACTATCCTGTAGCTCGTCCATACAAGTCACTAGCTGTGGCCACAGCCTTTGCAGCCTTCGTGATTGATCAGGGTGTGTATGTTAGGAATATGGGTGTCAAAACAACATGTTTATGTTGTTAGTAAAGTAATCGAGTAAGTTTTTTTAAAATGGCAATGCACGAGTTTTTCATGTAAAACTCGTGCATTGCTCTGCTTCTTGTTAAAATGGATTTAGTTGCGTCCCAGTTATTAGCTGTAAACACTTATTAGGCAGAGCATGTTAAAACGGACGAGTTGATCCCATGATATTTACTTGAGTGAATCGAAACCAAACTATCATGGATTATGGCTATGGTATGTCAAAGCTACACATTACCACGTTTAGTTTGCACAGATACCCACACAGTCTACTATTGATCATGTCAAACAGAAGAAAGGCAATACGTTATATATATTTATTAATGCACAATGCGTTAAAGTGCTGTCACCAGAGCCACTATCGCAAGTGGAAAAATCTGAAGCACCGCTGTGCTGATCTGTAAAAGGCAATAGCCATTTTAGTTTCATGACTGTTAAACCAGCGCCAGATTCCGAACACACTCTTCGACCCTAATCTGAACTTCTTCTTTTAATGATGTGAAAACGAGATCGTCTAATTGGATTTTGACAATCTGTTTATCTTGATCACGGGTATTTTGCAGGGTGGGTTGCTAGCAGCTACAGTAACTGTACCCAATTAGGCCGCGCTGCTTCGTAGTATTTTAAGCTCTTGCCCAGAAAATGGGCACGCGCCAACCAGGATACGCTACCATACGGGTTTTAAACCGAATATATGAGTGCGGAGATTTGTGTTTTAGTGTTGGGCATTTCGAAAGAAGACTTAGCACTGAGGTGTTACAGGAAGCCACGCTGAGCGCCTCCTCTAGCGCCTGAGCAAGATACGTGTAGCCTACCGCTTTTACGAAGTTACTGGCCGGCTGGGATGAAAACCAGCCTTCATATATAGTAGATGTTACTTGTTTCTGGAAATAGTTAGTGCTTATTAATAGAGCTAGTCGCGTTTACTGGTTCACACAGATGAATTCATTTTGCCAGTGTGCCCCCTCCCTCCGCCTCCTCGAATGAATGGGTTCCTGTATTCAGGGCCCAAGCAGCTGCATTGAACAAGATGGCGTTCAAAGCCTTTTTCATCGCCGCTTTTTCTCAGACACAGAGAGGCAGCTGCCGAGCATCGGATGGGCTCAGGCTTGGCATTCCAGATCGCTTTCATTATCCCGACTCTTAAAATGTATGGAATGCATTTGTATGTTAAAGTAAGGCCGGAAGAAGATTGTTCTAGTAATACAGGACAACATGGTGGGGACGGGGAGTTGTACATCCAGCTTACAAACCTGAATTCAAGGGAAAATGGCAACTAAAGAAATATTTTATGTGACAGATTTAAATTGGTGTTTTGAAATGGTGTTGAGAATTTTTGTTACTGTCCATTGGTATTTTAATCTGGACTTAAACTTCCAATTAAATGACAAAGATAAAAAAAAAAAAACTTAGAGATAACATGTTTAAAGCAAGACAACTTGCATCTCCACCACCCACACATTTTTTCCCAGAGCACAAAATTTGATTAATCGTGACATTTATTCATTTATCAGTTACAAAACCTGAAATTCTGTGGTATCTGTTTTTTAAGTAATGCATTAATAAACTATTTGACTTGAATATACAGTGGACTAAACCTTTAAACATTACTGCAGGTTAAAGGTGTAATATGTACCCAGCAGAGTGGTTTTATCAGCAATGTTGTTGAACAGCTTGTATGTTCACATTCAAATGACATCTGGTTCTTTAAACTTGTTGTTAAACATCATTCCATGTATTAATTAATTTGTGTGTGACCCACGCCTTAGTTTAGGCACAAATGTGCTTATCCTGTGGGCAGTGTTTTCTTCTTTTAATTTTTTTATTCGGTCTGTACATCAGTCAACATCTGTATAAATGTGTCAGTAATGGCATAATCTGTGGGCCATTCAAAAAATGTCCTCATTTTCTGGAGTGAGACAGTATACAGGCAGGATTGTATGAAAGTCATTATTGCAGTGGTTTGTGTCTGAAACTAGGTTTGTGCATAGTAGAGCTGTTACTGTGATGGAGTAGCACTATAACGTACAACAAACTTAATTAAGTTTATTTTTTACAGGAAACATTTTTTCTTTTTTAAAAACAGTATTTTATCACAGCAATGTTTGTTTCTAATTAATTTTTAATCTGAAAATACATGATGTGAATGGGATTAAATTCTTAATCTGTGGAATTCACGCTTTGGGATTGTGTGGTTTTGGTCCGTGATAGTCCTGATTTTCTTCTTTTATTATTTGGACACATCTGTCACCCACCCTCCCTTTAGCTGGATGTCTTCTGTGAATCAGAAAACAGGACATAAGTTATTTAAGATAATCTGTACAGTTAAGACAGTTAAATAGAAATGTTTAAGTATAAACATAATAAAATTGGTAATGCATTGTGGTATCTAGTTCATATTATGTGCAAATGAAGATAAGTTTTTACCAGTATTTTCTATTTATTTAGGTTAGACTGCTCACACCAATATGTTTTCTAACATCTGATAAATACAATAGTGACATTTCTGTAAGTTTTTCCGCACTTGGAGGAGAAGATGAGGGTGGTGCCTGGTCTTAAGATTTTTTTGTGTTCTTGTGCAATAGTTGTCGAGTTTATAGCTGTACCACTTGGCAAATTTGGGCCAAATAGTTTTGTAGAAAATAAATACAAATATGCAATAAATATGTTTGTGTCCTGGGAATGCTTGATATGGTGTAAAGATTTTCTTTTCTTTGTACCCAGTCTCAGCCTTTAAGATATGTTTACATTTGTCTTTTCTCCCATGATGTATTTTAATATAGCTAAATCTTATGTAAATGTACATTTTAACCTAAATTTTTAACCTGTTTGAATCCAAATGTGTACTGGGCCACACTGAAGAACTTATATCCTTTCTGTGTAATCACAATCAACCAGCAGAGTTTCCATTTGGGTGTTTTCTTGCTCTTTTGAGTTTTCTATCAGCTTAAATAGATAAATAGCTTAGATATAATGGGTAAATTTGATTTAGTCACAAGTGATCAGGGTGCATTTTAATGCCAAGTCTGAACACCGTATTTAAAGTTGGTCACTAATGATCATTTCACTTGGGACACATGCCAATGTTTTCCACATCTAATAAGAGGTGGTATTTTGATAAATATTCCCAGAAGCACTCATCTTAATGTGCTAACTTGATGTGGTGTTACAGCTTTAGCAGTGTTCTCACATGCACTTAGTTTTGTAATTAGGAAATGTATATATGCCTAAAACTAGATAGCTATACACAAACACCAGTTTCTGACTTGGTTTGTACGCGGATGACAGCATTGTAGAGCCAATGCTATAGCTATTAATGCTACGTCATAGACTGTGCTGTAGATATCTTCATGCTTAATGTAGACATCTACACAAATTTAAGACCACAATGGCTATATTAGGTCTACTTGCTTTGCTCGAATATATCACTGTGTGACAAAAATTTAATCTGTAATAGGCTGTAATTGTATCAGGGTTGCTCATAATGCTAACTCAATAAGCAGTATTCGGCCTGCACTTATGTCTTTTTCTCATTTTTAGAGCTCTGACAGTCTGCATAAACTCCTTGAGTTGTAGCCACCATCTCATCCGACATATTCTCTTTTTCTGTCTTAACAAATTAATAGATGTAAAAGTTAGAAAATCCCCATACTTTTGTAAAAATGCAACAGAATGAATAGCTGTATCAAACAACCCACCACTTCTTTTATGTTGTAGCTGCCAGGTTATGTAGACTCATCATAGTGTAGGCCACTTAGTATAACTTGCTGTATGCCTTGTGTTTAAACCTTAAACTAAGCCCCAGATAAAGAAAAGGCAGACTTACTGCTGTTTGTTTTTGTTTGTGTGTGTGCATTGCACTTCATTACTGTGTAATTACAGTTTCTACCACTGCGTTAGTGGTTTGTTTTTGTAATGTTACTATGTAATTGTTCAGTTCTTGAGGTTTCAGGTGCCTCTTTTTGATACTGAAAAGTCATTGGCTTATGTGAGATTTCTTCTTACACATTCTCATAGAGCCTGCCCGTGTGTGACTAAATGAGACTGACACATTTGCATGTTATCATGCTCACAATGTTTTAACTACAGGTTAGAGATACTCATGTGCATGTGTATTAAAAAATTTTTTTTTCAGCTGGACTTCAGTAAATGTTCCACTAACTGGTTTGTTGCTAGCACTTTTGTAGGGATTGCTTATCCCGTAGACTTCCTGTCTTTCATAAACAAGATTGGTTGACAAACACTTATGACGGTATGCCTGATAATAAATGGACCTTGTCTTATACATTGCTCTCTGCACTTGAACATGTGGCACTCTCCTCCCGCACCAGAGAAAGCATTGTTATTCTTTTATCTTGATCTAAATAAACTCTAAATTGTAAAGTTACTTTCATGTTGCCTTTTAATGCATGCAAGTAATCAGAATCTATTTTCCTTACAAAATATGGGTTTAGTTCAAATATTAAACTAAACTACATTTTGAGGTTTGTGGCACTAAACAGATTAGAAGTAAATGTAATTGTCAGTCTTCTGCTACAGATTGTTTTGTAACAATACCTTGATCCAGATTCGTGACATTTCAAGACATGCTTGTGGTTCAGCTGAAACTGTATTCATTGGTATTACTCATCAATCTATGTTCTCAACACATCTGTATGACACTTGCACACACACGCAGTTCCACAAGTTAGCTTTGTTTTAATCTAAGTCCCATCAGAAAGTTACAAATCTTGAGTATAAGATTGTATAAGGACCTTGTATAAGGACCTACAAAGATGATGTAGTTTGGTATCGGTTGTAAATGTAAGTTTGCTTCCAATGGGCTGTATTTCATTTAGCACCAAAATTGGGTCTAAAATTCCACCTGCAAAAGCAAAGCTCACCTATAGTTACTGTTTTGTTGATGTTGATAAATTGTAGCTTTTTTTTGTTATAGGAACTTCTTCCGTCATAAAATCCATGTAGGACCTTTTGGGACTTAATCAGTATCAATTGGATGAACTTGGGTTTGAGTTTAGTGTATAACCTTTAGTTACTTTTCAACAAAAACCCTTTCTTTGGATTAGTTCTCTCTATTAGCGCTAAAGTGTTAGAAGTTTTTTTTTGCATGTTGCTGATTATTCTCGTACAAACTAATAATCTTCAACACGTTATGTAAAGTATTCTTTCATATTAATTATCATTGACAATTGTTATTGGTTGCCTACCTAATGTTTTGTGTAGTTTGTTCATCGCAGGCTGTATTCATAAATTGTCAATCACTTAGTAGTTTTGTGGGATTAACAGTTTCTAACGCAACTCCAAAAAACAGAATTGTATTTTAAAATTGTCTTCCTGCTATGATAGCTTGAAAGTTTCTGGGGGTAAAAGCCAATAATTGAAAACAAATAGAAAATCACTAGAACATGACTGCAAAGTGTAGTCACAATGGAAATTCCAGCAGTTGTCAAATACATTCCTTGCATTAGTTTCAATCCACATAACACAGCAACACTATCTAATTTGTGAAAAGTTTAATAAGAAAATGGGCATGAGTGTTTGAATAAAACTTTAAATGGAAACATTTATGTAACATTGGGGAAGAAATGTTTTTCAATACATCTCACTTGGTTCAATCAGTCTTATTAGTAACTGTTTATAGGTATATCGGCACAACCCATTAATTAAAAAAAATAAAATCCACTTTTTAATTCATAGGTAAGTCCACATTGACATATAACTGTACGGCATATGCATGCTCTCCTTTTATTGCTTAACCAAAACTACGCCTGTAAAGACGGTACATTTTCTAGTGCTCAGGTTCCACTACAGTGAACTCCAGCTGAGCGCTTTTGTTTGGTATTGATTTGGCTGCATTGCTTTGTATGTTTTGTTCTTATTAAAACTTGAGTTTTTAACAAGTCATATCAGCGTTAAAGTTTATCATTATACCTTTTTTGTAATAACATTTATCTCCTTCACCGAAGAAAAGGAAATCACTTTGTCATTTTGCTTTTTACCACAAAAAATATACTTTTTTTTTTTTTTTTTTTTTTAGACATTTCTCTCACTCGTTTAAACAGCAGTATCATGCAGTGTTCCTGAATTATCTATATCTTTGGGGCCTTTCCCAGCATAAACATTACAAGGAAAATTCTGCCTAAAACTTCTTCCTGTATGTGTGGTTTGAGTGTAGGAACTGTTATACAAAGCTTGTCATCACTTGTCAAAAGGTCTGTGCCTCTGTTTTGAATAGTCAAAGTGTGTGGCACCAGGTCTGCTCAGAGACCCATATAAGACCTTGTCACCACTCAGATACTGTTACCCTGCTGTAAGCTCATCATAAGGCCTGGCAATACTTTGCATGTACACCTCACTGCTTAGTCTAGTTTGAATACCGACTGTCTCACTGACTTTTTAAATTCTAACCCTTACATTTGACTGCAACAAGAAAAATGTAACCAAACCAGAATCTGAAATGACTGGAAAGACAGTATGGTGAGTGTTCTTCCTCTTAAAAGCAGGACAGGCCACAGCCAATTGAGCAAAAGACTGGGGTAGATGTCATGTGACTGTTCACACACTCATGTTCCTCTCTTGGAGGCTTGGGGAAAAAGGGGGAGGGTTATGATTATTAATGCAATCAAAGAAGTGTATTTTGTGTGTTTAAATAAAGTCATGCATTTAGCTTTGGGCTAGCCTGACATTCCCTTTTCTTTTTTTAATACAACTCATTCATTTCTTTGTATGAAAAGATAGTTGTGCAGCTGTCCCAAGCACAAAACATACCTTTGTTAATGTATGTGACCCTCCCCCCCCCCCCTTTTTTTTTTTGTAGCATGGATTTAATTGTTTTCACATATTAGCATTTGCAGAAAACCACTTTGCCATACAAATTGCTTGCAACGTCTTTTAGCTTTGCATTTAAGTTTTTCTTGGAATGATCATGAACTGTATTACAACCCAGCTTACTGTAAATTATATTGTAAAATGTTTTTTCGTTAACTGATTTAGCCTGTTTGGAGTCACCATCAAGATGGGAGCAACAGCATCATGGAACGTTTTAGTAATCAATCAATTAAACCCTGTCAGTCCCATTGATGTTATGTCTACCATTAAGTGATATTACCCATAGAAAGCTGCCACATTGAGCAAGATTCTATACAAAATTGATAGATACTTAAAAGAACACAAAACTATTCATTTAATTTTTCAGTTTATTTTTTTTCTCTGTATATACATTTTTCATAAAACCTGTTCCTATTTTTTAGGTGTACTGTGTTGGATTTGATACATTGATTTTTACAAAAGTGTTTTCAATTTTCTTTATTATGTAAGCAAACGAACGTGAGAAATGAGATTAAAAACCTTAGTTACACATCTTTATCACACTTTTACTGTGTCTGGGTGTTAAATAGAAACCAGAAAGACGATGGATTTTAGGAAAGCTATCATTTCTTACATCTTTGGCACTGAGAGGGGGCGCCACAGGTAATGCAGTTGTCTATGGCCAATAGGTATGGGTGTTCGAATAAGTGTCTTAATCGATCATCATTAGAATCAACAATCGATTAATCATTTATATACTGTTTAAAATTCAGTGTTCATGGGGTATATTAAAATGTTGCGATGCACAATGCGATGGCGTCACATGCGCAACCCTTGTTTACAACATGGATGCCGTCAAAACTCTGTTAGCTTTATCTTTTGTCCTGGCGTTTCGTGTTTATTACAAAAACTACTACACATAGATGTCCTCCGTCCTCCCGGAGGAATCGCCGGTTTATGTCCTCACATAGGACTGTCTACTGTCATGCGGGTCGACACGGGTCGATGTTGTCATAAAAGTTGCTGCACACTGTAGCTACTACTGAGCTGATGAGGGTAGAGTACGAAAAAAGGTTTGATATAGTTATAAATGTGCTTCACCGCGAGCTTCTGCGGATATGTGTGGATGGAGTTTTATATAAAAAAAAGAGCTGGTGTTGATGCGTTTTTTTCTACTTGCTGGAAGGGGTAAGATATGCAGTTTTACAAAAACCCGGCTGGTGTTTAGGAAATAGCGGCGCTTTGGATAAAGCCAAATGTCACAAACCTTCCCAATGAACTTGCAGGTCCGTTGGGTAATCGTTTCTGTCCGTTGTGCATCGCAACTCCTCCGTGCGAACACAGAGTTCATGCTAGGTTAAGATAGAGAGCGGGAGGCGCCGCCACTAACCAGGGTTGAATGTACATTGTTTAAGTGATACATCATTTGCGTTGTGGACAATTTGTACTTAAATACAGTTTTTCAGTGCTGACAGTGAACAGAATAATTTTTTAAATTAAAGTGGTCCCACACCACACTTTGCCGTGACCTCTTCATTATCAGACTACTTTTGAGATACGCGGAAACTCGCAGGTAACTGAGTAGGCTGGAGTTATTTTTAAAACATGTGGTAACGAATTGAATTATTCCCACATAGGAAAAATCCATTGCTTTCCATCAAGACTGACTACGTAACAGGACTTGCATTAGTTTCATGGATTTAGAAAAAATGTCATCGACTAAAATCTTAATGATCGATTCATCAATAATCGATTAATTATGCCCATCCCAAACATTTTGCCCATGGCCAAAACCTCATAGCCCCCCCCCCCCCAATAATGAATCATTTTTATGATGCCACCCTCCTCCTGACAGTATTAACACTGCTCTATGTACTCACTCTGATTTTGTGTCGTGTACTGCAGATTAGCAATAGCATTGGAGGTTTGACCGTACATTAGCAGCTTATCAACATGTTCAATGTCTGACATCGACATGTTGTCAGTGGTCTAAAGAGCTCCACCCCATTAGAATTACAACAAACCAGTGCCTGAATATAAATATTCGTGCAAGAGAAGCACTAACTGTAAGCGATATTAAAAACAAAAAAGCGATTTTGATAGTTTTAAGAAATACAAGACATAAGTAAAGACTAACTGGGCTTCATTATGAATATTGATTAAAAAAAATTTGCAACTGCCACTCAATTCATGTTGAGCAGATCCCTCAGATGGTTCTAAGATTTGGAGTGGACAAAAAACATTGGAATGTTCTGGTTTCTCTGGTACCAGCATTTGAAACTACTTGTCCAGTCATCTTGTAGCCGTTTGTTGCTTACAAACAGTAATCCAGTGACTGATGCAGAAGACTAACAAAGCTAGCCTTGCGTCTGGACATCAGTCTTCTGCATCGACCATAAATAGTCCTTTACAGAGAGCTCATCAAATTCAAATCAATCAGATTCAAATCAAATGGACTGCTCATCAATTTATTTTGCAAGTGTGATGCTTCATTTGCATCAGGTGTGGTAAAGTTGGAGTTTTTTTTTCAGATGCAGTGCGGATGTAGGCACTTTGATTGTACAAATGTTCTTCAGCTGGTAATAGTTTCCCTACCATTATATTGGTGGGTGTTACTAACCAATTGAAAAGACAAGGCAGGTTTATTTACTGTAACACATTAGATGTAGACTAAAAGCCTTAATGTTTCCAAGTTTTGTTCCACACAACTTCAATGTGACCTGTAGAAATTGTATTTATTCATCACAGTTTTCGTTTTAAATGGTGATTGCCAACAAAGAACCATAGAGGAAATATTTTGAGTTGTGGGTATGCTGTTTGAGCCTGTTGGGTGAGAATGAGCAGTCATCAAGAAAAGTTAATAACATAGCTTTTTACAGAATAATTAAAAGATGTTTCGGGCTAAAGGGTCCTTCAATTTAGTGTTGCTTTGCTGATTTTCTGTTAAATGAATTTAGCAGCTAAACTGCATGAGACATCATGAAAGGAACCTGTGCCAACCTATGCATACTTATTTGTAGCCCCAGGATTATGCTCTACTTTCAGTAGAGCAATATGGGTTATAGGGCCCAAGGCTATTCATTTTTAGTTCACTCATTTTTTAAGCAACTACTTTAGATTGGCTAGTATGGCCCGCATTTAAAATAAATAATGCAAAATAAATAGTAAATTGCTTTTTTTTTTTTTATAAAATAGAATTTTACTGATGTGCTGTTTCAGTACACTTATCCTTTTAAATCTATATATCTGAATTTATTTATTTTTGCCTTGTTAACTATAGTACAATGTAATTTTAAATCTCTGGGCCTTTGTTGAGTATAACCATTTTTTTAAAACCTCAGCTGGAACATGGTGGCCTTCTAAATTTGAGTCTGTATGCCATCTGAGAAGGAAGGGAAGCTATCTACCTTGATGCATGTGACACAGAGGCAAAGAGAAACTATGACATTGAGAAAGCAGGCTGGAACCGGTAGTCACAAGATGACCTTTTTATCAAGTCTGTTGATCCCTTGGAGCTGTGCACCAGGAGTGTGGTCACCTGGAAGATACAAGGCCTAGGGGAAGTTGGTTTAATTGTTAGTCTTCCTTCATATTGGCTATTGAAACATTTTAAAGTCTTTCCATGGGGTGTGGAGAAAGTGGAAGTCATATTCACTTACACTAAAGCCTTCATCAGAGTGAATGCTTGAACCAGGAAGTCAAAGACCATCCATCTCAGGAGTGCACCATCCAAGTTTAACCAGATGGAAAACATACATAACAGTGAAATCAAGCTATGATATATTTATACACAATATAGACAGTAGAATAAACATTGCATTCTTGGTAATTTAATGGCTGGTCATACCATGGGCTTTTAACGCATTTGCATTTTATTTTA
>JBAMHX010000015.1:20483783-20498042 GCA_037177515.1 Pseudomugil tenellus
ATAATATATTAGTGTGTGTGTGTATTTATATACATGCATACCTGTCCAGCCCTAATATATTAAATTTTGATTTTATTCGTTAATTTGTGGTTTGTGCTAGCTTGGCTCCAAACAATCTAAAAAAAAACAGCTTTTTTGGCAAAAATTCTGTTATTGAAATAATTTTGCAATTACATTAGTTTATCACGGATTCTGAATCAAATGCACACTTCTGCCACTTAAAAAGGTCCTCCACCATTTTGGCTCAGTATTGACAACTTGAAGACTGTATCTGTATTTAGTGCCTATTCAAACCTCTTTAGCAACTTCAAAAAGCTGCAAATCTAGTGACCTATTCAGGTATTAAAGACGGGTGCAAAAATCGTCTAAATTTGGAATCATACTCGCGTGACATCTGTGTATAGTAAAGTAACCATAGCTGCAGCTGTTTTCAATGGATTGTGTGGTGTCTGTGTCGTGTTGCAATTTCTTCTCCATGATTACCACATTAATGCAGGGTGAAGCTCCAGAAACCCGTAATCACACTGACCAATCACGCGAGTACAAGCAGGACTGTACATCCAGAGGTTTGTGTCACTGAGCATGTAATTCTAATTTGGATCAAAGAGTGATTGTAGGCTCAGTTCAGCTAAAAATACAGGTTTCAGTTCATTTTAAATGGACCAAATACAGGAAGTGGACTACAAAACAAATTGGATTGTGGGTTCAGCGCTCTGCAATTTGTGTAAACACAAATGTGGAGTGATGAGTGACTGAATTATGGAAATCGCTTACAGTCAGCTTTGAATAATTTGGTGAAAGTTCTGATAAAAATCTGATCAACACAGACCCTGAGCTCTCGTGCAGCTTCATCTTTTCTTGCTTATTGGGGAGATTGAAACATGATTTTAAAAGTCTGACAAGTGAAACGTGAACACAGTCTTGGCCTGGAATAATGTTGCACACCCTCAATTGAACAAAATCCCCAATCGGACAGTCTAGCAGACTATTGTGATGTATGTGGACCTTAAATGCTCTGGTTTCATTACGTTTAACTTAAGTTCTCTTCATCATGCTGTTCTGATTTTGATATAATCAGACCAAGGTTGCACTTAAAACAGAAGTTACAGACATTGCTATTTTATGTTCTGGTATACCCACTATATTTTTGAATGATGGAATTGCCACTGTATTTTATGTTTTACTGTATTTTATTTAAATATCCTATATTCATGATATGAGTTTATACTGAAAAGTTTAATGTAAATTTTACCTGGAAGTTGAATACCTAACATCATAGATGCTAAATAATGAAAGATAGCTCATGGGACAGATGTACCCATTAGTTCCACTGATCATAAAAGCACCATGGTGCGGCTCCACCGAGCCTTCACAGCAACACTGGTCTAAGGGAGTCTACCAAGTGTGCCATGGTGCATCTCTGAAGATTCCCAGAAGCACAGTCGCTTTCAGACTCTCTAAAATAGGTTTGTTCTGGTTTTGCCGCTTTGAAACCTTGTCAGTGTACAGCAGGCGAGATAGTTAAGGCAGGAAATAAGATGCTGATAACTAAAGTGGATCCAGTGGATTTTACCAGTAAAAGACTACATGTCCACCTTGGATCACATTATACTCTAAGACCTCAACATTTCCTTATTGCCAGTGGCACTGGCTCCAAGCCATAAAGAGGGTTTAACTTCAGAAATGACGTTGTGAAAACATGCACATTTATCTTGACGGGGGGGAAGTTACGCCATTTTGTAACAGTTTGTTTTGACATCATTACTACTATAAAGAAATAAAATGCAGACACGTGGGACTTGATTGAACTGTGGCTTCTGGTTTATTGTTACACTGAAGCCTTAATATAAAGCATTTTCAGTTTGCCTACACCAACCATGACACAATGACGCAATCCTCGTGTACGGACACCCTGAAACGCTCCTGATGGAATAAAGTACCAGGCAGAGCTGCTCCACAGTTGTTCCACATTCAGCGGTTATGATACACCATGTGTCAATGCCCTGCCTTGGCTCAATAAGTATTGTGGTATCAACATTGACCAAAAACAATTGACAATGATTTTTTGAAAATCTAATCCAGCAACCCTATACAACCTTTTGTCAGGGCTTATATTTTATGTTGTTCCTCCCAAGAAGTTGTGGTGCTCAAGACAAGTTCCATATCCATACTATGCTGGAGCTCATCGGAGCACTCAAGGTTATGAAGTTAAACTAATACTAACCATGTGAAATGATTGAACAGGTAAAGCACCAGTTAGTCCTTGGTGTAGATGGCATTCATTCTGTAAATTTGGAATCACTGTGTCATAAACCCCCATGTTAGACTTAAACCACTCATTTAGATGTAACTGAAGATGCATAACGTCTGAAAGAAGCACACATTTTTTATATTCGCTAAACTTTGACATACTCATGTAAACTGAAACATTTTGTTTTTTTAAAGTTATTTTTCACATCAGTAGTGTTTAAAACTATTCCCTGTGCATTTATTCATACTGAGGGAGGGGGAAGGGAGACAAGTCAGAGATTTGTGAGATGGAGAGAATGGCAGAGTTGGTTTAGATGGGGCTTTTAAAAAAAAGTCCAGGAGCAATATGCTGCTTCTTGCATCAGCTCTGTTGTTCCTGTCTTCTTTGTGACCTGGTTGTGCTTCAGCTACATTTACCATGCATCACTTCACCACAGCACTTAAATGGATCCTCGCCCACCAGCTAGACCAGTCTAGATTTTTTTTAAAAAAAGAAAAAATAAATGGACGACAAATACTGTGCAGAAAAAACTCATCCACTTACAGCATAAATTTTGATAGGTGAAATCAAACATAACAGTTTGGTTTTAAACGCATGCTGTAAAAGATTTTCAAGTAAGCCTTTTTTATATAATAATTCTAATTGTTAGTTACGTCAGACTATAATTAGATGCGCTCGTATTTTGCAACGCTAAATTAAAAGGTTAACTGAAATGTTAAGCCATTTGCAGGAATAGAGCGGGTTAGTTACACATCAGAAAAACTTGGATAAGGCATTGTTTATACCATTATTATACCATGTTCATCTAGAACATGGCAGACTTTTGGTAGCACTGTATTGTTTGACGGATCCATTGTGTACCCAGTAGGGTCACACTTGTTGGTGGCTTCAACTTACCACTAGTTTGAATGCAGGTGCTGAGCACAATAACTAATTTTGTCCAGCAAATCTATCAAGTCAAATTGCACAATGATGGAAGAATAACTTTGAATGTATAAGAATGTTCTTCCTCTAGATAGATTGGAGTGCAAATTAATTTGGTCTATACACACATACTTCTCATAAATGTACATGTTTGCATTGTATGCTTCAGACTGCCCTGGTATTTAGCCTGGTCTCCTTTTAACTTTGTGTGTGTGTGTAAATCAATTCAGCATCTTCCACGTCAGCATCTCGAGGCAACTAAAATTTAATCATTTCCCAGTAATGGAGAGCAAATTTGTTTGTTGGCAGGACAAAGCTAGGATTTTACAAAAGTAGAATCTTTGCATGAGATGATGCTAAATTATATTTTTTCACATTAATGTTTTAGTGCAGCTCACGTTTACCTTGCGCCACTATAGTAATAAGTCAACACATCCACTTCATAATTTACATCTGCACACACTCTCATTGCTCACATCTCATCACACTTTAATATTGATTTGGTTGAAAGATGGCATCAAAATGAGCTAACAAGTGTTGGACTTAGGCTTTGTCACTTCACAGTTAAGTTATTTTAAAATCTCTTCTTAGTTATTTTTGTTAAGACTGTAAAAATGTGGAAGATGTGTTTGAAGTGGAGAAATGGAAAGCTAGTTTCCTAATACTATTAAATTTTACTATTTGTAATTTTTCAAGAGAAAGAACTTCAGGTACTGCCAAGCCTGCCAGAATTTGTACGCAAGGGAAAGCATATTGACCACTGAGCATTACTTTTAGTTTGTCAATTTCATATTCTTATATTTCATAATGATATTCCTTATCATTCAAAACATAAATATTAGGTATTCATCACAATATGTATGGATGCCATTGCTAAATGCAGTGTATATGCAGTATAGGTACATTTACTAAATTACACTCCAATTAAATACTGTATCAGTACAAATCATAAAATGTAAAAACTATGGAAAAATGTATAAAAACTTTACAAATGCCCCATCGTCGTCGTTTCTAATACCATTTTACCTTCAGAAGCATTTATGAAGTAAGTTATGGTTTCTGTTTCATACCCACTAGGTGCATTTTTTTCTTATGAAAATGCTCTCTCAAATGTATGATCATTCATTTTAATTTGGTCTGCTATATTCATTTATGGACATTGCAAGGCCTAATCTGAGTCAGATTGACCTAATTTTGTGTTAAGTACCAGCCTGGTGTCGTAACAGCACATGCATAACTTCCTGGTGATCTTGTGCCTTTTTGGGGTTCGTTTTATTTCTTTATTTTGCTTTTATTAATCTGTTATTGTATGCCTGCCTGTGTGAAAGTCATGAGTAACCTGTTTATGTAATGCTGCTGATTGCATAGCCTAATTCAAGGCCTGAATGGACATTGGCAAGTGCAATGGTAGAAAAAGAAACCACAGAGCGAGTGAGTTTATAAAGTGTGTGTGCTCTGTTGCCACATCCGCTGAATGTTTTTACAAAGGGAAGAGAGAGACTAGCACAGCTAGGGAAACACCCTAAAAAAATGAAGTGCCTGTTAAGAAAAAAAAATTATGATCTTATATTAGGGTGGAGACACTAGGCTAACATAATGTTCTGTTGGTGAAGCACTGCTGCACGCAGGTACTGGTTGACTTGTAACAAACCAAGCAGCATTCATAGAAAATAATCCTCAGCCTAAGTCATAACCAGATTTCTGTCCCACAGTGAAGCAAATTAACAGGAAAATCAGACAAGCAAGACTGGCTGCAGCCCTCAAGAAGGCTGAGGGGTCAGCTGGTATCCAAGCAGGAGGGTCTAAATTAAGGCCACAATAATTACCCCATTTTCACAACACCACCTCACACACATGGGTTGTCTGAAAGCAGGGGCCACTATGTTTACAACTTAGTGTTGGGGACTAAAAATATCTGAACTTTTGGTTACACAATCATCCAATTTGAAGAAATATTCATAGGAAATAATCTGATAAATGGTTATTAAGTATAAAATGCTTGGCATTTTCCAACAATTTGATTTACTATTTAATTATTTATTCTTAAGGCAGGTGACTTGGTTATCTGTTCATCAGCATGAGATGTAGACAAATTGAGCCTTTTTATGAAATGAGGCCAATTAAAGTTTTGGCAACTTATAGATGGGGTTTTGTTGTTAAATCATCAAGATTCCTAATAATTAGAAACTACATGAATTCCCTCTGGCTTAATATAATTATTGCAGTCTTTAAATGTGTTTATTATGCCTTTTTGGTTCCTCCCAAAACTGCAAAATAAGCATATTAGTGATGCACGATATGAAATATTTCAACCGATACGATAACCAATATTTTCTGCTTGAAATCTGCTATTTTCTGCCGATAACTGATAAGTTACTGATATTTTTATGTTTACTACAATCTGCAGTTTGTGCTGGATGCAGTGATCGAAAGTAAGTAGTAGTAGTAGGTCTGGTGTATCTGTAATACCAAACAGTTTTGGGTCGTCAATTGTTTTTTTTTTTGTTTTTTTTTTTATCATGTCATAGCACAAAAATGTGGGCATTCAAATAACGTGCGCCCCTTGTAAGTTCAGTAACAGATGTACGGCTTATCTCCAAAGGTATGTGTTTGACATACTGACATACTGTTAGCTTCAATTACAAAAATGTAATAAAATATATCATGTGCATCCTCAAACATTAGGCCAATTCTGTAACCTTATTGCTGTCTCTTTAGAAAGTTTTTATAGTGTTCTTACTGGATAGATCTACCCTCTGTGTTCTTGTTTTAACTTCAGCACCGCTAGCTGTTACAGCAGCAGTCTCATATTTTTTCCATACTTCTTCCCTGCGATAATGATTTTTCAGGTGAGCAATTATATTCGTTGTTTTAAAACTTTAAATAAATCTCCTTCCCTCCTCTCGGGATTACCAGCAATACTGTTTAATCTCCTACCTAAATACGACCGTACTGCTTGTTTTTACTCGGGCAGGGACGAGGCCTTCTTCTTGTTCTTACCGGCAGGCTGTACGCTGAATTAGCGTAATGCTGTCCTCCAACATAAACCCACAAGGCACCAGCATCTCTTGTTAATTTTACTTTATCAATACTTGAAGTTCAGGAACAGGGCCTGCTCAATGGTACTGCTAGTAATCGATCCTCTGTTATTGTTTTAGCTTTAGCACCGCTAGCTGTTACAGTGGCAGCTTTGTATATTTACAAAACGTGTTTGCTGCAATGATGATTTTTCAGGTAAGCAATTAGATTTGTTGTTTTCCCTCCTTTCGGACTTTCCAGCAATGCTGCTAAAATATGACCACACGGCTTATTAATCAGGCAGTGATGGGGCCAAAACTTTAGTTTTTTTTTTTTGGAAGAATTTTTTTATCGAACAGATAAAATGAACAAAATACCTACCGATTTGTGTTGTTTTTTTAATCGGCCCGATAAATATCGTGCATCACTCCATATTATATATTGACTGTATGGAAGATATACATAGCTCCAAGTACTTATTTCTAAGCAGTTATCATGGCAACAGTTCAGGAATTATTTATTTTTATTATCATACTTGGTATACTAGAATACCTCAGTAGGAAAATGTTTAAGTTCACAAATTAATGAAAGGTTATTTCCGAAATACTTCCACAAACAAATGTTTTTAAAAAAAATCTTTCATTATTCACCCTCAGTCTTTTTAAAGGATGCTACATCCATTATTCATTTATAGTAAATTGTGGGGAAAGGCACTCTAGTCGCTTTTAATGTAAACATTTGTAGTGAGACTTAATTTTCTATACATTTTGTTGCCAGTGTAGCAACTTCATGGTTTTAGCGTTTTGTTCTAGGCCATCCATTCATATATTTGTTACCTTAGTTTGGATTTGCCATTAGTGACTATTCTTAAGAAATTATATCCAGTTTTCCCACAAACAATTGTAATTAATAACTTCATCTTATCAAATTTGTCTATCAGTTCATCACTGCACTTTTGCCATAGTGTAAGTCAAGTAAGAATGTGGTGATACTATAAAAAAAAAGTATTGGAATAAGCTGAAATATATTTGTACATATTACATATATTTGTACATAATACAAATATGTTTGTATTAATCACTTAATTTGTTAATATAACCTTAGAAATGTCACATCATTATTGTTAGTATATGCCAGTATTGTCTCATTCCCCACCCCAAATAAAATTTGCTGGAACGTGAGCTTCATGCATTTCTTTATATATCAGTTCACCTAACTTTAACTGCATGAGCATGTTTAATCACCATCATTAGTGTGTCTTTAAAATGTTAGAACAATGCATGGCTGAGCCTTTACTCAAGAGTAAAATATTTTTTCAATAAAGTGCTGTACTTCACCCAGAAAGTGATCACTCCATTTGTCATGATTTTGTCCCAGCTTGATGATGTAACGGATTCCCTTAATGCAGCTTTTTCTGAGATGGATCTTCGAACCTTACATTCAATACTTTGTAATGTGTATGCCGATACACAGTGATTCGGTTGCAAACAAAAGAAAAGCTGCATGTCTGCAAGGCCATAAAATCCAGAGTAAAGTGTAGACCTGCAATGTTGCAGAGAAGCTCACAAGCCCAGCTCCCCTTTATCAAGGGGTTAATTAGCAGCTACCTTCCCAATTGTCCTCTCCTTGTTCACTCTCATTAGTCTAATCTGGCTGTGTCCTCCAGCTTGCCTGTCTTGCCTCTATCCTCTTGTGCACCAGAACATATCTCTGCCTCCCTCTTTCCTTATGTCATCTGGTGACAACTCTTGTGTAGGTCTTTATTTACTGTAAAACCTCTATAAACTATTGTATGATTGACCAATATTTTGTTTTTTTGGTTACATGAAGAAAAATGAAATTATTTTTTATAAAGTAATAAAACAAATGGTCGTGGGTTAGAACGATGAGTTGGCACAGCATATGTGATGCTGTTGGAATTGATGTTTCTTACATTTTCTATCAAAATAACAAACAGTTGCAAATTATTTTATTGTGCAAATATGCATGTTGCTTTCTGAAATATTAAACCATTTTTCACGGCCACATAAAAATCTGTTTTATCATGTGCCCTTTGGGGCAAACTGTGGACATATATGTGTGAATGGTGTGAAAATGGATGCTACATACAACATTATGGCTGTTTGGGGGGAAGAAATAACAATGAACTGTGTGCCTGTATGGAGTCAAATTACACTTCCTCTCTCCTTGTCACTGTTGCGTTTGAGATGTCGAAGTTGATAGGAGTGGCTGGAAAATATGAAGTCTGCTTACCTCCTCCTCTTTCTCCTCCTCCGCCTCCTCCTCCCCCACCACCTCACTAAAAATAGCTGGCAGAAAGAGAAGGCAGCAAAGTCAAGGCTCTATCTATCGGGCTGCTGGTGGTTTCAGCACTCCCACCACTAGCAAAAAGGGGTAAAGAGAGTCCTCTGAATCACAGCACTTATGCTAATACTGATCACAAGTGAGGAGTATTTTGTTATTTTTATAGCCTTGGTTACCCCTTCCCTCAAAACCATCCAGTTCTTTAAACTTCACATCGTAGAGGTTCATTTTAAAGCAAAAGAGGAAAAGTGCCCAGAAGTAGAAATGTCATAATCTGATTAATCCATTCATGCAAGAAATGTGGACATAGACATGTGAAATGTTCCTCACAGGCTGGATCGATCACCTGACTTCATCCAACTGTGCATGTGTTTCTGCTGTTTAACTCATTAACACCTGATGAAATGCATAATTGTACCTGCACACATGTGAAGAGGCTGCCTCTGATATGAATAGATTATATTTAAATAAAACAAACTGAAGGTGGTTGTCGGGTAGGTGTACAAAGATTTATTGTAAATGTCTTTTATCTTGCAAATGTTTTAGATTAAATGACTGTGGTGATTGTTTTAAAAAAAGTCATATTCAATATGAAAGGCTAAATAAGTCGTATTGACATTAAAACAATCCTTTTAGATTAAACTAATAAAGCACAGTGACACTCAGCTTTACTTGATAAATTCACATCATCTGTTTGCATATTTGAAAATTAGCCTCCGATAAAACCGTGAAGGATTTGTTACAATTGCATTTACCCTTATCAATAGTTTTTTTCTGGTTGAAAATGTCATTTATAAAAATTAAAACTCACAAAAGATGAGTGGCTTTATCAGTTGTCCTAAACTTCATGATTTTACACAGATGGTGTTTCTGTTTTTAGCACTAAGTTGTTTTCAGGTGTGTTTTCTGGAGAGAACTGTCTTTCATGCATCCTTAATGTTTAAAAACACAGATGATGTAAAAGATGCTTCTGAACTGGCAGTAATATTATACACAAAGTACAGTATTTCCAGTTAGAAAAAAGTTTGAATTTACTTTTGCAATAACCCTAATGTAGGGGATGAACCAAGGCGATCTTTAGCACAGTGCGGTCCTTTCAAATGGTCTGTTTGCATGTTCTGGTTCCTAAATCTGTTGACCTTCTCATAGTTTTGTCGAAAAGTCCAACAGTGATAATTTACCAAGTATACAAGGGGTTATTACAGAGGAGACAAGAATTATCCACTGATATTACCATGAGACGTTTTTATCACCAAGATTAGGGGGCTAAGGCGCCTTGCTTAGGTGCAGACCCATTTAGCAGCATTGGCCAATCAGGTCACAGGTAGCTACTAAGGTCTCAGGCGCATGTAGGATAAGGTGTTCATTCAGAAGGTCTTGACGCTGTGCAGGACATAGGACCTAAATCGAAACCCAGAGAAACGGGGGAGGTAAGGGTGTTTAAATGCTACTGCAATTAGTTTTTCTATTAAATGATTACAAAGTAGTGTTATTTTACATTTTTTTTTAAGTTAATTTGATAAAATGAGAACTCGAGTTATATTTTATAAGCTTGATTATGAATTGATTAACTGGAATAAATTTGTCTTTCAACCTTTAGATCAATTCAACTGAGGGTTATTTGAGAAAGTTGCACGTGTGTCCAACAAATTTCCTTAGATGCACTAATAATTCCACCACTTTCATTTATTTTTTCCCCCTGGTGTTCAACACACTCCTAAGCATCAAAGCCAGGGTAAACATTTTTACAGTCATCTTTTTAGTTTAACTTTTTGTCTTTCTATGGATAGTGAAAGTGTCGACGGTAAGAGTGTCAAGCAGAGGATTGGGGTCAGCGGGATAGCCACTGCTTTTAGGATCATCAGCAGGTTTTGTCTTAACTGGATTTGGCTGGAGGAGCTGAATCAACTGTGTCCCAGGATTACAGGGATGACATTGGAGGAGAGTTTAGAGTCCATAGGCCAGAGCATTGAGAGCTTTGCAAAACCCTGCCCATCATCTGAACACCTTGGTGCTCCAGTAGTGCAGTAAAGTGTAGATACTCTCCTGCCTCTCTGCTTTCTTGATATCTGGACACCTAATACATCCTTAATTTGACTGTAACTAGCGGGTATGTTTTCAGTTTTTTTGTCGAAAAGGGATCTATATTTTCTGTTTATTTAGCAAAAATTACTTGTGATTAAATGTTAGTGTGTTAAATGTTCACTGTAGCCAGATGTTTTTCCAGAGGTTTGCGGCTGTTTGGGCAAGAACAAATTCAACGTCATCCTTAAATTTGTTATCTTCAGCCTTAAGTACCTGCCTAGTGCTTGTTGCTAGGTTACAGTTTCAAGCTGGCAAGGGCAAGTCTTGAGCTGTCTCTAAAGGGATTCGCCGCTGCTTTGTCTGGGCTTCACAGATTGAATTTATGAGAAACTCTGATATGCGTCAACATTCTGCAATAGTATGGCCATGTATTCATGACAGAAGTCAGTTATGAAGTATCCACCATGACTGAGACATTTGTGATTTGAAGACACAAAATTCCACTAAAATGTTTACAAAGTTTAATTATGCTTTTGTGTATTACTATTAATATGAAGTAAGCAACCTCTGGTATGTATACTCAGCTTGTCATTGCTTGTCCCCTCCAGATCAGCAAGAATCTAGGCGGCGGAGCGAAGCACACCACTAGCAGAGGAAAATGAGTGAACTGGATCAGCTACGCCAGGAGGCTGAGCAGCTCAGGAACCAGATCAGAGTAAGTGGAATGCCCTCAAGTTGCAGATTTTTTATTAATTTATTGTTATGATTGGTTAAAAATCCAAATTGACTTAAGTTTTCAGTATTAAAGCATGGCCCACTGTTTACACTTATTATAAAACCTATAAAGTATATTCCAGATGCAGTGTCACATAGTTGAAATGTGCAACGGATATAACTCTGTTACGATGCAAAATTCCTTCTCTTGTTATACCATAAAGCGTTTATAATTATTATTAGTCCCACCATTGCCAGAATGCAGGAAAACTGAAGTCACATTTTTTTTATTATTAAATTTTCACACAAAGAATTGAATTGTGATTTCACCCCAGGCATGAAAAGCTGTCATCAGTTAATTTCATTGTAACCTTCTGGTATTTATACTTAATAATCATTTGAAGATTAAGCAAGTTATTGTTTTTCAGGATTCCAGGAAAGCGTGTGCAGATGCTACCCTGTCTCAGGTAAGACGCATATTTAAGCCATCACCTTGGCTCAACATAATCTTTTGCACTACAGACAAATGCATTAAAATATTAAATTTTTATTTGTATTTCTGATTGCATCATGCTAATGGTGCTATTAAAGAAACACATTAAGTTTAACTGCACAGAAATATCAAAGTGCTTTTAAAGTGACTTTTCTCTTTCTGTTTGATCCTCTTTAGATCACAGCTAACATTGACCCTGTTGGCCGAATTCAGATGCGCACTAGACGGACACTGAGGGGGCATCTGGCTAAAATCTATGCCATGCACTGGGGCACTGACTCAAGGTAATTTTTATTAAATTGCTTTCTATCATTAACTAGATTTTTCTTGCAATCAGCCTTGTTTTTCTCTAACTGCCAGAGAGGGCTGTAAAAGTTTCCTAGCTTCTTCTTGTTCTAGTAATTTCCTGACTTTCAGATATAATATTCCATAGTGGTGAAGGTAGATTATAAAATGAGTCTTCTTGTTTTTATCTTGCATATTTGTCATTAATATCAAATTACTATTTAAGTTGAGCATATAATAAAGAAAAATTATGCTTGTTTGATTGCTAACTATCTTAGAGTAGGTTTTCTTTACTGTTTGTGTGCATTGGGATGGGGTCGGTGGGTAAGAAAATGCTCCAAATGGTGTCGGTTTATATGAAGAAAAATCTTAATGCTAATTCACTCTCATAAACCACAAAAATCAGCCGTCTGAAGTTCACTATTTTGTATTTATGTGTTTGTTTATTATCTGAAGGTAACGCATGTATTAATGTAATTAATTATTTTGCATGCTTGCATTTATTTGTGTTTTAGAACATGGATGATCTTGTTTAAGTGAAAAACAGTTTTTTCATACTGTTTACACAAAGCTGTGAGAATAAACCAAAAATGGAACAATAAAGCACATAACAATAAATGTGCATTCATAAACCGATGAAAATAGTTAACGCCGAATTTCCATCTTACAGATTTCACTGCTGTTCAAACTAAATAAAAGCCATAAATGTTACTGGCTTGGTTGATATTTTCATTACTTTAATGGTTTGGTTACTCTTTCTTACCCTGCAAAGAGATGTTTTCTGACGAGAAAGGGAGCACCTTAAAGCCCTGCTTTGTCGTCTCAGCTGACTTTTTCTCCCAGTTACTGGAAATCATTGTGGAGTTGTGGCACATTTGCACCTCAGACATTATCCCAGATTTCAAGTTAAACCTTTTTTAAGTTGCTTATGTTTACACTGAGGCCAAGCAGGTTGCTTTGGTTTCTCTTGAGTCGGCAATTTAGTCCTTTCCCATCTCCTGGATTGTCTTCATTTGAGCACATCTCGGCATGTAAGGTAGTTAAGACTGACATAGTCCCTGCAGCCCTTGGTTTGATCACTGCTCCTGTGCCAATGTGTGTTGGGACATCACTGTGGTTACTCTTGCTGGATTCACCCAGATAGCAGAGCACAGCCACAGAGGTAGTACCTCTAGAGCTCTCTAGACAATATTAAAAAGAAAAAAAAATATCATGCAGACTACATGCTTTTAACATGCAGACTACATGCTTTTAACATGCAGACTACATGCTTTTAACATGCAGACTACATTAGTTGTGCTTTTGAGAATATTACACACACGCACACACACCATCCATTTTAGGTTGGATAATACTGTTAATATGCAGACACAGGAAGAGCTTTTCACTTAAATACTCGGATTTCTTAATTATCTGCCAATCACACACATGGATTGGTTGTGCTTACAGGCTTTATAAAGGATGTAGGAAAATAACGTATTTAAACACTTTTGTCCACTTTCAGACATTTCACAATATTTGAAAGGACTTGTGATTTGAAATAAGAGGGCATTCACGCCTCAAACAATATCTGCATTTAGCCCTCTGAAATTACTAGATACACTCATAGCTTGGTACTCTTCAGAAAGTTAGCCTGAACCAGGAAAGAATTCAGCATATTAGAAGAAATTAACACTGAAAAGCTCAATAAGGAGCTACACTTGATAGTCTGAATAAATTTAGACTTTGATTCATTTAATCATTTAGCAGGTCCTTTTTTGCTTTGATTCTGGTCTTTTCCATCAAAGGAGGACAAGGCTAAAGGACCAACGACACCAGGACACTAACTAGAGTAGCCCACATTTCAAGTTATTCCACATATTACTTATATATATTACTTATACTGCCCCCAAGTGGCACCAAACCTCTGAGATTTGCATTTGCAAAGAGAAAATGTGTTCAGACCTTTTTTTTTTCTGTCTACCACCAGGCTTTTGGTCAGTGCCTCCCAGGATGGCAAGCTCATTATTTGGGACAGCTATACCACAAACAAGGTAATCAAAAATGGAAAAACATCAGACTACATTTATACCAAAATCTTTTTCATATAAATAAGGTAGTCTCGATATGAAAAAATGAAATGAAAAAAAAGGGAATGAATGAAATCCACAATTATTTATTATAATAAATTAAATGACTATTTAACCATTATTTTTCATGCTCATTAAAGTATGTATTTCTATCAATATACTTACACATGAGGTCA
>JBAMHX010000015.1:20515349-20528102 GCA_037177515.1 Pseudomugil tenellus
ACTTACATCTCAACCTTTTGCTAAAACATATTTATTCTGATTGTTTTTGTCCAAAACAAACAGAAAAATGCAAAGAAGGATTTTTCTTGGGCCTTTTTTCAATGTGGAAGTTAAAGGGTTCATGAGAAGTAAAATCATTTTAAAATTGCTAACATTGCTAACATGCAGTATGTCAGTTTTCACCACGAAACAGGTGCAAAATAACCACAGTTCATTTAAAAAAAGTCGCTACCCAAATTATACAACAAATTTCCCAAACTTTTCCCTTTTTTAATCTCTGAAACCAAATTACTGCTCATATCAAGCCCACATAGCATTTCTCTGTCATGTGTTTTTTGCAAACAGCTGTTTGCATTTCACATTTATTTACCTTGTACTTCTGCTAAACTCTTGTTTTATGAGAATTTCTCGAGTAAATGTCTCAACATCCTCTTGTGTCATTTTCAACTTTTACAAGATTTATTTGAAAACATGTTGTCATGCAAATTAACTTAAACTGTTGCATTTGTATCTCCAAGCCTTACGCAGGTAGAGCACACTAAAAAACAAATCTGTGTTAATTGCTTTAACATTTTCATTCAAACAATTATAACATCCTCAAATCGCTTTTTAATTGTGGATTCACAGGCTTGTATTTGGCCTGGCGGGTGTTCATCACGCATCTGAACCCAAAATGACCACAGTCGACTCGATCACATGTAACATCCTCTTCATCCGTTATGTTTTCCATCTGTCAGAAACAGCTTTTCACTACAAGCTGCAATTAATGTACATTAATAATATGCAGGAATAAACAATAGAAAAGTTTTAGTTCAACATGTATCACGACAGTGTCTGAACTTTGATTAAATTGATTCCCACCAGGACATGAGCGTGTGTTCACGTCCAGGTAACATGATGAAGAAGCTGCTCCTCGTCCTCCTCCAGTGAGCTGCCTCACGTCTCTGCAGCCCTGCAGCCGTCCACTATGTGACCTGTCCAGTTGAGTTTAGGTTCTGTCATCAGCCGTGTATGTTTCTGGGGGGGTTAAATAAAAACATGCAGTTTAAAAATGCAGCTAACTGGTGAAGGATTATTATTTCAGGAGCTACTATGGGAAAAATTTGTTCAAGTTTGAGTTTGAACGGAGGAAGAAATATCTCTGAGTCATAATCAAACTACCTTTTTTAAAATCAAGAATTATATTTAAATATAATAAAGTTGTCTTTTTTGGTATCACTTTAAATCAGTAATAATATAATAGTGTAGTAACATGATGGTAATACAGAAAATATTACTATAAATATAAATTTATAGTAATATTATTCTATTAATTAATATTATGTAATTTGACCATGAAAAAGCACAAATACGTCTTTAGTTATGTTGCAGCCCTGATTCATGGTAATTACATGGATATTATACAAGTTTTTCATTAAAGCTGTTATTTCTTTATGTGATATTACTATTAGATAAAATGTATCAATAATCCAGATATTAAGATTTACTTTATTTATCCCCACTGATAGAATAACCTAGTTATTATTTTGGTAGTGTTTTTTTCCTCCTGTATTACATCATTTTACCATATGATTACCACGCTGAAATGAAAAGTGTCACTTTTTTATCATCCATGTGGATAATAATTAAACGCTTCAGTTATATTGAAACAAGTCATTTCAAGCTTTCAGACTGTAAACCTGCTGTATCTCGTTACATCACTGCAATAATATATTTAGCATCCGGATGGAATTCCATCCCATGAAAACCAGGATCCTTTTGTTTATTATTTAATGCTGTATTCCAACCCAGCTCGCTGCCGTATTTGGGCTGGGTAGGCTTTTATTGCTCATGCATTGTTTCAGACTGTGTCTTCAGAAAGTGACGCCAGCCTGTTGACATTTTCTAGTCCAAAACCTGCTCCAACGGATGACCTACTAATACCTGCAGACACGTAAGTGTCTCCCTGCGCAGTTTGTTTCAGGTGGCAGTGTTTTAAGGATTAACGTTTGCAAAGCTGCTAGGCAGGTTAAAAGTAGTAAAACCAGGCTATCTTTGTTGCGCAGGTAAGGCAGCGGCTATTTTGGGAACAGCATGTTCCTCACATAAACGTCTGTGTTGTGTACAGTGTGTGTGGTTGTTGGGGCGAGGACGTATTAGAAGTACGAGATTTATCACTCCAAACAAAAATAAGTGTCAGACTGTAGGCTCTCCGACCTGGAAAGAAGCCATGACGACGTCATTCTCTCTGGCCGGGTGTGGTGCTGATACTCACCAAGCTAGATGAACACTCTGGTTTTTTCCTTGGGGTGTTAATTGCTGGAAGCTTTGGTATATATCCTGGGAATGTTCACATACCAGTATTTGTCCCCATTACTAATCCCATCCTCCAACTGGGGGAGTTAAAGAAGCTTTAATGCCATTAAACTGTAGATTTGTTTATTCTGCACCACGCTGCTCATCTGCACTGTGATGAGAACTGGGACCAGATCAGGTTAAAAAGGGACAATACAACGTTTATTCATTTTAATCATCATCATTTATCATTTATTTATCTGTAATAACTCACCCAGCCACTACTACATTATCCTCCTCGGTTTCCCAAACACACACACACACACACACACGAGAACATCTGCAGGTCTGTCCTGCTGATTTATGTCATTTGTATAAACAGACTACAGAGGAGCCAAAACATGAACACGGTATTAGAGAGAGGAGGAAGATAACTGGCAGGGATGATACTATGTCATTAGGAATTAATAATAGGAGATACTTTGTGGATTTCATGGTGAATTTGGATATTAAACAAAAGCAGGAAAGTGACAGCTGATTAGTGGAATCATGTAAAAGCAGCTGTTATGATGCTTAAAATCGACTTGTGCGTTTTACTCTGATAATAATATTGTTTTTAAAGCGGTTTTACCAAAAAATCTGTTGCACAAGGATTATTTCACTAATAATAATCCAAGCAGTAGTCCTGATAATGTTACTACCATTTATAAGTAAACTTATTCTCTGAATCAAATGATTATTTATGAGGACATTTAAGAGAACAATGATGTCCTGCAGTTTTTCCAGAAGACACGTTTACACACTCAAATGCAAGTACACAAACCCAGAATGAGGTAATTCGGGTAAAATACCTGAATTTGAATGGGATGCTTTGAAAAGCACCTGTTGCAGTTGCTTCACTGAGTCACCTGCCCAAATAAGGTAAGCCCTTCCCCAGAGTGGGTGTGTCCGGCTCTCCAGACGGGGCGGAGCCAGCGATGCAGTCAACTTTAAGATGAGCCTTAACCCAGCAGCAGAATGCATGTGGAGGCTTTAGTGTTAAGTCCTCTCTGGGACACACATAGTCGGGTTTGTTGACCGGTTCGGACTACACTGCAGGAAGGACAATCTCGTTCTTCCTCTGCCTCTTGAGACAGCCAGTGGCTGACTCGCAGCATAACCACAAGAAGAGAATAACTTCATCACTCTGAAGCCGCGAGAAGCTGAATCGGCTGACCTGCCGCCGGGACAGAGCCGTGTTGTCCAACCGAGTCAGCCTGAAGCAGCATCTTTGTGAGAGCGGCACAGCAAAGCCATGAAGTTTAGCCAGTGTGTACTGGAGGACGTTCCAGGGAGCCACAGCGAGAACAAAGTCTGGAAGTGGTGAGAGAGCTTCTTCATCTCATTTCCGAGCAAGAGAGACATTTTCACGGAGTCGGATAATAGCTGGCTTCAGACAGCTGAGTCATGGTTGCATTGTGGTAACATGGGGGGGGGGGGGGGTGATGTGGATGCTGGATCACATGGACAGGTAGCAGATGGAAGTGTGTGTGTGTGTGTGTGTGTGTGGTCAATGGTTGATGTTGGCAGGGTGTGGATGCTTTGAGGTTGTTAGAGGAGCGACTGTTCATGAATGCATCCCAGCTTGTTCAAATGTTATCAAGCGTTTGCTTTTGTTTCCGTATAATGTGCCTGAAAGCCGGTCCGTTTGGTTCCTGGTTGGATATTTGTGACGGTCTGTTTGAGTCACACATTCAGCTCATGCTGTAGATACCGGTGAGCATTGGACCTGATATCGTACTGTAGCACCAGAAAGTAAAAGCAAATGTAATGCAGAAGGTTGCACGATGCTGGAAAGATACTGCTGAATGAAACGGGAACTAAGCTGCTGCCCTGCGTTGTTGCATAAAAGCTACAAACACAGCTATTGTATTTGAACTGGAGATGGTCTGTAGTGCATTCAGCTACTTAATATGCATGATAGAGCTGTAACAAATATCATCTACCACTAACTATCATGAACAAACATCTGGATTGTTAGTCATAGATTTAAAGCTTGCAGCAGTTTCCACTTTTAGCTCTTTTCCTTTTATTCCTTTTGGTTTGGATTCCTTTCAGCCGGCAGGAAGCTGGTTTAATTATTATCAAAAGATCTTTGAACCAAACTTTTTGTCGCCTGTTCATCTTTAAAAAGCACTTTTACCTCGGTTCTGTAGATCTGTGTCGTGATAAGTCTTTATCCAGGGTTAAGGCGAGGACCCTGAAGATGACACGTAAGGTAGCAGAACTACGTTTTAAGCTGATGTTTCTAATTGGATAGTCGTGTTTAGGATAAATAGATGAATCTTCAGTCAGATTTCAGGTCTCGCTGATTCTTAGTTGATGTAAGATCTTAACTCGGTTTAAACTTCTACCTTTTGTTTTGCTTGGATAAATGTTAACGTTTTTTTCTTCTTTTCATTCAGGCATATTCAGGACCCCGCTAGCCAGAAGCTAACCTGGAACAAGGCGCCAAAAAATGTCCTTGTCATTAAGAAAATCCGAGACGCCAGTCTGCTGCAGCCTTTCAAAGCGCTCTGCACATTCCTCACCGAGGTACGTCCACAGGAATAAACAGACGTGATGCAGCGCTACATTTCATTATTAGCTGTTTGGCTTCCTGCTATTGAAGCATGTGTCGTCTCGGATGTGGCTGCAGGTGAAGAACATGATTGTCTATGTGGAGAAGAAAGTTCTGGATGACCCGGCGATTTCAGGCGATGAACACTTTGGTGCCATAACAAAGAAATTCTGCACTTTCAGAGAAGGTTTGTATTAAAAAGCTGCAACATCATAGCAACTCTATTAACAGTATTTTTATAAAATCTATTTCCATTGTTTTTCAGATCTTGATGACATCTCCAATCTTGTAGATTTTATCATCTGCCTCGGTGGAGATGGGACTTTGCTGTACGCGTCTTCACTCTTCCA
Organism: Pseudomugil tenellus; assembly: GCA_037177515.1. Classification (NCBI taxonomy): domain Eukaryota; kingdom Metazoa; phylum Chordata; class Actinopteri; order Atheriniformes; family Pseudomugilidae; genus Pseudomugil; species Pseudomugil tenellus. Next base: position 20,520,573 of record JBAMHX010000015.1, read on the forward strand.
GGTAATTCATTAAACTGAGGAGTTGTGTGTTTTTTTGCAGCAACTTTTCAACATAACAAACGATCTCCTACCTCTGGTTCTAGGAGAGCGTTCCACCAGTAATGGCCTTCCACCTGGGCTCCTTGGGATTTCTGACACCTTTTAATTTTGACTCTTACCAGTCTCAGGTCACCCAAATTATTGAAGGTATTGAATGTTTTCCTCCGTCTGTCAGCTGCAAGCATCGCAGTGCACATGTTTAATTCAGAAGAGAAGTGTCAGAGATTGATTATATATTTTATTTGCATTGTAGGAAATGCTGCCATCGTCCTGCGAAGTCGCTTGAACGTCAATGTTTTCAAAGAGAACTGGGAAAAGCAGGACAGCATGGATGTAAAGGACATCATTGTGACCAACGGAGGCAGGGAAAGTAGCTGCAAAGCCACGCAGTATCAGGTAGATACTACATCTACATTTGCTTTTAGCAAAAAAAAAAAAGAAAAGCTTTGTCTGCAGCTCAGGCGTTAAGTAGGTCAGAATACTTTGGAGTTTTGTGCTGAACCCTCAGCCATGTTTGCGTTCATGCCTTTGGTTTTGCCTTTTCTTGAAAAACAACATGAGCAACTAATGACATCAGTTAAGTGTTGCTCAAACTGCGCCTGTGAAGATGACAGAGCTGTGTTTGTATTTTTACCAAAACTCCTGGACAGAGCGTGGATGACGACGTGTTCTCCCTCTGCACGCGTGTGTTGCAGGTACTGAACGAAGTGGTGGTGGACAGAGGGACATCGTCCTATCTTTCCAATGTCAACCTCTTCCTGGATGGACACCTTATCACCACCGTGCAGGGAGACGGTGAGCACTGCTGACACATCACATCTGCGTTACTTTTTTAAGCCGCTCATTCACAGTTTGACTAAATATGTTCCGATATTTATGGAAACTTGAGTCATACTTGTATGTTGTTACATACTCGGGTGTGTTAGAAACAGAGCGACTCTCCTTTCCCTCAGGCGTGATAGTTTCCACCCCGACGGGGAGCACAGCGTACGCAGTGGCAGCAGGAGCTTCCATGATCCATCCCAACGTTCCCGCCATCATGATCACACCTATCTGCCCGCACTCGCTCTCCTTCAGACCCATCGTAGTGCCTGCCGGAGTGGAGCTGAAGGTATTCACACTTTCTTACAGAACATTACTCAGAATTTGTCTTTTGAAGAAGAAGCAACTTTTTTTGTTTGTTTTTTTTATAGCCAGAGTTTAAAACAGTATTTCTTTGCTGTTTCGTAGATAATGCTGTCCCATGATGCCAGAAACACAGCCTGGGTGTCATTTGACGGAAGGAGGCGACAAGAGATCTGCCATGGAGACAGGTTAGTCGTCAAGTGGGTGAACATACCATAGTTGCATATATGCAGAAACGGTGAAGATGTGGGAGAAATAATGACGCTGAACTGACTGATCGATAAGAAAACTCCTTCCGTCTGTTACATAAACCTTATCAGCTGGTTTAACTGGGTTGTGGCCAGTAACGCCCCATCATCCAATACCCCCCTTCAGATAAATTACCATGGGATAATCCCCTTCCTGCTTCTTGCATAGAACTGCCAGTGTTTTCCAGTAAACAGAAAAAACCAGTATTGCTTCACGGGGAAGTCATTGTTCTCTATCTGATTCCAGCTTCTGCTCTTTTCATTACAAATACCTGGACTTTCCTCATTCCTTCAGCATTTTGTGAAAGTTAAGCTTTCATTATGTAACCTCCCCATCTTTTGTTACAGTATAACCATCACCACTTCCTGCTTCCCTGTTCCCTCCATCTGCTTTCGCGACCCGGTGAACGACTGGTTCGAGAGCCTGGCCCAGTGTTTACACTGGAATGTGAGGAAGAAGCAGAACTACCTCAACTCGGAGGACGAGGAGTTCTGAGGCTGTTTTTGGAAAAAAGCTTTGAGATTTTCTCAAAAATCCAAACCTCCTCTGTCCATTTTTTTTTGTTCTTTTGTGGATATTTTTTCTCCATATTGAAAACCATCTGTCCATACTGCCTTTCACATGAAGTGAAATGATTGCATGGAAAGTATTTTTCTTCCATGTTGTAGTGGAATATATATGTTGGAATAAGAGGCAAGCTACTAGCCCCAGTGTAATGGAAAAAACTATTCTTGCTATATTTGGGCGTAGTTGTTGTTTGTAGCCGACCTCAGCTAAGTGAATGTTGGGTTGTAACACCTGGTGAATCTGCTGACGGTGAGCAGCCAGAGTTATGACAGCTAAACTCTCTAAAAGTGTAAAATTTTCTGACATGGCTCATAAGAAATAGGATGAAAAACATTTTTCCTTCGAATTGTTTGGTTCAAATCTCATTAGGAGTCTTATCACAAGAAATTGGACATAATTGGATGCCATATGAAATAAATCTGAGATGCAGGATAATTCATATTTTAGATGATTTTTTTTAAAATTTATTTTTAAAGATTTGGCCTCAATTTTCATCCTGTTGCTTTTCTGTGAAGGCAGCAGTCTTACAAAGTAAAAATGCTGTTTTTTTTTTTGTTTAACAAGTATTCGAAAGGAAAACGCTTGAGTTGCCCTGAAGCCAAAATACACAAAGGTCAGTGATAAGGAACCTCTTGATGGATATCAGGTCTCTTCCAGCACTTTTCATGTTTCAGACAAATGTCAGGGACGTGTTTACAACTCTAAAAAACAGCTAATCGAAACAACAACTCTCTGTACAAACAAAAACTGCACTTTTCTGGAAAAAAAAACAATTCAACTAGTCTGTTAACCAAATTTTTTTATTTTAAAAAAAGTTTATTAACACGGCTATAGGTGCATCCAGAGGTCCAACTGTGCAGCCCGTGCCTTAAATACCGTCATTAGCTCACAGAAATGCTCTTTTTCTTGTTCTAATGGCGGTTTTTCGCAGATTAGCTCTGTGCATCGTGTTTTTCTTCCATGTCTGCAGAGTATTTTATCTCTCCTCAGCTGTGGATTGAACATTACTATGTGGATTTCATTCCGTACAGGGACCACACGTCTGCAATGTTTTCTGTTTTATTTCAATGTCTGGTTTTAAAGATGTCCTTTAAGCCATAGCCAAACTTTTTTAAAACTACATATTTTATAGACGAATGTCTGTGGGCTGTGGGTGGTGTCACAGTCTGCGTGTGAATGTTGAGGAATTGTTACAGCCACCACTGTGCAGCCTTTTGTGTGATTTCGAGGACCTGCCTTACAGGTCTACTGGGACACCATGTCCAGATGTTAACATGTGCATTGTGTCGCCTTTTGGAGTCCTTTATAAGCAATCATTCCTCTCGCTCTGGAGTATGTATATAAATGTAAAGCTAATGAGCTTTGTTTTGTAATGTGCACATGTTTACTGGTTTCTAATGTATTAGTTAAAATAAATCTATTTGGTACTTTTGTACATAATCGAATTTGTCCTTTTTTTTTTAATGAGGAAAAATCTGTTTTATTGGACAAGAATTGAGCTAAAGCCCATGATTACATTCCATAAGAAAGTTATTTGTCACATTATTGTAGGAAATTGACAGGTTTGTTTTCAGTGTTACTTTAAGCTCTACGTTGTAAACCAGCTTCATTAAGGAAAAAAGTGATTTCTCTTCTATGAAGTTTTAATCTTTCAAAGTGCTTTTTCACTTTTGTAAACACTAGAGTCTGTATCTTTTCTATCAGCTAGTTTATTAATGTGTCTAACATGCTATTTTTGTTCCTGTAACACTTTAATAAACAGATTGTTCAACCAGGATATGCGTCTCATCTTTATGTCCGTTCTTCAGTAAATGACTTGGGAGAAATATTTAGTACAGGTGTGTCTTTCACACCGTGTAGCAGGAACCATGCAGAGCAGAAAAAGCTTGTTAACCTGAGGAATGAGGTTTTTTCATTTGGAATAAAAGGTGTTACGATGCCATAAAGTAAAGAATTTGCACCAAGTTTGTTTCCTGCTCTTGTCAGTTCGCCTCTCTGTTGATTGATCAGACCTGTTGTATCGATACAAGTCAAAGAAAGAATGCGTCCACACCTTTCCTTAAACCAAATAAGATTTAAGGTGGAAATGTGTCATTGTATTAGTTCACGTGGCGTTTCTTTAACTCCGCTGCAACGTTTAGATGCAACCCTCCCCCACCTGAATAAAATGGCTGAATTTCCTCATGCACAGACTGCTAACAACCCATATATTTGATTCATGTCTGGTGACGGGAGGCGTCTAAAAGCTGCAGGACAGAAGCCCTGAGGACCGGACTTGAGCTCTAAATGAAGGTATAACTGAATACTTTCATATTTTGTACAAATTCATGCAGTTTATTATTAATAATAGTGCAGTCTTTATATTTAAGATTAAATAAAACCATTCCTTCTGCTTTGAGATAAACTGGTTCAAATACTTGCTTTCAGTATAATACTAATTTTTTTGTTGATGCCCCCATATTTTATTTAGCATATATCTGAAATAAAGTTTACTAAATGAGAGTCTAAAACTAGAAATAGTCTTAAATGAAAGCTTAAGTTCTAATGCATTTCATGTCCTGCTTCCCAGTCCTACAAGTGGACTCCACTACATCTAAATAAGTTATTTTCACTTGTTTTACTGAGAAAAAAAACAGCAATTTGGTTTTAATATTTTATTAAGAACATTGAATGAAAAAACTTAAGTGCGTAAAACTAAAGTGCTGCAGAAAGTTAAGTCAAACAATTTTGTAATTCAGCCACAATGAGACAATACAAATCACACAACTCCTGATTCATAAGAAGTAGAGGATATTGGTCACTTTAAAAATATAGTAAAAGCATTCGATTTATACATTACAGTGCAAGATAGAGTCAAAGTAGAAATAATCCCTTAAGCACCAGTCAGTACCGACATTCACTGAGGTTGAGCAGACCAGTGGACTCTGCAGTGTTACAATTTAAGCAAAAAGGTTCTGCCACCACAATCCAACATAATGAGCCAGACCTGACAGCGGAAAGAGCCACAAATCAACAATATGGTAGTAAAAAATGATTGCAAAGGCAACACAAGTCTAAATTCAGAGCCCATGGTGGGTCCAGAAAACGTAAGCTGATGTTGATGTCAGGTAAAAATTTAGACAAGATTTCATCCTATAAATAAACTGCTTGAAGCCAAAACAAATCCTGTTAAAAAAAAAAAAAAAAAAACAGCCCATATGGGTACATTTCTATAACTAAGACGAGTTAATGCTGGATATCTGTAGTAAATTCGGGCACCTTGGCTGTGTTTCTGTTGAGTCCTCGACATGCAGCTTCGTCCACAACCATCTGATTAATTTTCACTTACTGGATGCAAACACTGACAAAAAATATGAGAACAAAAAAGGAAATCAGGTTAAAAGCTTCACTGATGAGCACTAGCCAAAACATTTAAACATTCAGGACAAAAAACTCAAGGTAGTGTAAGAAGAAAGTGGATACTGTAGTGGTGCAACACGAGCAGACAAAGCTGCAGACTCACTTCTCTCTCTCAGGCCTTGTCCAAAGCTGTGCGTCAGTCTGATGAGGCCCCAGAATAAAATCGCTTTGATCAGCAGTGAAATCAAAGCTCCGGTGACAGCAGCAGCCTCCAGCGTGTAGATGTTGTCATGAGACCATTTCACCACCACCTGCAGTTCCAGTGAACAGATTAGCATCAACATGTGTCACACATGCAAATATATTCATGTTTCTACAAACACGCATCCATACATGAGTGCAACAGGATGCAACAGGATTTTAATTAACTTTTAATCTGATATGATTATTAGCGTCAGATGGACTTGAAGATTTCAGAAACTGCAGATCTGCTGAAAGTTTCACACAGTAAATGGTCTGAAAAGAGATGATTTTTTCTCAGTTATTGAATTTCTGGTGTTTCCTCTGAGGAGTCTCTGCACTGGGAGCTGTGGTTGGCTCTGACTCGCTGGTCCTGGAGTCTGGTCTTTGGACGGCGGGCTGGTGTCCGGTGGCTGCAGGTGACCTTCTGCTCCTGGTGCAGAGAACTCCTCTGATGACGCCATCTCAGCTGGTCTATCTGTACCTAGCCTAATGTAGCCTATAAGTTTTTATAGTTGTTTTCTCTTTTCATTAACGTGCTTGTTGTATATGTGGTGTTTATGGCAGGAGGGATTTGTGGACATGCAGGATTGTTTTTAATGTCTAATTTTTTATTTCCACTGTAAAGCACTTTGAATGACAATATTTGTATGAAAAGCGCCTTATAAATAAAGTTTGATTGACTGGTTGATTGATTGAAATACTCTGTTGATATCAGAGGAGAATGAGCAGGTTGGAGATGATGGAAAAATAGCAAATTAAAAAAAAAACCTGGTTATAACTAAGATGTGCAGAACTGTGAAGCAGATGGAGTACAGCAGCAGAACACGACACCAGCTACCTCTCCTGCCACCTACAAACAGGAAACGAGGCTCGCCAAAACTGGATAAAAAACATCAAGCGTTGCTCTGATGAGTCTCACTTTCAGCTCGTACATTCAGGGTCACAATTACGCCAGAAATACATGAAAGCACAGATCCATCATGCTTTGTTTCCACACTTTTGGAAGTTGGTTTGTCTTTTTACTGGATGCAAGAAAATATACAATGTGAGAAGGAAACATATATATATATTTGGTAATTAGTAGTAATTAGTATACTTTGTCATTTTTTTCACACTGCCGGCGAAAAATTATATTTATGAGTAAAAAATAAGTTTTGAGATAAAATATTCTGTCACAGAATATATATAAAAATTATTTGACATTTTTAAATATATATATTTATTTAACAAAAAATCTCAAAAATTTTTTTTACTCAGTTATTTTCTTTTACTTTAAATATAATTTCTTTAAATACAATAATATTTTCTGGTTTGGAAATCAGCAGGGTGCTCAAGGTAGCTTCCTGCAGTCTTCATTACCTGCAGCAGGTGGTGAGGAAGCACAGCGGCAGGGGAACAAACCAAAGCCGCCCACTGAACTGCTTCCGTCAGGCCAGAGAAACAGAAACACAACACTCAGGAGTAACAAACAAAAAACCTTTTTGTTCTCTGTTGCAATATTATTTTTAAGCCATTTCTAACAATAGGCTTTATGCACAGCTCCACTTCTTCTCAACTTAAGACACTTCCTTTGTTTCCTGTCTTTCATTACTGATTCCAGGTGTGTTTGGCCATTGCCGTTGTGGTTACAGAGGTCAGACACACCTGGATTAATCAGTTCGTCCAGTAATGAAAGACAGGAAACAAAGGAGTTGTCTTTAGGCTGTGTCTCAGTTCATAAACTGCGCATTTTGAAGTGCGGATTCGAAGTGTGCTGACGTCATACCCAAATCAAAGTGTACTTAGTAGTGTTCATGCTTTGTATCCTTCATGGTCTCCAATCACCCAGAAGTCATTGCGCGGCAGATAGAAAAGAATTATCAGCAGTCAAGTGCTTGAGAGGACGTTATTTTATGCATATAAGCACATATATCCCAGCAGACGAGAGATTTATAGATGTGTGTGTATATATAGAACGATTTATTTATT
>JBAMHX010000015.1:20537985-20548981 GCA_037177515.1 Pseudomugil tenellus
TTGTACTGCAATATTGTTTACAGTTATTCACAGCTCTACCCAAAAGGATTTCACGTTTGTTGTGAATAAAAATGTGTGTTTTTGTATTTTTGCACAATGCAGTGAACAAATTAGAATTGCAAAGAAAATATGCAGTAAAACTGTAAAAACATACCTGTTCAGTGTCTTGTACTACTGTCTGTAATGTCTAACTCTACTGTAGTTTTCGAATGGCTGTGGAAATAGTATATAGTGCTGTCTTGAGTATTTCCAGGTATTGTCATCAAAGGTCTGACTTGTTTGCATCAGAAAACATTTACAAAATAAATTGTCATACTGAAAACATGACAAAGTCATTTGATTATTTTGTTCATTAACAATGGTGCCAGGAATTTTCATTTTGATGACACTCACACTTTCATTGCTTTTGACTTGCTTTTGAGGAATGAACTATTCATTTTGAGCAAGTGACGCGCTTTTGCAAGTTTTGCATCCACTACGTTTTGCAGTTTGTACTGATTGTTTTGAGAAATGCAATAACTGTTGTGCAAATGTAAATAGCGATATGAAATATGCACAAAAGCGACTAAGAAAAACTGTAACAAAGCAGCCAGTATGCATGTTTTCTCTTTTACCTACTGGTCACAGTCAGGAACTACAATACAGTACAATGCAACATAATACTTTATTCTTGATTACATAACAAGACTATGATTAATCTTTAATTTGTAGTTGTAGATATTATAAAATACTTTAAAATTGCACAAAAAATTGGTCGAGAATACATTTTGTTGCAATTTAGTCAAAACAATAATCAACCTGAAATGCCGGAAGTTATTCCTTCAAAATAAAAGTACGTTTTTTAATTTGTCTCTTCGATTCTTAAAAAAAGTTTTCTTTTAGGAAAATTTACGGTATTTTATTTTCCACAATATCTTCAAAAATTTATAAAAAAAAATTAAATTGAGGTGCATTTAACTGTGTTATGTTAAAACGTTTATTAATAAAAGACTTTTTCTCTCGCTTCCGGTACATGTTACACAGTAACTTGACATTAATTGTCATTGATTGTTCACAGCCCGAAGAGGTGCGCAGCAACTCGATACCCGCACATAGTGGTTAAAGGTGGTTTGCTCAAGATGTTGGCCTAGAAAACTTCCGTTCATGTTGTGTAGAATGGTGACCGGGCGGGTAGTGTTTTTAGGAAATAGTCGTGCGCGCGTTGGTAAAAGCGACTAGCTAATGTTGCTGGGCTGAGCTTCCTCCTCTGATAAAAGTCTTCTTCCCCCGCAGAGCGGTTCGCTGTAACTCTCGAAACACACTGAAGCACATTGATTTGCAGAGGTAAGACTTCCTTTTCTTCTTTACTACATTTTGAACATGCATATGTGTCTCGTGCTGATAGGGAAATGAAGCTAGCAACCTCATAAATGTCCAAAGTAATAGATGCTAACGTTTCATTGTCTTGTTGATGAGGATTGAAAGCTCCAGACAGTTGTGCACAGTCATGTTTAGATAAACTTTAGTGGTTGGGTTACGCTGTTTTCTTTGCGGGATCTGATTAAATCAATGTTATTGAATGTTTGTAGTGGGTGTAGCTTTTAAATATACTTAAAAAATAAACAACTGTATATGACCATGTTGCTTTTGTGTTGTCAGATCTGTTTATTGAGTAAAAGTAAATCATTAGAAGTTATTAGATTGTGCTTACTGTTATAATACAGAAAAAATGCAGCAAAGTTTAAAGTAGAATAACTGTTTGACTCTTTCTATTGTTTATGCTGGAACTTTGTAGTGAACTATGTAAAATAACAGTGGATTTCAGGTTTTAGGTCCATGTTAGATTTAGATCTGCTGTCTTAAGCACACATCTAGCAACAGCCAGGAAAAGCCACCATGCGCCTTGATCTGTCACTGTGATAGTTTGAGATATATTTAATGTCCTGGTACAGCGGAAAGGAGAATGCCCTAAAACCTTTTGTTTTCTTTTTTAAGGGACATGGCGTAAAGAATAACTCCTTAAGTATGAGAGAAGGATAATACATTTGCCATCAGAAGATGGAATAATCATTAAAAGATCGCATCTACGCCTCTCTTCCTTCGTCACAACGGTTGTGATGCCCGGGAGCATGCCCTTTGCCAGGCCCTGGCTGTGGGGTGTAATGTCCCCGTTCCGCACTCGGCAGGAGCGGGTGGTGCTGGCCCGGAGCGAGAGCCTACCAGGAGAGCAGGTGCTGAAGATCACGGTCACAGAGACTACGGTGATCGAGACGGAGTCCGGGGTGTGGAACTCGCGCTCCTTAAGCTATCTGTGGCTTTGGTACTTCTTTAGCTTCTGCACCCTGTTCCTCAACAAATACATCCTGTCGCTGCTGGAGGGTGAGCCCAGCATGCTGGGTAAGAAAAGAAAATCTGCTTCAGTTCATAGATTTCAGGCTTTTGCTTATAACCTGAAGAGCTGGTTTGGCTGTGTTGTACGGTGACCGTTTTGACGAATGTGAGCAGGCGCATTGCGGTAAACAATCCCTGCTTTGCACATTTCCTATCAATTCTCTCAACATTACAACAAATCAAACTAAATATTGAATATTTTTTAAGTTTTATTATATAATTGAGCATTTTTAACTTCTTTGTTTTTTAACATCCACTGACATACATTAAAGTAAACCAGTTTGCTGCTAAAACTTTACTGGATTGTTTTCCTCTTGCTTCCCAGGTGCTGTTCAGATGCTCTCCACCACCATCATAGGCTGCTTGAAGATGTTTGTCCCATGCTGTTTGTACCAGCACAAGTCCAGAACAGAGTATCCGCCTAACTTTATCATGATCATGTTGTTTGTCGGTCTCATGAGGTTGGTTCTTTTGCTTAAAACTGGATCATTACAGAAGTATAACAGTTCTGTGTTGCATTAACGTTGCTCTTATGTGGCGGAACTGGTTAAGTAACGGTTGTCTGAAAATGCGAATGGGTCTGCTTTTGTCAGGTTCACCACAGTGGTTCTGGGTTTAGTGAGCCTGAAGAATGTTGCAGTGTCATTTGCTGAGACGGTGAAGAGCTCGGCACCCATTTTCACTGTCATCATGTCCAGGCTGATCCTCGGGGAGTACACGGGTAAACATGTAGCATGATTGTGTAAAATGCTTGTCTTTCAGACACTTGAACTCCAAAGTATATTTGTGTAGCTGAACTCATTGGTTGCCAGCCATTGTCTTAGCAGGAAGTGGGTTAAACACTTTAACTATGTCATGAAACTTTATGCACTGACTAGTTGAAACGCAGTGATCCACATACAGATGCATATCCCTGCACAGTAATCTTTTGCTTCATGATCTTAGAAAAATAATCATTCGCAATCACTGGAAACAAGGCCATGGCGTTTCGTGTGACTCATTTTATTGTATGTTTGTTTTCTAACCTGCAGGGATGTGGGTGAACCTGTCACTGTTTCCCGTCATGGCAGGACTGGCTCTGTGCACGGCTACAGAGATCAGCTTCAACATGCTGGGCTTCTCCGCCGCTCTGTCCACCAACATCATGGACTGGTCTGTACGGCAACGTGCCACACAGCTGTTCACCAGAAAGTGCGGCGCTTTAGCTAACTCTGCTTCTCTCATCTTAGTCTGCAGAACGTCTTCTCCAAGAAACTGCTCAGTGGAGACACGTACAGATTCAGGTAGAAGTCTGCGGATTGGGCCTGTTTTGTTTTTTTTATTATTGTTTTATAAACCCTGGTCCTCAAGTCCTCAAGTTGCCCTGCCCAGCATGTCTTAGAGGCTACCCTGCTTTAACACACCTGAATGAAATAAATGGTTGTTTACCGGCTGCAGAAAGTTCATTGATTTGAATCAGGTGTGTTGAAGCAGGGTTCCCTCTAAGACATGCAGGGCAGGGGTACTTGAGGACCAATGTTCATAACTTTTTAAAAAAAATGTATTTAAAAAACAAAACTCAAACTGCGGTTACTTATTTTAGCCCTCCAGAGTTGCAGTTCTACACCAGTGCAGCAGCCGTCATCATGCTCATACCTGCCTGGGTGTTCCTCTTGGTATGTCAACACACAACCTTCCTTTATATGTGCTAAGTTATTCTTTCTGTGTGGAAAGGTCATGACAGTTTGTGTTGAGCTAAAATCTGTTATTGGAGGATTATTATTAAGTAAATGAACCCCCTATATCACTATATCACTATCAAACTATGTTTAGTAGGGCTTTAACAATACATCCATCTTCATCAGCTTAATGATTAATGATGGAAGCAACACCTTAAGACATACAAAAGTTTGATCCTGACCATTTTTTGCAAGACAGATTTAAGAGACTGTGAAGTTGTTTGTTTGCTTTTTTCTTGCAACTGAAAGGTTTTATTTTAATTTAGTGTATGCTGACATGCAAAGGTGTGGTGGGGACAGATTAGTCTCACTAAGAACTACAAATATTTGGATTACACTATATCCTAGTTAAATGTGTTACAAATAATTAAAATAAATACTTTTATTTTACATTATCTTTACATTTTAAATGAGAACAAATTAAAAAAGAATCTGTTTTTTATATTTAAATTTACGATTGAACTGAGAAATAACATATTTATATATATTAGTTGCTTTTTTGATTTGATAGTAATGGAAGTGATTGTGTTAATGGAAAACCTCAGAATCATCAGTGAGCTACTAGCAAAAAGCCAATTGTCATCCACTGAATTAATATATTATATCTTGATCAAATTACCATTTACATCCCCTGATGTTTTATCTTTTTTCACATACGTTGGCTCAATAACAGTCAGTGTAGAGTGTATGACAAGAAACTGCATAAGATGCTCATATAAGAAACGTGTAAAAGCAGTTTTTCTGTGTGCGATATTAGTTTAATTGACAGTCTGACTTACATCTCCATGTTTTCAGGACATTCCTGTGATTGGAAAAAGCTTAATCTTTAATCAGGATATCATCCTGTTGCTACTTTTCGATGGGTGTCTGTTCCACCTGCAGAGCGTCACAGCTTATGCCCTCATGGGACGCATTTCTCCCGTTACTTTCAGGTAGGTCAAGGCTAAAGCTGGAGTATTGTACAAATGACATAGGGGTCAAAACTGGTTCAGTCTGACCAGTAGGAGGAATTTAGTGGATGTGAAAATGACATAAAAAAGCATATATTGCAGGTTTTTTTAATGTAAGTACTGATCCATCCATGTGCAGTTTAATTTTTGTTCAAATCTAAAACATTTCCAAAGAAAATCAGTGTAAAGACTATTTCACTGCTATATTTTAATGTTTTAAACATAATAATATCCATCCATCGATTTTCTTAACCACTTCATCCAGTTCATGGTCGTGGGTAGGTGGAGCCTATCCCACCAGTCATCGGTGAGACAGTTCGAACAACCAGTCACACACACATCCACTCAGGACAATTTCCAATGATCAATCAACCTAACATGTATCTGTTTGGATGGCTGGAGGAAGCCGGAGTACCTGGAGAGAATCCACGCTAACATGGAGGGAACATGCAAACCGCACACAGAAAGGCCGCTGTTCAATACGAGCCTCAAACCAGCGACCTTCTTACTGCGAGGCTGCAGCGCTAACCAAAACACCACCGCAGCCTTAGAAAACAATTTTGAGGGAAGAAAAAAAAAATAGTTTGGCTTATTTGGTTACATATAATTAATTAAATGATATATCGTATTTAACATTTGTTAGTATTTATTTTATATTACATGGAATGTGATGCCTGCTTGTTCGTCTCTGTGTTGCCCTGTAATGGACTGGCGACCAGTCCAAGGCCTTCCTCTCAATGATGGCTGGGATAGACTCCATCTACCTGCAACTCTTGTGGTACAGATAATGACTGGAACGTTTTCTAAAATGACAGCTCATTAAATATAAACATCTGTGGGGAATTTATTATGTATAGATCAATAGGCTATTATGTCACTGATCCCACTTAATATAGAATAGTAACCTCTGAACTAAAATGACATTTACTGAGTCGTATCTCCTTTTTTCAACATTGTATTTTCTACATTACTGAGGGTAATGTAGAAAATAATTGTGCAGACACAACTGTCCTATTAAATTTTAATAAGTAAAAATTTTGATTGGCTAAAATTTGGTAATATATTTTGTTTTTTAGACATTTTAATATACTGAATGAATGCGTGATATCTCACTGCCTACACACACATTAAACTGTTTCAACAAATCTGTGTAATCAGCATATTGCAGCAAAATTGTAGACTTCAGCTTTTTCAAGTTGTAGCAGTGATTTTTAGATTATCTCTTATAAATGAACTTTTAACTGTGACATTTTCTTATTTCGACTGATCTCTTGCTTATCTTTTGCACTGAAACGGATTATAATCTCTATGTTGAGCTGGTTTTACACTCATGCCTTTACTCATTTTTAAGGCAGGAAACAAAGCTGGAGACAGTGAAAACTTGTGCCGTGTTATTACTAAACCTCTTGACTCTAACCGCATGCTTTAAATAGTATTGTGATTATAGGATGGGAAAGTTAATAAGCAGGTGACGTTGACACACTGTTCCTCTTCCAATCCTCCCTCTTCCTCAGTGTTGCCAGTACTGTTAAGCACGCCCTGTCGGTTTGGCTAAGCATCATCATTTTCAACAACCAGATCACAGTCCTCAGCGCCACCGGCACCGTCCTCGTGTTCATCGGGGTCTTCTTGTACACCAAGGCCAGACAGATCCAGAGGAAAACCTTACAGGCTATGGCTGCTGAACAAAACCACAAAGCACAACTGCACAACCAGGACTTCCAGCCTCAATGAGGACTAATGTAATGAGGTGAAGGCCACAAAGTCGACACATTCCAGACAAAGAAATCAAATCCGTTGTCTGTCTGAGCGACCTGACAGCAGTTCTGAAGAACTATACAAAAGATTTCTTTGTACCACTGCAAGCGTCGCTAACGGTTAAATCGCTCAGTAAAAGGAGAATCTCAGGGTGACTTTCTGCTTTTCCGAGGATGTAATAAACATCTGCTCTCCAGGGTTTGTGAATCATCTGTGACGCAGCCGCTGCTGAATGTATAGTGTGTGTGATTGTGTAATCTGCACTATGCCATCTGATGTAAACTGTTTTGTTTCTGAATGTATGATGTGAATGAGGTTTGGTGCCTGACATGTTGGTTTTAAAAGACTTATCCAGCTAAGACTTTAACTGGATGATTAACACATTTTGAAACAATGTGTTAAGCTTTCAAGAGCAACTCTGCATTCCAGGAATGCTCATCTTCAGACAAAAACATGTAGTTTTGATCATCTGTAATCTCAACACACACACACACACAAGTACATGAAACAAGATAGTTCAACATGTTTTCATGCTAATCATCGTCAGCTTCCATCTGATTCCTTTGTTTTTCTTTAAGCATTTTAATAATGTTTCACTTTAGCTGCAGTTTTTTGTGCCAAAAGAAGCGGCTTCGATTCCTCTTTACCTGTGTTGAGACCATAAGAACTGACTGACTTGAATTTGTAATTTATTTACATTAAAACATGTTCATAACATGCGTCTGTATTATTGATTTTCTGCGACTGTGTTTAGAAAAACAGATGTGGGTTAAAATGTAATATTCATTAAACTAATTTTCCAACAAATTACCTGAAAAGCAACCGGATCAAACAAGTTGAAATGTTGAAAAGGTAAAGATTTAATCACTCGTGGGTTAAACAATATGGAATTGATTTTGTTGGCGATGCATTTATATTGCTAGTTTAGATACAGCACACAAACAGATGGCAGCAAGTTTCTGTCATGTGTATGCAGTGTGTTCAATAAACGCATGAAAAGTGCAGCTGCTATTACTTTAGGCAGTTTATAATTTTAACATTCACTCTGATGAGTTTAGTAGATCCTGTTCAGTCGCATGTTAACCCAGATGGCTGAACAGCCAATCACAAGGCAGGAACTCTGGACATGGCTTTTAGGATAAAGGATTTAATTGACTGAATACCATTGTTGGTGCCAAACTACATGTAATTCAGAAACCTCAGCCATGTATCTTGTTGGATGTCATGCAGGGCAGTTCTGAAAGCAAAAGTTTTCCATGTGGACCTGTCCCAAGTATCCTGTGAGTGTAAATTTCTGTACAAGTTGTCACAGAGAAGGATTCACAAATGTGGCACAACAGGCTTAAGTTTGAGGTGAACAGAAAATGAAAAGTGAGGCTTTTTCCGCCGATTTTAGCTCTACACCCCTTTCACCATGTTATCCTACACTGAGCTGTCGATAGGACAGGACTGGGATGTCGATAGGTCACCACAATCACCAGTTGTCAGGTTTCAAGATCAACGTGGGGAAGTTACGCTCCACGTTTCACCTGAGTGGTTCATTTATTACAATCCTCATTAGCGACGGAAAAAAGTTTCTGTTCTTCTGGGGTCTCCTCTGTATTGCGTTACAAATTTAATTAACTAAATAATTTATCACCACACTCACACAAACACCAACAGAAGATAATAAAACAGTCCAATGCAATAGCAACAAAATGCAAAAAAAAAAAGAAGACATTGTTCAATATGATCTATATTCTCATATCTGTTGTATAAACACACTTTTTGTCTTTACTCCTTGCAGCTATCGTTTCCACATATTTGACATAACACTGCCTCGAGTCTTTGGTAAAACTTCACAAGTCTGTCAACTGACTTTCTTTTCACAATTTTGAATTTCTTTTGCCGCAGCCATATTATTGCAATCCAGGCAGTTTGTTAGATTTTTTTTGCCCATAAATTACACACACAGCTCAAATGTGGTTGTTTCAAATGATCGACTAAAAAACAAAGCTTACAATTGAATGTTTCCCCCAGATTTCCTTTAAAGGGATTTTGCAATAAAAAAATACAAATGTTTTAGAGATCTTATGGGTAATTAATAAAACTATTTTTTCTTAAAATAGACTAATTATTTTAACATCCAATCTTTTCTTTTGTTTTTTCTATTATGCTTGAAATAGAAAAAAAAGAAACTTTATATTTTTGTTATTGAGAAGAGTTGCTGCAATTATGCACATACATGTTCATACATTTATACATTTGAAACTAGAATCATTATAGGTGGCATAAACTTTAAATGTTGCATAAATGAAACTATACCACTAAACCTTCTCAATATGTTCTGTATATTTTAGACTAATTTACATTTTCACAATCATTCACATGTAAATGTCACTTCTTCATTTAAAAACTAATCAAATTGTTTATATTATTAGTACTGAAGCTATAAAAACAGCTGCAAAGCATAGTTATTTTAATTTAAATCATTGTGTTTTATTAGGATTAATTATAACAAAAGTAAAGAACAAGAAAAAACTAAAATCCAAATAAATTACTTGTGAAGGACTCAGGTTAAGTTAAAATGGCTCCACTATGGCTGCTGTTACTGCAGCTGACCCTGCTTCATTAAACATAGCCTTGGGGGGGATGCTAACTATAAAAAATATAATTAAAGTGCTTATGTAAGATAGATGGGGCAGTTGTAGCATCATGGGACAGCTGATTGGACTGACAGAAGATGTTGATTTAATGTGAAATGAATAACTACTAAAACATTTAATGGCTCATCACAGGTTTGTCACATAAATGTCAACTATTTCCTGGATAACAAAACCTACTTAATAATTATTAGGATCATCTCTTAGAGTGATTCCATCTAATAGCAGCAGTAAAATGTACAAATATAATTCTGACGAATGACGGGTTTCTCTGTCTGAAGAGCACAAATACAGAAAAAAAATTGAGCAGATTTGATTTGCAGCAAACAAACGTAGCGGTTTCAGTGCTGAAAACTTTGGGGACTTGACAGCTACAGTCAAATTGCAGTGTGTTGAAATCTCCACAGTATGCAGACAGTGGGCAATTATCTCTGCTTCTAGGAGGAATGTCACCCTGCTGGTGGACAGAAAATCTTCATCAGACTCTCATAGCTGAGGAAGGTGACGGCGTTGACTGGAAATGCCCTCATGCTGTTCAGCAGGAGGCCTTTGAAGAAGACCCTGAATCCCTCCTTCCTCACGCTCTCCCTCATGCAGTGAAGAACCCCGCTGTACTTTGGACCGCCGGCGCCCGACATCTGAAGACGAGCTTTCACAACATCCATGGGCGTCGCAAAAGCCCAGGTCACCACACCTGCCACACCTCCTGCCATCAATATCGCAAAGGTTCCTGAAAACAGAGAACTTCTAAATGAATGTCATGTCTTAAAAATGTGTTTACAAAAATAGCAAATATATTTATCAAATATTTGAACGCTCTTTACAAGCTTGTGTGGAAGGTTCTGTGTTAAATTAACTATTATGTTCCTTGGTGAAATCTGCCACACTCAAGAAAAAGGGGTGTATTTTCTCTTCTTCCTCTTTTTGATAAAAAAAAATAATAGAAATAAAATAAATAATAAATAATAAAAAAATAGGGTAATAATAGGGTAGCGAAAACCACAAACTGGTTAGATAGAAGTGGATAATAAAATTAATGTTTCAAATAAATTCAAACAAATTATTTTTTTAAATGTTTATTTTTAACAAGTTTTATTAAATATTAAACATACTTTTAAACTTGATGGAGGGCAAAAAGTAAAACTTTGAAAAATACAATAATAAGCAAATGTATGTCACTGCTATTTCCTAATTTAGTGGCAATCTATAAATAAATCAGGGTGACTTAAAACTTCCACCCAGAACTCTTTTTCAGTTTCACTATAACAAGCAGAAACACTGTTCAGCAGATTGTCAGAGCATGTCTGGCTTGCCGCTGTTTTTCAATGTAAATAGAGGAAGAGAAAGCATAAGTGTTATTCAATAAGTGGACTTTTTTCCACTTTTTGTCTCGCAGAAAAGAGAAGAATTAGACTTAGACTTCCTACATTTTTCGTCTAAAAGTATTTCACAACAGGCTCTACCCTGAATGAATGAATGATTGAATGAATGAATGAATGAATGAAAGAAAGAAAGAAAGAAAGAAAGAAAGAAAGAAAGAAAGAAAGAAAGAAAGAAA
>JBAMHX010000015.1:20565549-20576802 GCA_037177515.1 Pseudomugil tenellus
ATAATGAAATGCCTGCTGTGTCATCATTATAAAGAAATCCAAAATTTAGAGCCAAATGTTTTTTATTATCTTTACTATCAGTTTACTAAATTTTTACCCTTGAATGCCACAAGGGCAATAAACAGAAACTATTGTAATCTTAAGTTTGCAAGTAACATGGAAATTTGTTGTGGGCACAAAATGGAGCCAATTATTTTTCTGGAAAATCCTCATATATATTTTTTTCCATATACAAATGAATATTCACCAGTTTTGTGACTACAATCTCTGGATACTGAATAGGCTACAAACGCCCATTATTCACATGCCAAACAGATTAAAAATAGAAAAGCTCATGCCTTTCTCTGCAATTGTTCTCAAGCAATGTCGGTATAAGGAAAACTTCATTGTTTTGTGTTACACAAGTAGATCTGCTTGAAGAGAAAAGCCAAAATGGCTGACGAAATCGTTGCTGTAGTCTCACAAAATGGCGTTAAACAAAGAAAGGGCTAGGCTAGCAGCGACTTCACTGACTTTGTCCTCGACAAAGACACCCATTAATATCTTTTTTTTATTTTTTAATGTCACTCCACTGGAGGTTATGAGATATTGCCGTTTTGCTAGGTTATTTCAGTAACTTTACCCAACACTGAAGTCTGACTTCTCGTGACAATTTTTAAGTTCTGACACCCAAATCGAATTAAATCCACAATTGACGCCGATATAATACCCAATAGGCGTGTCTTTATTTGAGCTGAGGAGAGACACAAACATATTCCATGAAAGGGTTTTTGTTATAATCATTCCAGGCACTCCTTCACCAAAAATTACAGGGGGGCAGCACATTAAGCCTGATGGTCCCGTTTCCATAGTAATCCAAGTCTGAAAATCACGGATGATGAAATTTAGTTTTGGTGTCTAGTCGATCCACCAAAATAGGAAATTGTACTCCCATGGGTTTAATCGGTTTTTAATGGAATAAAGTTCCACCTCGGGATGGATTCGGTCGACATGAGGAGGACGTTCACCATGAGCAACCGATTTCGGCGAAGATGCAGGAATGACTGGGCGCTTCTTCACGCCTACTCTGGAGATTTCCAGAATGTTCTGTCCTCATCTGATAGGCACATGGTGCGCATGCGCAGACATGTTTTTGCGTGTCCCTTGTTACCGCATCTCAATTCGAGCGCTCTTCTGTTTGAAATCTACGAGCTTAATATAGTAACAAAAGCAGAATTATGCTGTACCTTGGATACAGAGCTTTTCCAAAGAATTTACTACATTTAAAATGTTTTACATTCAACTTTAGTATGAGTTCTTAACATTGTGTTTAGAGGAGTGAATGGATGACAAAATGGATCTTCTTTAATTGAGCCATTTAAAACATGTTGACAACTGGTTTGTGAAATTCAATCAATCAGTGAAAACCTCCCAAACCATATCAAAACATGTTTAATTGACCTCATTATTTCTTATCATTACTGTTCCCTTGGACCTTTGGACATAGGCCATTGTTTCATGTTACTCATTAGCTTAAAGCAGACCACAGACCTGATCAAAGTTCTTGGCTTAATAGCATCCTCCTAAGTTTTATTTGTCTTGCAAAATGCCATCCACTGCATGCAAAATGAAACGGCAAAGCATTGTGTATTTCTTTTTTCTAAATCACATTTGTCCATCATTTGTGAGCTTTAACTTCTATGTGAGCTAACAACACAATGTAAGAGGAAAGTCAATTCAGCCAACAGACATTTTAAAGCTATTTGTCATTTTAGCTTAAATAAAATAAATAAACAGGCCTATTCAAAATCCTACAAAAAAATCCTCAAAGATATTTACCAGATGGATGTGTATTTAAAAGTCACCCATTTTTTTTTTTTAAAGAAAATCCTTTTTCTCCTGAATCAATGCACTACATTGGTTTGTAAGCTGACCTTTTGGTAACTGTTCAATATATAGTTAAATGACTAAATAATTGAATGTGAGAATGTATACACACTAATCTTTGTCATTTCTAAAGAAAATAAACAGTAATGACTTCCCATTTTCGATTAGGTGGTGATATAATATTCTGTAGGTTTTCAGTTCAACAGTCAGACCAACAGCATGAGACTAAAGGGATTTCTTTAAAGCTGGCTTTGGCATACATGTAGAAAGAGCTATAGAAAAAGCCCAGAATAAGATAATTAATCCCCCCCCCCCCCATCTCCCTCTTTTAACCTGATGTTGCATAGACATGTGCATGAGCTTCACATGCAACATAAAAATGAAACTGAATTAGTAACCATCTCTTCTCAATGGTTTACAAAACACTAAACCCAAGACTACTAACCTACTTAGTCACTCACTGCTTTTGTGATCAATCTACCTACACAACCAGACTCTTACACTTCTGTTTTTCAGGTGTAGTGATAGAAAAGTCCCAGGCATGTGAGAGCTGTCAAAATAGAAACACCAAACTGGGCATCAACTCTGTTGTCATTCCTCTGATCCCACAACACTGATGTGTCATGTGAAAGCACATATTGAGAAGACACTTGCCGCCTCTGTTTTGTCTGTGTGAATGAGTAAATATGAGCAGAACAAAACTGAAAATGGCTATTGACATAATACATTCAGACTCTGTCAGAAGTCTGTCCCACTTTTATGCGATTTAGACAGTTGTTATAATTGGTGGAGTATTACAACTTACCTGAATTTGTTTTTCATCTGAAGACATAAAAAAGCCATTCCTGTAATCACAAATCAATCATATGAACGGACTCTCCGTGAAAAAAAAAAAACAGAGATTCAGCAAAACTTCATATCAGTGCTAAGACCTTTGAATACCTGAGGACAAAGTCAAATATGCTTTCAGATGACTAGTTTGCTGTTCAAATACAGAATACTGACTTACTATAATGGACAAATCTAAATACATTTCAGGATATTGGTAATATTTGCAGTCTATTGGAGTTGCCCATTTGCTAACAGTTTCCTCTATACAGCTCTGTTTTATAGGTTTATATCTTCAACAAATACTTCATATTGTCTTGTCTCAAATGGAAGGGGACAACTATTTTACCTTCAGCTGAATTTACAGCGTATTTGGACAAATAAAGGAATCAGAGGTGCTCATATGAGACTCATTCACATTTTCAAACCTCCAGTTCTTTTCAGATGTAAATTTATCACTGTTACACCCTGTTTTTGGTCAGAATGATGCACGAGTATAACAAACCTAGATGTGGGACTTATAAATGCAGTTTATTTATTAAAATGTGGGCTAGTATCTCAACTGGTAATGTTGGGGTAGGTTACTTATTATGTACACTAAAAAAGTGGAGTCAATTATATCAATAAAGTAGTTTGTAGCCTACATATGAAGCTTAGGCCTATTTCGTGTGCATATATACAAACCGCATCACCTTACTGTATTTAACTGGGCGTGATGGGGTCCTCCAGTGAGTCAAAGCTTCTCAGATGTCAAAGCAACACCATTCAACCAGGGGTTTTCTCACGCATGCGCACGGCTGAAGGACTATCTCATCGGGGAGGGAAAAAAAGAAGTTCACACACAAAGCCACGCCTGCGCGGTGTGCCTCTCATTACGAGCGAAGTTGGTGCATCTTTTTAGGAAGCTACATGCTTTCTTTCGACACCCAAAGGTCGCATGGTGTCAGGGACGCGCCTAGTCACGGGAACAGACCGGAGCGCGTTCACGAGGAGGTGCAAGATCGCGCTTTAACAGTGAAGAGTATCAAACAGCGTGCGGGGATCCTACCAAATGGTTTACATCGGGTCACAACGACCATTCAATGATTTGCGTCAAGTATCGTTTTTCTTTTCCAGCGTTTATTTTGCAGATTTTTTGTATTTTGCACGCGGAGAAGCAGACATAGCAAACTCATCTGTATGATCGGGGAGCAGGAGCACACAGTATGGTCCGGGAAACCAGACATTTATGGGTGGGAAATTTACCCGAAAATGTACGAGAGGAGAAAATTATTGAGCACTTCAAGCGGTGAGTAGGACTGCTATGGAGATATGTGTCTCTGAGTGTTTTTCTAATGTATACCGAGTGCACGAGCAGCATCTCCCTGTCTCTGTTGTGTCACATTTGAGTGAAGTCGGGATGAAGCAGGAGGTTTCCCTGTAGCAAAGTCCCATTTGGCAACTGTGCTGTCAGCTCTCCATAAGCAACACTGTGCGTGCTGCATTTGAGCTGACGGTTTTTTTTAAGGAAAGAGAAAAACTGAAACCAGCAAGCATATGGTTTTACAGTTTTACCGCGATTACTGCTTGATTGATAACTTACAAGCCATGCCTTTACGTCGAGTGCTTCCTAATTGTCATACCAGGTAAGCAACCGACTTAAAGCCAGCCTACCTCCGGTACAGATCACCATAAGGAAAACACAAGCTCCCTCGCGCAGACATTAACACCAGTGTAAACAAAGTTGAGTCTACCTGGCGAGATCCCCACCTCCCTTTAAGTTTCATTTACAAACAATACATTTAACAACCTGTATCATTGTCAGTAATTGTGCTTTGCCGTGTGTTTCTTGTGTCTGAGTGAAGCTCTTGTGTTTTTACTTGACTCTTTGAGTTTGTCAGGTCACTGCTTCCAACCCGATCCCAGCACAAAGTACCCAGTGGTTCATCAGAATATAGTGTACTAATATTCAAATAATGTAGTTCTTTGTTAAAAAAAGAAACAAAAAACAGAGACCTTCCCCCCAAAAAGACACTAAATAAAAAACACTAAAATCAACAAACCCCTGGAAGGTGAGGCGACATCACCCCGCCGTACACGCTGCAGCATTGTTGCAAACTGGCTGTGATTGAACGGGCTGATGTGCAACATTGTTCCGCTGTCGCAGGCTACTTGTGTTTGTTTGCCTGTGAGCGCAGAAAATGGTTGTATGTGCCACATTAAAACCGCGTTGCTTCCCGCAGCTGCTGACTTGCACAGCCCTGCAGCGGGATCTGATTCAAGTCAGAAGAAAAAGAAGAAAATTACAGCCTTCGTACATCCATATTTTAACGCAACCCACGACATTTCCCACTAAGCTACATCCGTTTGTTTTGGGCTGCTGGGGCAGACCAATTTATGAGCTTTTAGCTCTTTGTTGTCTTCCTTAGACTGAAGAAAATGTAAATAGGCTATGTGTGTGTGTGTGTGTGTGTGTGTGGCTATCACGGTTGTCTGCTCCCTCTTCCTTCTCTCTCTCGCCCTCTCTCTCTTTCTCTCTCCCTCCCTGGCTGTCAAGGAAATAGCAGCCCGCTCCTCCGTTCAAACGTGCCGGAGCCCAGACTGCCCAAAAACCTTAATAGTCCAGGATAAATATGATTTATCTTTACCTTACGGTGCAAAATTGGACGTAAGGATTTGAAATAAATTTTAAAATGAAACCCAATCTTGAACAAAAGCCGATTATTATAGAAAGCCGCTGAATCTGCTCCAAAACACATGGCTGTATGAAATATGTAAGATTATAGGCTAAATGTGGCGACTCTCAGGTCCTGTTATAGACTGATGCTGAGGAGCAAGCCAAAGGGAAAAAAGGATTGTGTTTGATTCAAATATTGAGCTACCCATATATAGCTACGTTTTATTTACATAATCCCTTGGTGTGATGTGCGTAACGCTAATTTTTTGGGAGGTGGGGACTGGTAACATGATATTGAGGGAGGAAATCGTGCTGGCGACTCGTGCTTCTTTTTTTTTCTTTTTGCGGTCTACCTCAGCTCCAGCGTTAAATCAGCGGTAGGCAGTGTGCAGGTGCATGACAGCCCAATGTGTGATAGAAGTCATTGAAGATGGGGGACGGCAGAATGAGTAAGCAGTGTGAACAGCTTTTCTAAAATGGCGTCGGGGGCTGTTCAGTGTTGGGAAGTGGCATGCCAATAAATTTATGGGCACCCCACTGTCCCTCTCAAACAGCAAAATGACACTCACGAAAGATTTTTTTTTCCTTTTTTTCCAGCAGGACTCTGTGCAGGAAGATGAGAGCAAATTTTGTATTCCCCCTGACTCATAAATTTTGTGCGCCTTCATATTTGTCAATAAGCACTTAATGAGACATTTTGGCATTTATGGTTTTATTAAGGAAACTATGGGATGCTTGCCCTCTATAAAAAACAAGAACCTTTCAGCACTAATATTGTAAGAGTAAGAAAAAGAGGATGCAAAAGCATCTTTAAAAAGCTTAGCCTTATGCGCATCTTCCAGCTGCTATATTCTTACAAGAGCTATTTTCTCCAAGAGAACACACCATTGTTTAAAACATATATGCATTTATTAACATGCGATGTTCCAAGGTTCAGGTTTAGTTGCTGGGTTACTGTTGCCTTGTAGGAACAGAGCTGAGGGTGAAAAGCAAGAGTAACAACACCACCTTATGCACACACGCACTGACACCATAGATTTCAGCACAATGGGGTTTGCAACTAATGGCAACGGCTGGAAAATTGATTAAATTAATTATAATCCATAAACACTAATGCAGTGTGTTTGCAAAAATCTGGTAATCACCATGTTTTCCCTTTTTGTTTTTATTTTAGATATGGACGGGTGGAGAGTGTCAAGGTCTTGCCCAAGCGGGGTTCAGAGGGTGGAGTCGCAGCCTTTGTGGATTTTGTGGACATTAAAAGTGCTCAAAAGGCTCATAATGCTGTCAACAAGATGGGGGACAGAGACCTGCGCACTGATTACAATGAACCAGGCACAATTCCTAGTGCAGCGAGAGGGCTGGACGATAGTCTATCCTTAGGCTCTCGTGGCCGGGATGTTTCAGGGTTCACAAGGGCGGCAGGGGGGGGTGTGTATGGGGCCCCCACGTCGCTTCACAGCAGAGATGGACGCTATGAACGCAGACTAGACGGGTAAGTGGACAAAGTTTCTCTGAAGGCAGGGGGAACCGTGGTTTCTGGTAAACACCTTACCTCCAAGCATCTTTCCACCATCTATTCATTCACTTATTTGGGTTTTAAAGAGGAGGAAAAGGAAAGGAAAAATCTTTTAGGGATCCTCTCTAAGGTCCTCCGATTGTGGCCAGAGCTCCTGGATCCATCCTGACAGGTAGACACTGATATGGTCCATAAATGAGAGCATGCTTGTACACAAGTATATCTATTGTTTGAATGAATTGTTAGTTGTTTAAATTGCTATTGGGGATTATCTCTGAGTGTTTAAACATCTCTGTGAGGTGGATGTATCAATTGCGGAAAACACGGGGCAAAGATTGGATATCGTAAAATTTTCCAGGATTATTGGATATTGCTGGAGAGAGAAAGAGAGGGAGAAAGTAAGAGAAAGAAAAAGAGAGAGTGGTCCAGCGGCCATCCCTGGGATTCCCCTAATCTGGAATTATGTGCCCTGTCCGATGGATTAATGTCACCCATTTTTCCTCGTGTAACAAACCAATCAAGATACCAACACACATTACACGTATAAGACACCATTCTATGGATTAGTCTGATTCGGCTCTCACTTATTGTGCACACCTCACGGAGGTGCTCACTTCTCTCGTGGGTTGGAGTCATGTGGATAACCTACACAGGATATTTATTCCCCAACTGTTGGATTAACTCTGGCCAGACACATGAAGAATAAGATGTCATGCTAAAGGTATGGGTTGCTTTCTCAGTTCTTTTTTTTCTTTTTGTTTTGTTTTATTTGGGATTATATCAAATCTGGGCATTACAAATTGAGTACTGGGAGACCTCTGCTGGTGATCCATCCAGTAGAGACAACAGAAACTAGTGAGCAAAAGACTTGATTTTTTTTCCCTGTGGTATTTTTGTGGAGATTATTTTTTTACTTGGCAATGACTTAAGATTTGCTGAGGATCAGCAAGGACTACATTTGGATCACAAAGCTCAAAGAAATGCTGGAACTTGTGACTGGAAAATGTAAGCAACATTTCCAATGGAGATAAACCCCTACCTCATGTTTGTGGATTACTGCCTCCTTTTCTGAATGTGGAACTATAAACCATGGATACAATTGCAGAATCAGAGAACTAAGGTGCACCTATGAACTACATTTCCCATTGGACTAAGCCCAGCTTTGGACAACACGCTTGTGAATGAGATGATGGGCAGACACGAACATCCACTGCATTGTTGCGTATCTTCTCTGTTGTTGCAGTGCTGCTGACAACCCCAATCTGGATTACTCTACAAGACATCTTTACTCCTAATCTATCCTGGTCAGATTTTCTTTACCTGTACAAAAGGAATTGGACTGCACTGTTTGTGTGCACAGTTCTACCAATACGGATTTTCAGGACTTCAGAAAACGAGGTGGAGGACTTTTTATTAATACTGTTGCTGTTTCAGTGGTCAGCTTAATGAAGATGGGCTTCTGGATTTCTTTATCGTCTTGGACTCAAGTGCAACACTTGTTTTCTTTCCCACTTCATTATAAGGTGGATATATGAACCCGGACAGTTTCCAGCATACTAAGCATCCTGACCTGGATCTGTGACCCCCCCCAATTTCTTTGACCAAAGGAATTCTCCAGCTCATCTCTGCATACGAGGTCCAGAAGATGAGGATTATGCTTTGAAATGTGAACATTTTTTTATTTTTTCTCCTCCTCCACTCAACATTTTTGCCCAGTTTTTGCTCACAAAGTTCTATCTCCCTAAATTGTATTTGGAAATATAGGTCAAGTTACCACTCTCTCAAAAGGTTGGTATGTCCTGCCCTGTGTATTTTAGCTGTCCTCTCTAACCCCCTAGTTTGAACCCTTGTCTCTCTCCATTTTCCCACTAACCAACATAGCTGGTACATAGACTGTTAACTGCTGCCTGAATGACTTTATGCAGACGTTTGTAACTTACTTTGTTTCCCTTTCTCTTCCTCTCACCTGACCCCACCCTAAGCTCCTGCCACCATCCTTGCCCCCCCTCCACCCCTCCCCAGATCTCCTTTTTGTAAACGTTCCCAATGCAGTTCTAATTATTGGAAAATATACTTTTAAATCTCTCAACCCCCCCCACTTCAATTTGAGGAGACTGTAATGGTATGAAGCTATCAAATGCTTTTTAAAACATCTGTGTAACTGCAGTAAACACTGTTCAAAGCAGTGAATGGATATTTTGAGTCTTTGACATTAATGACGGTTTAAATTTTACATTATTTTTAAAAGATATATTCAGCTCAACTTTATTTATAAATCACTTTAACACAATGCCAAAAGCAACAAAGTGCTGAACATTGAGATAAAGCATTTAGATAAAGTGCAGAGTGATATCAGAATAATAGCAGTTAAATGATAAAAGGAAAAATAATAAAAAGCAAAATTATGAAAAAATTCAACAATAGAAAAAGAAAAATACTGTGTCTTATAATAGATCGTGAAAATGGATCTTTATGTGGGTTTTAAAAATGAACAGCGATATTGCTTCTGTAATTTGTAGTGGCAAAGAATTACATAACTTGTAAAATGTATTGTATAATGTCTCGCCGTTTTCATTAATAGTACATGATTATATTATAGAAACTTTCTAAATTAAAAATTGTCAAATTTTTTATCAATGTTTTTGTTGGATAAGTAAGCAACAATTCATAAAGTAAATGTAGTTCATTTCAAACTGATAAAATATGGTAGTGTAAATATTTTAGAAAGTGATTTATAAATGGATTATTGAAAAATCTCTATAAATTCTTAAAACTGTGCTAAAAATGTTTCATAAAGGAAATGCAATATTAATATACATTTCTATCACTACATGCAAACAACAAAAAAGGAAAATTTATTGCATAAAAAAATGAAATAATTGTGAAATTATTTTGCGGCAATTAAATTTGACATTTTTTTTATTGATTTGTTTTGGTCTCTTTAGATTCAAGTCTTTATTGTCCTGCAGTAGGTAAAGTTGTTAATTTGATGGGTTACATTGATTTGCAATTGATTTACTCAGTTGCCCCAAAACAAGAAGTCATATTTTGGTTTATTCCCACTTTTTTTCCATTATTACTTAATAAAATGATAAAGCAAAGTTTGTCTTTATGTATAATCCATTAATCTGTTTGCCTTCTTGGCAAAAAATAAAATATGTAAAATAGAATATGTAAAGAGGAATCTGCACATATGGCTCCCATGTTATTACTTCAACATATACACTGCATTTTAATTTTTTTTAATGATTATGCTGAAATGCATCCTCATAATTATGCTGCTCACGTGATCCTAAAACAGTTAATGTGCTTCGCATGCAGCAGAGTCCACTAATAATCACATATTGATGGAAATTCTGGCAAAAAAGTCTTACTGAATTATATTTAAGCTCTATGAATAATGTAAAACCTGATTCGTGCAAAGTGAAATTGAAGGGTATCTGTTGAGCAGTGAGTCTGCGCCACCAAATTAGCATTTTAGAGAGCATCTGGGGGTCAAGGTAATCCATCAATTTCACAGCAGACATCCTTATGCCATGCACGTTATTCATGAATCCAACACACAGATGACTGAATGAAATAAGCTGAAACAGAATCTGCCTCTGACCCATTGTACCCAGTATGTAAGGCTCGTACAGTTTTTTGTTCTCACACCCTACGGCGTGAGCCTTTGGTATAAAGCCTTAATTCAAGGCTGGAATATTGTCTTATTTTGTGCTTGAAGATTTTCATCTTGTACACTTCATAGAGAACAAAGACATTCTCAATAAATGTTTGTGCTTTTAGTACAAAGGGTTTTTAGTACAGATGGTCTTTGCCATCAGTTAGTCTTTAAAATGATAGCAGTAAAATGTAGGTGTGAGGTGCAAAGGTCAAGTTGAGCATTTCAAAAGGCTCCTCTAAGCAATAATTTACCAAGTTACCTTCTGAGACGTCAGAAAGGGACAAAGATGCTAATGTGACGCATCCTCAAAGCAACAGGATTGGCCTTCTACAGCACACATTTTGAGTTGGCTCCTAAACCTGTCAAATACACAGGCAGCTAATTCCAGAGCAGCTTGGAAATAAGGAAATTGGAAAAAAGGAAATTGGAAATAAGGAAAATACCTAAATAGGGTTTGAATGGATCCACCAAAGGATTAAAGTAGAAGTTCTTACTTTTGCTCTGAAATTTGTTGCTGTGATCATCTCCCTGTGAGATGTGCAACATCAGATTCTGTTCAAACTTATGCTGGAATTACACGTGAACCCATGACGTGCAGAGCGGCTGCTACCGTTACACTTCCAGCTGAATCGATGAAACAGGCTAAAGCAGGCGTGAGAGCAGCACCTAAGCAGCACCATTGTATATACAAAACTAGGTCAATCTTGTGGTTTTATATAT
>JBAMHX010000015.1:20580097-20595073 GCA_037177515.1 Pseudomugil tenellus
TATATATATATATATATAAAACCCACCTATTCTTGCCCTTCTTGTACAATCATTTGACAATTTTTCAAATGCAAGTTTGTTTTCAGTTTGTTTACATTATCTTTTATTAGGATTGTGTTTAAGAGTGCTTCTTATTTCTTTTTTTTAAACTATTGATCACTCATTCAACGTTAACATGATTAACGATTACATGTCTCATTATCAAACTCTTAACATTTGACGGAGTAATGTTCAGACAGCAGACATCATTAGTATTTCAAATGCTCTGTGTGGATTTTTATTTATGGCTGTTTTGATTTAAGTTATTGAAGCAAATCTCTGGTGTAACAAACAGCGACTGTCTGGTCACGCCATTGAATCTGGCTGCTTTTGAATTGTACTTGCTAAACCAGCTGTTTTCGTTTGGTGCAGCGTGGCTGTATGTACAGTAATTCCTACAATATTTCCACAAAGCTTTTTATCATCAATATCATCAGATTAAATCGCTAAATGGTGGAGAGACTATATGAATTTATCTCCTCCAGTTCTTTTCCTTTTTTTCTGCATCACCTTTGGATACAGCTCTGGACGACATGTAGCGACACATGTGGTTTCATGAGGAAGTGCTACGGGGGGATTTTCAGGAGACGGCTGCTGTGTTTTTCTCACTGCCTACCTCTGTGTATGGGTAATTGCTCCCCCCCTCCGTGAGATCCAGTTGGAACTGGAAATTTCTGGCCAGTGCTGGCTGCCTGCCCACTCCCACAGGCCAGGCTCCGTCAGCGGCACTTCCGGGAGAGTCTGAGCACAGGAGGAGAAAGTGAGAAGGAAACAAACAGCAGAGGGCCTAGAAAGCAGAGACAGACATGGGAATCTTTTTTTGAGAGAGAAGGTGCACAAAGCAGGGATGAATTTGCTGCTCGTGCGAATCCCTTTTCTTTTTATATTTTTCTGCAGGGTCATAACATAAATATTAAATGAGGAGTAAGGACTAACAACAGACATTCATAGTGCAATGCACAAGCTTTTATGCAAATGAAATACTTTTCATGTATTGCATCAGAAACATTGCTTTTTCTTTTATGTAACATCTTTTTTATTTTTGGACAGAACAAACACAGATTTTAGTCGCTTTTGAACCAGCAATTAGAAGAATGACATAATTAGTTATTTTGTGTGCATGTGAATATAGCTGCTAATGAGCATTATCCAGTGTGTGAATGTTTTCTCAGGGGTGGAGCATGAAGCGGTGCAAAATAATCCATACGTTTACTATAATGCACATTTCTGCAGAAAGATTTTTATTCTTATTGTGGAAGATGAAGGCAATGTCATGTTTAAAATGTGAGGTGTTACTTCAGCATTTAAATCCATGTTTATCTTTTGCTGCAGCGATTCTAGCAGCAGCTCTAGTGATGATTCTCCAGCTCGCTCGGTGCAGTCTGCCGCTGTCCCCGCACCCTCAGCTCTTCCTTTATCCTCCCTTGACAAGGATGAACCACGCAAAAGCTTTGGCATCAAGGTCCAAAATCTTCCTGTGCGCTCTACAGGTATTTTTTTTTTATCTTTTGGTGTGACAAAAGTCAAATTCAGATCCTTGAAATACCATGTTAAGCAACTTTTAATCAGTTTTGTATCTGATGTTCTACAGATACAAGCCTTAAGGATGGTTTGTTTCACGAATTCAAAAAACATGGGAAGGTTACATCTGTGCAAATCCATGGAGCTTCAGAGGAGCGCTATGGACTTGTCTTTTTCCGCCAGCAAGAAGACCAAGAGAAAGCTCTCGGTGCATCAAAGGGAAAGCTTTTTTTTGGCATGCAAATCGATGTCACAGCCTGGAACGGCCCTGGTGAGTTCAGATCTTTAACTTACACTGCAGGGATTATTAGAAAGTCCCCACATACTCATAACCTGCTCCCCCTCTTCAGAGACAGAAAGTGAGAACGAGTTTCGACCTTTGGATGAGAGGATTGATGAGTTTCACCCGAAGGCAACGCGGACATTATTCATTGGAAACCTGGAGAAGACCACCACTTACCATGACCTGCTAACTGTCTTTCAGCGCTTTGGAGAGATAGTTGTAGGTTCACGTTATGAAATCATAACTGCACACAAAGACCTTACAGTTCAAACTATAGATTCGTTTCTCTTTTCTTCAAAGGATATTGACATTAAAAAGGTGAATGGAGCCCCACAGTATGCTTTCCTACAATACTGCGACATCGCCAGTGTCTGCAAGGCCATAAAGAAGATGGATGGCGAGTATCTTGGTAACAACAGACTAAAGGTGAGATTTATGTTGATTTAATTGTGTTGTTTGCAACCACCATCTTGTCTCCTCTAACTACCCCCAGCACCACTGATGAGAACTACTCCAGTTGTTGAGAAGTTGAAATAATTCCTCATTTCTTCTCCAGCTGGGCTTTGGAAAGAGTATGCCTACAACATGCGTTTGGTTGGATGGATTGGCGTCGAATACAACAGAGCAGTTTCTCACTCGTCATTTTTGCCGCTACGGACATGTTGTCAAGGTAAACTTTGTTATTTTCCTCCTTGTGGTGTTCTGTTTGTTTTCTTAAATTTATAAAGTCTCCCTAATTTTCTTCTGTGGCATGCAGGTAGTTTTTGACAGGATGAAAGGCATGGCCCTTATCCTGTACAACAACATTGAATATGCACAAGCAGCAGTCAAAGACACGAAGGGATGGAAGATAGGAGGCAGTAAAATTAAAGTAAGTGAAATATAGCTTTCTGCTTAGGTCACGTTTGCTGGTGTACCCCTTGTGACACTGTAGTGATTTTTTTCTTTTCTCCTTTAGGTGGACTTTGCAAACCAGGAAAGTCAGATGGCTTTCTATCGCTCAATGCAGGCATCTGGGCAAGATATACGAGACTTTTATGACATTCTCTCTGAAAGAAGGTTTGTGTTCTTTGAATTAAAAAAAACACATTATTTTTATGGTTTCCTGTCCGATTGTAAAGCTACAATAATTTTGATTTTTTTTGTCTTTTCAGGGAAGATCGACGGACCCAATATGAATTCCAAGCAGAGAGACAATATTATGAAAACGTTCGAACACCTGGAGCTTACAGTGAAGATCCACGACGGAAATACTCTGCAAGGAGTCGAGAATTCTATGCTGAATGGGACCCATATCAGGGAGATTACTACGATCCACAGTACTTTGAGGACCCTCGTGAATATCGGGAATACAGAGCAGACCCCTATGAGCAAGACATTCGCAAATACAGCTATTTGCAGCGGGAACGGGAGAGAGAGAGGGAACGCTTTGAAACGGATCGTGGCCGTGATCATGGGAGGAGGACCATTGAGCGCAGCCAAAGTCCATCTCACCTTTCTACCCGTCGTGCTGCCAGCCCCACAGCATCCCCTTCGCTCTCTGAAAGAATACCAAGTGATTCAGACCGACGAATCTGTTGTCGATCCTCTGAAAGAAGTGGTAGCTGCAGCTCCATCTCCCCACCCAGGTTTGAGAAGCTGGAAAAAGCCAGATCTGACAGATATAACAAAACTGAAAAACTTGAGAAGGATCGGCTTTTTGAAATTGAAAGAGGGAGTTTGGTTGAAAAGGAAAAGAGAACTGGGAGAAAAGATAGAGGGGACAAAGACAAAAGTGAAAAACAACGGCTTAAGAAGCTTAAAGTCACATCACCTATCATCCAGCCATGTGAGATGGAACCTGAACTGGAAAGAGATATCAGTCCAGAGTCTGCTCTGCAATGCAAGACCAGTAAAGCCTCTAAGGAAAGCTCGAGCAAAGGAAGGTTAGACCTTCTGCCTTGTGTGGTACAGTTAACACGAGTTAAAGAAAAAGAGGGAAAATTGATTGGCCATCCTGTTCTGGACAAACAAATACTGAGGGGGGAGAGTGACAGTCCTAGATTGGCATCACCAACAGCTGACCAGAGAAGCCCTCCTTTTCGCTCAGAACCATCAAAACCTGATATCTCTAGGCACGGGAAGATGCCCAAAGACAAAAATATGCACTGCTCAGTGGATGTTCCTGATAAGGACTGTAAAATTAAAAACAAAAAACATGGAAAATCTGAAATTGGCTTTGACAATAGTATTTCTGTGGATATTGACCGTTTAGCTGCAAGGAAAAGACGCTTTGAAGAATCTGTGAGAACAGATCGACAAAAGAGAGCCAGTGATGAGGACTCCAGTAGAGCTGGTCTTTATAAACTATGGAACAGTGCAAAGGAGACTGAGTTAGAGAAGAATCATTTGATACGAGTAATGCATAAAAAGGAGCACCACAAAGAAAAATGTGCCCGGGTGGGTTCAGTTAATAGTCCAAAGGATGGAAGAGACTGTGAAAGCAACTTTTCATTGGATGGACAATCTCGTCTTGGGGAGCTACCCGATGAATCCTCAGAGCCGTTGGACTCTCCCTACCTTAAAATGGATTTGGAGGGCTCAAAAAGTGAAAACAGCTCCTGTCACTTGAAAATATCACATGATGGTAGCCTTGATTTAGATGAGTTAAAAGAACAGAAAAGTATTTTGTCTGACAATGAGCAAGGGAGAGCAAAATGTGGAAACTCTGAAGGAGATGGACATTTTGTGAACGTTGACCAGACAAATATTTGCACAAAACTAACTGAGCAGAGTCGATGGCTCCGATCCAAGCTTGGCGATGCTGATAAGTTGGTCAAGTTTGAAAAGTCGCCAAACAATGAAACATGTGATTTTGAGAAGGATTTTATTATTCATGATGTTGGAAAATCAATTCATGACATGACCGGTGATGACTTCCCTTCCAGTAAAAGAAAGAAATTAGACAATTTTGACTTTGAAACTCTTAAAATAAAACGTGAATCCAACTTTGCAATTTCCCAAAAGTTAAATGAGGACATGTACAATATGCCATCTTCTATAAGAGCTGCTCAGTTTTCTGAAAATGAAGAGAACGATGCTGCCCACATTTCTCTGTCAGTTACGAAGAAAGAAAGAAAATCCCCTCCAGTACTGGATGAGAAATTTTCTCACTCTGAATCGCTGAAGAACAGTGTGGCCCTAACAGGTAGACATTTTCCACCATCGGACAATGAATTCTCAAAGCTTAAAACATCCTTGCTTGGATGTGATGATGAATTAATGCAACACTGGGAAAGGCGGATGAAGTCTGATTCTCTTCGAATGGAAATGACATTCCCAAGTGATATTTCCAAGCGCGAGAGCATCCGCAAACGCATCAGCCAAGATTTGGAACCGGGAGAAGTACAGTCTGACTCTGATGATGATGGCGATAACAAACATATCTCTCCCAAGTTAAGTAGTTCCTTGTCTTATATCCTCAGGGATCGTGATGAGAGGATGACTGACCTCAAGCTTTCAGGCTCTTTGGAAAAAAATAAGTTTTATTCATTTGCTTTGGATAAAACAATAACTCCTGATACAAAAGCACTCCTTGAAAGAGCCAAAACTTTATATTCCTCAAGAGAAGATAATTGGTCTTTTCTTCCGTCACGCTTTCCAGTGTCCCACACCTGTTCAGATAAGGACAAAGCGGAACTAGCACCTCGACCTATTCCGTCTTGGTATATGAAAAAGAAAAAGATACGCACAGATTCTGATGAAAAGCTGCATGGTAAAAAAGAGGAACTCAAGCCACAAGACCAAGAGCGTCAGGAATTATTTGCATCTCGTTTTCTACACAGCTCCATCTTCGAGCAGGATTCTCGCCGTTTGCAGCGACTTGAACGGAAAGACCAAGACTTTGAAACCGGAGAAAATAGGCCTTTTACTAAGCCCTGTCCAGCTGAGGCTCATCCTGAATCTGGAGGACCTGACGTCCCACAAGAGCCCATAGTACTTTTTCATAGTAGATTTTTGGAACTTCAGCAACAAAAAGACAAGGAGCACCCCCTACTTGATGCTGAGAATGACCCAACAGAGATGGATGACAAAAGAAAAGAAGTTCCAAACTCTTATAATGTAATGTCTGATAAGGAATCTGAGCCAGCATTGAAGATTAACGACAAGTCAGCCAGTCCCTCGTTAACCTTGTCAGTTTCACCATCTGCTCCTTCCCCCAAAGAAACATCTCCACCAGAGAAGAAGGAAGTTTTGACTCCTTCCTCAGATCAGCCTGTGTCCTTAGTCAAAGAAGAGAAAGTGGAGCCAATGGAGAAGATGTCACCACCTCAGTCTCTTCCCGTGGAAGACTTCAAATGCACTGCTCCTCAGCTAAACAGTACACCTGCAGTTACAGTTTCTGAAGCAGAAACTGAAATGGAAACAAAAGCAGAGTTGGTCGAACCCAAAGTGAAATGTAGTGATAGTTTGGAAGTGGAACGTAATCCTGTTGTGGTAGATAAGCCGCCCACTCCTGGTGGTTCCCTAAGTGCCTTCGAAAGAGAGACGGCAGAATTATCTTACTCTGATGATTCAAAGGTGGAAGAAAAATCTGAAATGATTAAGACTCAGCCTGAAATTGAAAATCAAGAAACAAAACTCTTTGAAGAATCTCAGAAAACTGAGACAGATGTTGAGCCATGTATGCCAGAGCTGAATGCTGAAATAAAACCGTTACCAAACCGCAGACAGCCTAAGGGTAAAAGGGCAAAACCCTTGCCTACCTTGCGTACTGCACAGCAGGCCCAAAATGTCTGCACTGAAAAACCGGCTACCCGAAAAAGTGAGCGGATCGACAAGGAGAAACTCAAAAGGGCCTCATCTCCTCGAGCAGAAGCACCTAAAGTATCACCTGAGTCTAAAACGACATCCAAGTCACCAATACATGCACCAGATTCAGAACAAAACCTTGAGTTGAGTTTAATACATGGGAGGACACGTCGAAGGAATGTAAGATCAGTCTACGCCACATTACATGAAGATGATCAAACTGGCAAAGAGGTTGCAGAGTCCCCGCGCTGTACACGCAAGCGCGGTGCTGATAAAGAACCAGTGCAGCAAGATGTTCCGATTCCTACAAACACCAGACGTGGACGTCCTCCCAAAAGAGGTGTCAAACGAATTGAAGATGTATCTCCGTTAAAAGAGGATCCAAAGAAAATCATGGAAGTAGATACAGCAATCAAAGAGGCATCAAGCACTGTAGAAGTTTTGAAAGCTTCTGAGGGATGGCGTTCACCCCGCACGCAGAAACTACAACAAGCGCCACAAAGTTCAACAAACAAGAAAGGAAGTAGAGTGGATAAATTGTCCGTGAGCAAATTAGCTGAACAAGCTAATTCCACAAGTAACGATGACTCTGAGCTTAACCCTAAAGCTGATTCTGAGCCTTTTAGCATGTTATCAGACAAAGTTGAAAACACAAGCTCCCCGGTGCACGTTAAAGAGAAAGATTCAAAAGATCCCTGTGAGAAAAAATCACCTGAGGCTGATATTGAAAAGATAGACACTAGCCCATCTGAGAGGAGACAACAAACTGAAAAGAGTATTAAAATGAAAACCCCCAGACTGAAACGAAATACTAAGCAGATCACTGAAGACAAATCGCACAGCTTGAAAAATCTTGAGATCCGCGTTAGTGTTGATGATGTAAAAGGCTTGCTTCGATCTGAGGATGTTGAGCCTGACACTTTTAAAGCTGCTACTATGACAAAAACCAAGACGGTAATACAAGATAAGAAGGAAGTGCAGATAACAGAATTTCCAAATGATTCCAAAGATCTTGGTACACAGGAAAAAGAAGATACACAGTCAGAGCCTGAACTTCCTGTTGATCCAGCTGCTGTTCTTTTAGCTCGACAGATGGAGCTAGAACAGGCTGTTGAGAATATTGCCAAACTAACAGCTGACCAAACACCCCGACAGAGTAAGGAACCCCCTACGGGGCAACCTACTGCATCCACCCTTGTGATTGTGGAACCAGAACGTGAAGTTGAAGAGGAAAAGCGAGCAAATCCCGCAAGTGAAACTGAACTTGCAGCTGCTATCGACTCCATTACAGCAGAAGAAATTTGTGGAGATGCAGATTCGTTCACAACAACTCCTACTTATACAGCTCTCATTCCTACTCCTGAATCTGTAATATCCTCTTCCTCCTCCTCAAATGAGATTATGGAGCCCGAGACACATATGGTGATAAATAATATTATTGCAGGTGGCTTAGATGATGACTCTCAGTCACCAAGCCCTAAGGCATCAGTAGTACAATCTAAGGCAGCTGATGATCCAATTCTACTTGAAACACCTAAGAAAACAGGAAAAGTTAGAGCTAAAACCCCAAAGAAATCGAGAAGTCGTAAAGGTGCAGCTAACAAAAAAGGAGATGCTACTGAAGAGGTTTCTCAATCAGAGCCCTCCCCTGTCAAGTTACCAGAGTCAATCCCAGAAGATCCCGAAACCCTTAATTCGAAGGCAGCTACTGTTACAGCTGCAGATTCTGCAGCAGCTTCTGTGGTTACTGCTGTAGCAACTTGTAGGCGTGATGTTACAAGTGCCATAACTGTAGACACACCCAAAGAAGCCGAACAGCCTGAGGTCGAACAGCCTGTACCTAAAGAATCTGCGTTTCATTCCGATACAGTCAACATCTCTGCTTGTAAAAAGCATCCCCTTGCACCAGAACCCTGTACGACTACATTTAGCCCTGCTCGCCCGCAGCCAGTTTCCCAGTTCAGCTCTTCCCTTCTGCGACCTGCCAAAATGCAACTTTCTCCTGATTGGCCCCAGAGATTGGAAGAAAGCAGAATCTATGTTGCTCCTTCATGTCACGTCACCGTGGTAACTCCTTCTGTACCCGTATCAACTGCACTTGGAACCCCCAATGCAAATCCCCCAATGCCCCCCGACACCAAGGCATCTGATATTGATCCTAGTTCCAGTACTTTAAGGAAAATCCTTATGGAACCAAAATATGTGTCTGCATCAAACAGCAATTCAATACCCACAACAAAAATCACATCTGCCCTGTCAGATCCTTCACGAATGTCAGAAAGTGAAAAACCTTCTGATATGATTGCTTCGAGACATTTGCATCTTGAAGAGAGACCATCGTTCCCACCTCAGCCCGTACACCATAAGCCATCTCCACTGACAGAGTCCCAACAGAACTGTGGGGAAAAGATGCAGCATACAGTCATTTCACCTGCTACATCGGTAATAAGTCGAATTCCTATGCCTTATGACACAGAAGAAACTCCACGGATTTCCCTAAGCAACAGAAGCATTGGCCTCCCCATCCCAAAACAAAAATTTAGATCAAGCTCCAATGAAAATAGTCGTTGCCATGGCATGGATGTAGTGGAGGATGGGATGAGAGGACGTACGGTTGTTGAGCCCACTTCTTACCAAACAGGTTCTAGTCCTGGCCTGAGAGTCAATACATCAGAGGGTGTTGTTGTTCTGAGTTATTCTGGTCAGAAAACTGAAGGACCCCACAGAATGAGAGCCAAAATTAGCCAGATTCCTCAAGCTAGTGCTGGTGATATTGAGTTCCAGCAATCTGTGTCCAAATCTCAGATCAAGCAAGATGCCCTCACGCCATCTTCCCAGTCAACTACTCCGAAAGTGGCCCCAGCTACTTCAGGTTATGGACACACGGGGGTTCTTCTGACTGGCCAGTCTTACAATTCTCAGCCTGTCATTTCCAGTACCAAACAGGAGAGTCTTGGATGTGACAAATCGGAAGCACCGTATCACATAGGGTCTCAGGGTGTGGTAAAGATGTTCCAACCGCCAATTAGTTCATCTCAAGTCTTGATGTACAACCAAGCTGTGATTCAACAACAGCATGGGAAAAGAGGACTAGCGACAGACCCTTTACCCAAAAAGATAGACATAGGCAAAGCTGTTCAGCAGTCTAACCTAAGCCCAGTTATGAGTCCTCACCACCCGTCCCTGTCTGGAACACGCATGAGTCCTAGCCCCAGTATTTCAAATGATCGCTCAACTCTACATCTAAAGCAAGAACCCCAGTCTCCTCGGACAGCTGGCCACTCCCCATCACCTTTTGTCAAAGCCTGTCCACCCAGCAGCTCTCCTATTGCAACGTCTGTTGTTCTTAGTCATGGGATGCCTTCATTGTCCACGTACCATTCTAGTATGCATCACACACACTCTGAACAATCCTCTGTGATAATTCAGCCACACAGTGTCACACAGTCACTGGCTCACGAAGCAAGAATGAATAACCTGCCAATCTCTGGGATAAATTACGGAAGGCGAGGAGATTCCCTGGCTTCTTCGCTACCAGGACCTCCACAGCGCTCAAAAACACCACAACCTAATGTCATTCGAGACATGGTGTTACAGTCTCATTCAAGTCCCCAGGGATCCGTGTCTGGTATTGGTGGCAACAGTGGAAGCGAAGAAGAACCCAGACACTTCAAACAAGCTCTGGGTAGACCTTCAGTTTCCCAGCTCCAGTCAGATGTAATGATGGTTCACAGTGATCACAGAGGGCTCCATTCAGGCATCCGCATTGATCAGTACAGAGACATGCACCAACGCATACTCATGCACCAGCAACTCGGGGAGCAAGCAGCTGTGGAAGCAAGACAGTCACGCAGCTCGGAGACATCTTCAGGCAACATCTCCGGGCCCTCGAAAAGTCCTTTACTGGGGAAGAACATTGATCTCTCAGCCAAAGAGCCTCTCAAACCCATTGAAGGAAAGCTAATGCATCCGACCGCCAATGAAAGTAGAATCCGAGGAGTCCATGCATCTAGTCCTGTCATGGTGTCTCCTCACGCTCATGGAGTTCAATTGATGCATCCAGGGGGTGCAGGCTCTTTTCCGGTGTATCGAGACACACGAGGCTTCTCAACCCAGTTTCCTGGACATAACTTGGCTAATCAAGGCATTACATCTTCACAGGTAACTTGCATACCAGAATCAGAAACATTTTATTGACTTTGCCAGTAAACATGATTTACAGACTAGGAACTGCAATTTTACAGACTGTCAGGAATAAGGTGCAGGGCACCAATCTATACTTTTAAAATACTGTTTGTTTAAATTTGAATGATTTGTGTGTCATTATTTTCTAATGAAATTATATCCAGATACAACATTATTGTATGTAAATTGTGTTGTTGTACCTATTTTTCTTATCAGGTCCCTACAGATTCAGAGCTGGGCACCAGAGGTAAAATGCCTCCGTCACACGGGGGAGGAGGTGACGCCAAACCTGAGGGCTCCCTTCTTCGCCATGCTACCTCTTCAGATCTCTCTCACATTTCCCGAATACCAGGGGACACAGTCTCGCCCTCATACCAGTCTCCATTGATGTCTCCTATGGGTCTCACTCACAAGCCAGAACTGTCTCTACAGAAAAGCCCTCCAGCCTTCCTCCTCACGCCTCCACCAACAGCAGTACCATCAAGTTCACAGCAGCCACGGCATGATGCTAAGCTGGAGCACACAGGACATCGGTCTATTGACATGGTGCAGCTTTTGACAGTAAGATAATCAATTGAGCAGCACACTCATACACACTACTTTTACGACAACAGCAACAGGGATTTGCTTGAGAGACTTTGTTTTGTTCCTGCAGAAGTACCCGATAGTATGGCAAGGTCTGTTGGCGCTGAAGAACGACCAGGCTGCTGTCCAGTTGCACTTTGTGTCTGGCAACACCCTGCTGTCCCAGCGCTCCCTCCCGCCCCCAGAAGGAGGTTCTCTTCTTCGTATTGTCCAGAGGATGAGACTCGAGGCTTCGCAGCTGGACAGCGTGGCACGCAGGATGACCGTGAGTAGTTTGAATTTTATTATCCCCATAAAAAAAAGTATTTTGAAGCTTAATGCTCATTAATAATCAATTAAAAATCTATTTTTTAAGAATAAAAAAGTAATATAAATCTTCATGGCAGGTGCAAAATGACTACTGTTTGCTTCTGGCTCTGCCTTGTGGTCGAGACCAAGATGATGTCCTCAGTCAAACCCAAGCCTTGAAAAGTGGCTTCATCACCTATTTGCAAGCCAAACAGGCAGCTGGCATCATTAACGTGCCCAACCCTGGCTCTAATCAGGTTTGTGGTCATTTGAATATCAACTCTTATGCCTTTAAAAAAAAACTAACCTGTGTGCACTGATGAAATGCTGTTTCCTTTCTCATAATACTGTTTTCATTTCCGGGTACACAGCCAGCATATGTGGTGCAGATTTTCCCGCCCTGTGAATTCTCGGAGAGCCACCTTTCGCGCCTGGCCCCGGACCTTCTCAATAGCATCTCCAGCATTTCCCCTCACCTCATGATTGTTATTGCCTCCGTTTAATTACCTCTATGTTGTCTGTTTTTCTGAACAAAGCTAACACCAGCCCTTTTGGACAGTTTGAAAACTAGAATTGCCTCATACGAGTTTGACTTAAGAAAAAAAAAAGAAAATCTAATTTATCTTGGATTCACCCTTTCTCTTTCACTTCACCGAGTCCTTAAATCACCCAGTGATGATGAATTCCAAAAACGTAACTTTTTTGAAGAGGATATGAAGGGTCGAAGGGATTTTCAATGATCATTACTGGCTCTTTGCTTTTTTTTGGCCATTTTCGGAGGTGTTGTGCATAGCCTTTTTGTATTCATGACATTCATAAAGCTGTGGATGAAGACCTTCCAACGGGATATTTTTTACCTGCATAAAAGTGATTGTGAGTTTCCTTTTTTTTCTCTTGTTTTTTTCAAGATGATGTGAGAAGTCATTGCACTATGTTAAGAAAAACATTGTGAACTTTGTACAGATTTGAGCATAAACTTATACATGTTATGGATTTATTCTTATTATCAGTCATGCTTGTGCTAAAGTAAAGATCATTGCCTGGAAAGATGATGAAGAATCATTTCTGCTTCGTCAATCATACTGCTTTTGCTCCTTCATCATCAACAAATTTCTACATAATTTCTGGACTCTGTTCTCCATCGCAAAGTGTTCCGTCCCCCAGGAACTCGTGATGGGATGTTCAGAGTTGTACAGTTTACACTCAATGCCTCAACAGGGGACTATATAAAGACTATTTAATTTGTTTCTTTTACTTTAAGCCTAAAGGTAATGTGGACAATTCTCAAACTGTAAATATTATAAATATTTAAAAGACATAAGTGATGTGGAAAGACCAAGCAAATTATTTTAAAAGAACATGAAATATTTCATCTTTCTTTGTGTCCTCACTGTGTGTTTTTCTCATTTTGTATTTATTTTTCACTCTTCACGTGGGGCGAGAATGTCGGAACAGTTGAAAGTGCATTTGCAAAAAAAAAAAAAAAAAAAAAAAACCGGGATAAAAAAATATTTTGTGCCCAAATGTCTTCTGCAAATGCTCAACACACTCGTGTATGTAAAACTACATGTGATCAGAAGCTATTTTCCTATGTGAGTTTGTATTTTGCCATCCAGATGGAACACTTGATTTATTTTTTTTCCTTTTTGGTATTGTTCATCAACACAGTTCTGTTACTACAGTGCTTTTCATATGATTCAACATGATCTTTATCTGAAGGAACTTTTTTTTGTACTGTAGGGGTTTACATTTTTCTGTAAGCATTTCTCTCTGTCATTCCCCCATGTGGTCCTGTGCTGCCCCCTGCTGTCTGAAAACCATTGTCATGTCTTCAGCGCTGCATACTAAAGTAAATTATGCCACTGCTTTGTAAGAAATGTGTGAAGGCATGCTTTATTTTCAAATCTAAGAGGGTAAAAGGGGATCACAAAGGCAAAGAATGTGACTTATACTTGACATGCCGCTAATGGATGTGTTGATCATCTGTCTCCATCCTTCCCCTTGTCTCCTTGAGCCAAGCTGTAAATAATAATGTCTATAATCTGTGCTCTTGTGTACACCCCCCCCCATCCTTTTACAACAAACAGTCTTTCTTCAGGGTTTTTTTCTTTTTACTTTTAATATTTTTGTTCATTTTTTGTGCAACAAAAGAAGCAGTCTGAAAGAGACGGGAGATGAGGTAAAACCGATGCTGAAAGTAAAACCGTGCTTATCAGTTTTGTGGTGTAAATATTTCCATGACTGCAAGCTGAATAGTCTCATGGTTATGTTGAAGGCACTTATAATTTTGATATACAAAAAAACAAAACAAAAAATAAAACAATCTTTAAACAGTGATTAATATGAGAAAAATGTCTTTTGATCAATCTTAATTTTGAGTGTATTTTGCTGTTCCTCCATGAGGACATTTTAAACTGTAACATAAATGGTTGTTTAACATACTTCTGAAGATCATTAAATGGTCCCTAACTCAGTGTTTGGTCTTTTCTGTTTTTTTAATTTGTTTATTTTTTTACCTTTTACAATCTGGTAATCTGAAAGTACGTAAAGACAGTTTTATTTCTGCAAACTCAAAGTATCTCACTTGTTCAGTGAGGTGGTGACATGCCTCTGAGACATGTTGCAACATTTCTTTTAAGTTTGAACTCTTTAAATAAGTGAAGTACTTTGCCTGA
This sequence comes from Pseudomugil tenellus, assembly GCA_037177515.1. NCBI lineage: Eukaryota > Metazoa > Chordata > Actinopteri > Atheriniformes > Pseudomugilidae > Pseudomugil > Pseudomugil tenellus. Next base: position 20,594,465 of record JBAMHX010000015.1, read on the forward strand.
TATGTCAGTGTACTGCAGTCATACCAGCCGTCAGAAGATGTCAGTATGTGACTAATTTCTAGGGTAGACATTTAAACTGTGGGAATGATGCTTAGCTTCATGCATGACCTATAATTCTAAAAGTAGATATAGACAATCCACATGAGAAAAATCCATCCATAGCGCTGTTGAGCCTTCTATTCCTTTAACTCTCAGCTGTGATGACTTCATGAGTTTCTTCTTAAACAAAAACATGATGCAAGAGAATTATGTTAAGGATGTCATATGGTCATATATTTAAATATTCCGGAAAAGGAGCAGATTGCATGGTGGTGTAGTGGTTAGCACTGCAGCATCACAGTGAGAAGCTCGCTGGTTCAATCTTCTACCGGACACTGGCCTTTCTGTACAGAGTTTGCATGTTCTCCCCGTGTTACTGTAATTTCTCTCCTGGTACTCTGATTTCCTCCCACCATCCAAAAACATGCATGTGTTTGATTGGTCATTGGAAACTGTCTTTAGTAGTAAATGTGTGTGTTAGTGTGACCTATGGGTGATCGATCTATCTATCTATCTATCTATCTATCTATCTATCTATCTATCTATCTATCTATCTATCTATCTATCTAT
>JBAMHX010000015.1:20615927-20639307 GCA_037177515.1 Pseudomugil tenellus
ACACACACACACACACACACACACACACACACACACACACACACACAGACACACACACACACACACACACACACACAGACACACACAAACACTCACACACACAAAGGCCACAGTGCTGCAAAAAAAGGCTAATTACCACAGACGCAAGTCTGCATGTATAATATATACAAATTTCAGATGCCTGCCTCGAATGTCCATTTGTGAAAATGTGTTCTTAGCATCTACAGTGTCAACAGCTATTCAAGTCCATTGATACAGGTTGTGGTGAATAAAAGCCCTGTGAGTTTGAATCATAGTGATCGTAATCTTTCATTAAATTGTAAACCGTCAATGCTGAACGTAGCTTCCGGGTACTTTGCAATTCATCTGTACAAACAGCCTGATGTACCTTGACCCTGCTTAATTCCACCCTCGCCATCTCCCTTATCAGGTAGTAGTAAATCGCTGACAAGGCCCAAAGAGCTACTTTTTCTCATGTCAGGTCCAGAACAAAGTGGGATCAAAAGGGTCAGGTACTGGTCATGAAGGTGTTTTTTTTTTGTTGTTTTTTTGCAGGAGATGGAAGAGCCAGGCCATATAACTAATCAGACTAACAGATGAGTCAATGTTCTGCTTTTACATATGCTGGCCTGGATCACACTTATTCCTCTGTGTGTGTGTGTGTGTAAACAATGGGCCTGCTGTTTGCCTATCTGACACTGCTGCTGTAGTTGCTTTACACCTGTGCTTGGCTTCTCTCCCAGTACCTCCACCCCCACAAGAAACACATTACCTCAATCCACCACCCCCTTCACCCCATGCAACCGCACACCCCAGTCCACTTTAGTTTTCATTTTACATCCCGCATTAGCTTTTAGCTCTGCACTACAAAAGAACTATGCATATTCAACTGTTTTATCAGGGTGGATTATGCACATGTGGCCCCTTGAGCACGTCTTATCGTTTCATACCAACATGAAGATGAAATGATAGAGGTTTCCTCTTTCCGGTGCTTTTCTAACTCATTCTCTGAGCCTTAAGTCAGAACCGTAGCAACAGAGTTTGAAGATGAGGTGTGAGAAGTGAAAGGGAGCACGAAGGCAGCTGTAGGGTCTTTTAGGCGAGTGGGTGGATTTTAGGGGTTCAAAAGCTGACAGAGGGATACGCTATTCTGTGGTTTTAGGGGGCGCTTTATGAAACCAGAGCCCCAGAGCGAGCTAGCAAGGATGAGGGTTGTGGTGGATGAGGAGGGTGGAGGAGTCTTGGAAACAGTATTAAACTAGCAAAAGCCCACCTCCTTTTCTTGCAGTGTCAGCATCACAGGTGTGTGAACAATAATGGATGCATGTGTTTCAGAACGAGCAACCCGTGTCCAATCAATGACACACTATATTGTAATAATCTATTAAGGGAATTAAGCTGGTGCTCAAAGGTAAACATTACTGGGAATAAATTGTTAAGAAGTGGGTACAGCCTTTCACCAGTGAGCTGTATTGAAGGGAAAGGAATGGGAGGAAAGATGTAAAACACAGCACCTCCTTATTGTTGCTTTAGCCATTGCTTAATGTTTTGCCATAGTAACACTGGGCAACAAACAATGAAAGCAAATCAGATAAAGTTTGACAGTGAATTCCTCTCTGCATCAGTTGCTAGGTAAAGGACTTTTCCCATTTCCCCATATTCACACAGGACTCCCCCATGCCCACTCCCACGTACCTCCCTGAGACTGAAAAATGCAGATTAAACCTCTTTTTTTGTTCATAACTTGCCTACGGTTCATCAACAGTCTGGTGGGTTGTTGCATTTTTGGGATATTTCCCATGAAATATGATGGACTATCAGTAGGCCAGCTGTACTGCTGATTCTGGTATTCAGAGTTGCTATTATACTAATATGAATACATCTCTCTCCGCTTGTCACAAGGATTTTACCTCTGTATGCTGTATGGTGAACAAAGGGATCCCGCTCCTTTTCTCTGAACAGGCCAATTCAATGGAGCGAAATATTCAAAATCAACATCTGCATGCAAATGATTTTGTTTCCCTTTGCAAGCTGCTTGATGTCCAGGTAGGCAGGACTCTAAGCAGCCTTGTGATGTGTTCAAATGTTCCCTGTAAACTACAATTTCTGCATATCAATATGGAATTTAAATGATGCCACATATTGAAAGGATAAATGGGACATATTAGCTCTGCATTCATTTTTTTAAAAGTAGTGTAAACTAACAATTTCAGAGACGGAGTAATAAGTTTATTCTATAAAGTGGTACATTAAGAGAATGGACATTCAGTATTCAGTATCCTGATGTGAAGTTGGTTTTGTTTGAATAGCAGAAAAGCCTCAAATCCTCACATTTCTTCTGATTAGTTCACCATTTTTATAAAGATAAATCACTGATCATTTTATTTGATGCAAAAATGAGCAGCCCCGACATCCTAAATTGGATTCTTAAGTGGAAATTAATGCAGGCAGTGGATATGCATTACTTTTTAATGTGGAACTCAGTCAATTTCTGTAGGAAATATATTTAAAGTGATGAATTTCTCACCATAATAGATTTTGATAGTGTTATTTATGCTAATCAATTATTACTGATGCATTAATTAGCAACATTTCAGGATTGCAGGTGACTGAAAAATAGTATATTCAGTGTTAGTGTGGCTTCATTTAGCCCACAGTAGGCTTATGAGTTCTATAGACATATAAAAGGTAGACAGAGCCTCTGTGACCTCACATGTAGGTTTCTAATGAGCTGAAGTGAAGCTCAGTGAGTGATTTTTTTTTTTTTTTACTGACACCATCTTGGCAGTGTCACAGGAAAATACAAAAAAGGGCAACGACGTGGAGCTGAGAGGGGGCTCAGAGTTTGGGGGTGGATGATTGATGTCTTTAGCTTATGCTAAAGTTGCTGTTTGGCAGCTAAAATTGAATTTGTGCTACACTCTGTTTCTTGCTGGCAAATATCGAATACCTATCAAATGAAAGGACATAGCCCCAATAGTTAACAAATAACATCTAAATATATGCTATAAAAAACACTTCCCACAGTTGTCAACTTGACTTTTTATATGGTAAATGTTTTTAATCCAGCTGTTAACATGTTTATTCCTGCTGCGAAGTTGGTTTGTTTTGGATTGAGGGGGTTATCTACAGTTTTTGCCACTTCTGCATAGGCTTCACTTTTCCAATATAGCTTTCTGCTTATTGATTTCTCCTGATCTGCTGTTTGATATCACTAGCAAATGTAAATAATATTTACTACAATATTTACAATATTAATATGGGCTACAATATTTCTGACACAATGCAACATGTTGGCCTACAGAAGAAGTGTCTACTATACTTTAGTAGCTAAAAAGTAATTATCTTCCACTCCTGCAGGTCATTTGACTTGTTAATTTCAGTTAAATAGAAAATAAACAGAACATTTGAATATTATTTGAATATTTGAAGTAAAACAAGACAAGACAATCCTTTTGGTTTCATTTCACCTCCTTTGTGTCCTTGAATATTCCGAATGCTTCTTATGCGGCACGATTTACCCCACAAGTCCCAATAAATCCACACACACCAAGCAAGCCTCCTCTAACACGCACATTCACGCGCGCGCGCGCATTCCAGCGGGAGGAGTCGGTGACGTGCCCAGGCCGTTTGTGAATGAGCTGCAGAGCGCAGCGCGCACTCACCTCAGAGCGGAGTCCCAGCCAAAGCCAGGAGCGGAGAGAGAGGAAGGAAAAGTTTTCACAGATGGATTTGTTTGGTGGAATTAGACTTTTATTATTTTCATATGTTTTCATTAATGGAATATTCATAACTTTACAATCTAAAGAAGGTAAGTGTCCGTTTAAAGGAAGGAGTTTTTTCCACAAAAATAGTTGCGTTAAATCTGTACTCTGAAGGAAAGCATGCGTGCCATGCGGGAGGAACCTCCTTAAAGGAACTTTAAAAAGCAGGAACATTGCCGTTTACTGTTTATAGCAGTTATATAGCCTCACAAGCTCTTTGCCTATTTAATCAAAACTTTTTACTGGGCAACAGTAACTGTTTTTTAAAGGAGTTTTCCGAAATCATCAATGTGAGAAAGATGAGTTCAGTCTGCTGCCTGTTCGCTCCTCTAAAGTTTCAAACACCAGCAGGTGAATACTGAAGACTAAAGTTTAGATTTGCAGATTCTTCTGAAATTAGTTTCTTTCTTTAAAAAAAAAATAAATCTATTTTTCAACTTTATTTCATCAGTGTGATCCCTAAGAGTCGTCCAACTTCATAAACATCTTCAGAGCAAATGTTTTGAACTTTATAAAAACAAAGAACTGAACGTAACTTGTCTTACTTGAGCATTGCAAGTTTCCACTTGGTGATATAAACTTTTTGAATATTCATATCTAATTGGGATGATTTCTTCCTATTCCATGTGAAAATGCATATTTCCTGATGAAGTTTTAGTACAAATCCAGGTTTCTAACTTTATGCCAATGTCTTCTCAGAGGTGCTTTTGGATATGAGGGAAACAGGAGGAGAACTGGGCTGGTTGATATGGCATGAGGAGCAGGAAGACAAATCAGGGGTGAGTATTACTCAAGCTTTTGCTCCAGCTCCCATTTCCGATTGGAATTTGCCTCAGGATAAACCAGCATGGAGAACATTAGCAGGAAGGGCCCAGCTGCATTGAAAACATTTAGTGCATAGCATGACTTGCACAATTGGTTGCTGAGTGGCCCCTGTCTTTCCACATGTAACCCCCTCCCACCCTTAAAATCTGGCGATAGGAGCCTGAGTTGACTCCGTTCAGGAACTGCCTTCAGAGCATGTCTGTGCTGCACAACATCTTACGCAGATAAAATAGCTACTAGCTCTGAACTGGGAATACTTGTGGCTTCTTGTGGTTTCAAGGCTTCAGCTCCAGAATTGTATGTTAGAGAGCAATTAACTTTAAAAGTTTGCAGCATGTGGTACCTCTTGTTTAGAGAGGAGGGATTTCAGATGGAGCCAGTCAGTCAGAGGTACCTTTTCCTTACACCAGAAGAAAATGTCTACATTTAGTGATGCATCCCATATACTGCGGTTGTCTCCCTGTCAGTATACCATGTGTGCTTTCCTTCATCATGTGGTCACCAAGTAATTGATCAGTCAGGCTCATGCATATCCACTACAGCTTCATTTTATGTGCTGATGACTCACAGGCATGTGCAGGCTTGCAGTTCAGTGGCTCACTCAACTTTATTAAAGAGGTTTCACTATGTAAATTACCCCCTTGTCACATTTAAGTTCACATTTAACTTTTTTATTTATTTTTTATTTTTAATTCTTTTCAGGTGCTTCTCTCTTTTTCAATGCATTTGGTATAACTCTCATACAGCAACTATTGCTTATATTTAATACGTTTTATGGGCTCCTTTTGAAAAGAATAGAAGTTGTTAAATAGAAGTGTAGGTTCGGCTGTTGTTCGTCAAGTTTATATGCAAACCCACACACTCAGCCAGCGAAGCACATTCCTTTAATTAATAGCACAGTGGCTACATGCAGAGAGCAAACCACAGCTACTAAGCCTGTGGGGGCCAGTTGTTCCTCATGAGCCAAGGTTATGTGAGTAGTTGCTGTCATTCTTCTTAGAAATATTTGCGGCAGCATTTAATATTCAAGCAGTGATACTATCTGGGGAAGATGCCAATGAATGTAAAAGACTGATTGGAAGTCATTTTGTGTCTTTGCAATGTCAGAAAGTCTCTGTGCCAAAGTCCTCGAGGTTTGTTGTCGACCTCAGCTGTGAAAGCTCATAAAGTGGGGATCTGTATGTAGGAAGGGGTGTTATTTCTGTGAGAATATTCAGGGGGAGTAATTAGTAATATTCGGAGCATGAAGCACCTCAAGATAGATTTTTTTTTCCTGGTTGTGATTACAGTGCCTGAACCCTCGTGTAAAATGGTTCCTCCTTGTAGTTTTACTTTAACCCCTGGGAGGAAGTTTTTTTTACTTCTAACCTTTTTGGTTTGTGTGGTTTTTTTCCAGTGGGAGGTTGTCCAGAAAGCTCTGAATGGCTCTCAGTTGTACACCTACTCCGTCTGCAACGTTGGAGAACGTGAACAGGACAACTGGCTACGCACCACCTTCATCCAACGGAGTCCGCTGGCGTCACGCGTTTATGTGGAACTGCAGTTTATTGTACGGGATTGCAGCTCATTTGACGAAGCCTCGTTGACCTGCAAGGAAACCTTCAACCTTTTCATGTCTGAGTCAGATGCTGATGTCGGCACGACTTTTCGCAAGGGTCAGTTTAAAAAAGTGGCCACCATAGCTCCAGATGAGATCACAAGGAATAATAAAATGCACATCAACACAGAGAAACGAATGGTGGAGAACCTGTCCCGAAAAGGTTTCTACTTGGCCTTTCAAGACATTGGAGCCTGTATTGCTCTTCTGTCTGTCAGGGTGTACTATAAAACTTGCCCGGCCACAGTAAAAAGCCTTGCTAAGTTCCCTGAGACTGTAGCTGGCGGTGAGAACCAGGCGCTCAAGGAGGTGAGCGGAGAATGCGTGAAAAATGCCACCAGTTCAAACAAGCCACGCATATACTGCACCATGGATGGGGAGTGGGTGGTACCAGTGGGACAGTGCCAGTGCAAGCCAGGCTTTGAAGAGGCTGAAGATTCCTGTAAAGGTAAGAACATGCTGTTGATTCTATAGTACTAACCTACCCCGAAGTACTTTAACTTGTCCAGCAGAAAGAAAGATAACACTTCCTGTGACATAGTTTTAAAAAAAACACCATTTAACTTTGATTTAATTACCAACAGGCCCATATGACAAATATTCAACATACGTGTTATTTTCATTGTTCAGAGGAATTCTCCCCTCGGGTAATACAACTCATCCATGGAAGGAATGCTGAGGCCTTCTTGTACATGTCCTGGCATCATCCCATGCAGGAAACATGCATTTGAGTTTCAGCTTAACTTCTCAGATTTGCACAATGTGTAGAATTGACCTCTGTTGTAAACAGCTTCACCGTTTGTCGCCAGGCTTAGGTTATAGTAGAAAAGTTAAAACATAAGAAGGAAATCAGAGAGGACACCAGAAACAGAAAGACTTTGACATTTCACAGTTGTGTGAACTTAAATTTTTAGTCAGTATTTTAGAAAACTAAAAGCTATGTGTTGTGTAATATTTTGATTCTGTTTGATTTTTTTCCTGTCTTGTTTAAAAAGTCCCTTCATATCCCTTTTATCATTTTCTTCGTTTTCTCAAACTCAGATTTATTTATTTATAAAGCACTTTTCAATCCAGAAAGCAATAAAAAGTGCTTTACATTGTTTAAAAAAATGCATATTAACATAAAACAAGTCATTTAGAAATATACTAGAAGCCTCTCAGACACAAATAGAAAGAAAGTAACCTCACCCCCTAAATTTCCCCCATTTCCCTTCCCTTCCTATTCTACCTAACAAAAACTGACTCCTATTTTCTATGCCATTACTGAATACAAGTATAGAATACTAATAGAATTAAACACAATAAAGAATAAATAATAATTTCTCTTTCAATAATGCTTTTTCTATTTTGCACTTTTAAAAGTTAAACTTTACATTCTCCAGTTTTCTGCTTTCAGTGTTCTTTTTTATCTTTTTGTTTTAAAACACATGCAGACTCGCTCATTCTTTTGTTTTAAGTGCCATAAAAATGCTTTCAAAGCTCCTTTATAAAAAATGATTTTGATCATAAACAGATTAAAAATCCTGAATGACATTGTAATATATGTCTTCCTCAAAGACTTCACCCTGCGCTGCCCTTCCTTCAGCTTGTTGCACCAGGTGATTTCCTTTTCTCTCATTATCATCCGTCCTCTTATCTTGGCACGACCGTGCTCTGTTGTCCAGCCATAACTCAGGCCTTTGACTTTGTACTTATGGCGTAGTTTTGTTTAAAGTCCCTGCAAAGAAAGCTTTTTATTGATGTGGGATGGACTGCCATGGTGACTGAGAGTGATCAAAGACGCCAGGAGGCTACTGTACTGTGATGGATTAGCATCTTTAAGGCTCATGGGAGGAGAGAGGTGGAGGCAGGATGAAACTCCTGAGCTTCGCTGACTTTGTTTAGATCGTGCATCGCAGAAAGCTGAGCCTCCTCCACTCCCTTGTAAATGGGCATGTCCTCCTCTCTGTTTCCACATCCATCTCTTTCTCCTTCCCCCTTTGTTTTCAGAAATTTGCAGTCTTGACTTTGGTGTGTGTGTCTTCATGTAAACGTGCAACACAGGCTGGCATGTGAGGGCCTGTTGAGATCCGTTCCATAGCACAACACCTAAAGACTCCCTCCCAACAGATATTCCACCATCTCTGCTTTTGTTTGTTCCAATGTGCTCAGTGGTTTGAGTCACCCTCACAAATTAATCAAACACACACACCTTGATCTGCAGGTATAAGTATACATCCAAACTGACAAATAAAAGTGCTGAAGATCTTTCAGCACATCATCTCTAGCAGAGGAAAAGTGCCAGGTAAGATGATTAGGTAGGAGGCAAGGAGGAGGAACGTAGAAAGGAATGAGGGAGAAGTCATCCAAAAGCAGGAGGTTTAGTGCAGAGGAGGGGTGTGATGAAATGGAGAGAGGTGAGGAGTGGAATGCAAAGGTAGGAGAACAATGAAGCGCTGTGTTTCCCTGCGAGGACGGCAGAGCCCACCTCCTCCTCTGCTCCCCACCCTCGTTGGTGCATTCCTGATCAGTTTGCTGAGAAGGAGACTCCCAACATTACTCCAGACCTGTGGAATTCCCAAGAGGTGGGAAGAACAGCTCCGGGTCAAGACCTCACATTAAAATGGCTAAACAAAGAACCCCCCTCCCCCAAATAAAAAAGCTACCAGGATATAGGTAAATGACAGGTCTGAAATGCACGAGGGCAGTTGCAGATGAAGGTGGGAATGAATCACAGGCTTGCAGAGCAGGGCCAAGATGAATGGTTTGGAGGGCTTTAAGAGGACTATCCCACAGACACACCGTTAATCATTCTCCCGCTTCTTTCCTGTATGGATTGCTGCTCAGAAAGAAACCACAGAACTGCAACTGTGCTGTTTTTTCTTCTTTAGGTTGAAGTTTTCCATGTTCTGCAATGTGTTCACTCAGTTTCATTACTCTCTCACCCCACGGGACCTGTTAAAGTAAAGTTCTGGCTTCATCTGGTTTATGTCTCCATCTCTTCATCAACTCCAGCACCAGTGGTATGTTGGACTGAGAGATGACTTGTCCATCAACAGTATTTCTAGCCCCCCCCCCCACTTAAAACTCCCTGTTGATATTTCTGTATGTGGCATGCGATGCTTCCCTTTTGGTGGAAGTCAACGTTTACTATTACTGAATCGGACAAGCAAAGGCGCTTCCTGTGCTGCAGAAACGCAGCCGAATGCTAAAGGTTGTAAATCATATCAGGAGGTAGTAGAGATACAAGAACGGTTTTAGTGTGAAAGCATTACAGATTTCTGTAAAGAATTATGTTGCTTCACAAACGACAGCATTAATCAGAGGCGATCAGACAGAGCAGAGAAGTTGTCCCTCTCAGCTGTCAGGGTTAATACACAACCACTGTCACAAGATTGATGGGGACCTAGCTTTAATTAAGATTTCCTCTCTTTCCTTGCCAGTGAAGTGAACTTTAATGCGAACAACAAATGCAAGATCAAATTTTTTTGTCCTGAACAAACAAAAAACACACAAATCAAAATGAAAAACCATTACTGCACATAAGAAGGCTAGTTGGGTCTTAAACCTAAATATTTTCCTATTGTGATTTACCGACACACCCAGTCCTATCCATAATCCTCCCTGGCACAGCGTGATGAATGTGTGTAAGTGCTCAGAGGGTTGCCTTGCTGGTCTGCACCTCATCAGCTGCCATAAACCCTCAACAAGCAGGGCCCAGTCCAACACATGGCTACACGAGGCTCTGTATATAAAAGGGGACACAGTGTGGATTACTCAGACTGCTAAAGGCCAATTTAGTGTCTTGGAGAAAATGGCATCTTGGTGGAACAAGTGTCCACTGAGTTCCAGTAAAAATTTTTCCTCTTGCCAAGCAGGTTCCAGGAAAGTATTTTCTCTCCCACTCGTTCCCTCTGTATCCGTGTGTCCAAACTCATCTAGCTGATGTACCAAACAGTTGGTGACTAAGTCATAGTGTGACTGCACGCTGTGGTGAGTGATTTGTATAGGTAGTAATTGACTTGGGTGTGTTTGGGCATTTTAAGCAAAGTAACTACTAGTTCTGCTGCTTTTTTGCCTTTGTGAAGTCTCTTTTGCTCTCCACTACCCTTCATCCCACATTCTTCCAGTTTTCTGAAGACGGTCTAGCAGCAATTTTCTGCCTCTCATGTTGTATTTATTTGATAGTTTCTTATCTATATTCATTATTCCCATGATTATTTTGCAGCACTCCATGCTATGTACTCCTGAGATGCACAGTGTTGCTCAAACTTCCCCAAGTACAACAAACTGAGATAAACAAAAAGTTTTTCCTCTTGTGTGTTGTGTTCATGTTGCCCATTAAATCACAGACTGGCTGTTATTTTTGGCTGGTTTGCAGGTCATGAATATGACACCGATAGAGGTTAAACATCCCGTTTCACACGGCCCTGATAGGACTATTTAGACTGTGTACACTTCTCGTCTTGCTCGCTGATAAATACATTTCTCCCTGACTGACTCATAAAGATAAATACAGGCAAAATTAGAACAATGCTGCCAATCCGTGAGTTTTTCAGAGAAAAGCAGTATCCTGTTCACATAGTGCTCATGGCATAAACATTTGGTGAACGTAAACCTCATCTGTCTGTTTTTGTTTTTGTTTATGAAATTGATGTATGGATTTGGACTTCTGATTACTCCTTTGAAAACCCCCCTTCTAAAAAAATGCCATTAATCAAATGTTTCATGGCTGCAATAAAGTCTTAAAGTTGTACTTGAATCCAGCTGTTTCATCATAATCACTCCAAACCTTTAAGACAAAAGCCTTGTGCAGTTTAAGTTTATCTGATATTTGTTGTACAAAGACAAACAGTGCCACTCCTGAAGAGCTCTGAGATTTAATTTAGTTGGATTAAGGTGGATTTTATATAATGGAATCGTCTCACTCCTGCAGGATAATCCCTCACATTGTAATTTTCTGCTCCAACAGTTTCTCCCAACTCTTGTTCCCCGTAGCTGGTCTCAGTAAGCTGTGAGCCACAATCTTATAGGACAACATTGCACATTTAGATCCTTGATATGACCTTTTCTTTTTCTTCATTTACTTTTGAAAGCCACAGTAATTACTTTGAATTTGTGGATTTCTCTTTAGTCGTGCCAAGGAAACATTTGCCAGGCAGGCGGATCTTGAGGGAGTTGGTTAGATAAAGAAGGTGGATAAGACTCAGAAGTGAACTTTCAAGTAGCGTCACGCATCGTCTTGTTAGACCACAGTACACCAGTTGAAAATGTCGCACGGCAGAGGATAACGGGGGAGTTGGGGTTTTAAAGTGTGAGTGCTGGTGATAATGTTAAATCAGGATGCAGAAAAAACAGAAACTCTGGGGTCTTTAGTTTGTTAGGCACTGATATCTGCTGACAGTGTTGTTGGATAGAAAGCCAGTCAATCTATAAAAGAAAAAAAACAGAGCTGCATTGTTCTCTACAAACACATTTAACTTTTTCCTTTTATTTGTTGTAAAAATGAATAATGCTGTTTTTATTTCTTCAAATTTTGAACATGTTGTGTGAGTGTGTGTTTTGTGCTGTGGAAGTCGGGACATATTTCCTTTTGGTGACATTCCTGAGTCTGGCGGCTGTGTGCATGCATGTATGTGTGTATTGTGATGGGGGGAGTCCAAAGCAATGTGGAGCACATTGTATTGTAGCGCTGGTGTGTGAGGTCAGCACTTTCCTTTCCCCGATCATCTCCCCCTTCCCACATCACAACGCAACACCCACCCAACCTTCACTGTTAACAGGACGAGCCCACAGCGGAAACCGGAGGTCATCTAATCCCTCAGTGACTCCCCGACCCGTCGGCTCAGGGTTTTTCATTGTCGGTCAGCGCTGAGCCGCCTCGCTCAACCGCTTTTCCATTTTGTTGTCCTGCCTGATAAGTCTTTTTGTTTATTGGTGCATTTGGTCCTGTTTTGGCCACTTCCCCTCGTCAGGACGCAGACACCATTCAGCTTCCAGTGTAACCTGCTGGCTTGCAGAGATGTTGTAAAACGGTGTTGCATTTCCCACCTGGTTGTCTAGAGCTGATGAACAACATGGCAGAGGTTTGGAACACAACCATGAATTTACTCAGACCGAGATCTCTGGCAGCTGTGTGATCACATCAGCCAGGATGGCTGCTTCAAAGTTTCTGCATAACTTTCTGAACTGGACATGTTCCACCTTGACTCCTCTTTTCCCTCCCTGTATCCCTCCTCCTGACAGCCAGGGAGAGGGGAATAGAGGGAGTGAGAGGAGAAAGGGGATCAGGGAATTTATTGTGTTTGTTAACAACCTCAGATGAAAGCCTGGGTGCAATTGTAAAACAGATGTAATGCCCTTACAGCTGCTCCATTGGTCAGCTAATCCTTTTGACTAATGCCCCCACCCCCACATGCACACACTTCCATGAGCTCCTACACCTTTACTGCCCCCTGCTCCCCCTTCCTCCTCAACCTCAGTGACCCTTTGGCTCATGTTACCAGGTCCACCTCCCCCATCAGAGACCCCCACTGTTTCCACAATCCAGGTACCCAGAAATGCTAATGGCCTGTTGTCACCCTGCATATAAACAAAATGGCATGACGAATCGCAATTACAGCCTAACTCTGGGATGAAAACTTAGGGAGCATAATTTAAAGAGGTTACAAATTTGCTCCCAGAAACAACTAAACAATCTGATATAGATCTAGACATTTTGTTTATATCTTGGTTGGTTTTATTTTTCCAAGATCTTTTTTTCCTGCTTGCCCTACCTCTGAATTTAACCTTTCTCCCTCTTCCTCTTCGTCAGTGCGATCATGTGTTTGTTTTACTTGGCCAATGACTCTGTGTAAAGCCATGCACAGTTTAACTCAGAACTACCCTGAGGCAGACATGACCTTTCTGCCTCTTAAAAGCCCAGCGCCGGACCTGATTGTAGCCCGCCCCCCCCTACCACTTACTCCCAGTGTCCTGAAGGCGATTTCTGTTGTCATGCCACCATGTTACTCATTCATCCATCTATTGGACCAGATATGCATCAATGTCACCATCTCATCCATCTTAACCTCGGCTGACAAGCTGGGGAACCTTTTGGAGGCTCTTAATCCACAACCATTCGGACTGGTTGGATGTAACAGGCCCCCGCACTTATTATCAATAAACAAACACTCGAGCCTCACAGGGCCTCTCAAATGACAAACAGTTCTTTGCTATGTAGCAATTGGGGGGGGAAATGGTCAAGCCGACTTTGTCAAACGTTTCACCTAACGAGAAGTCGAGAGACTTTTGTTTATACGATCATTCATCTCCGAAACCCTTTCATGGGTTTAGCGCCTGTGTTCATGTTGGGTCAACACATTTTCTCTTCCTTTCTGGTTGTTATTCTGTCTCGGGACTCTTAGCCTCAGCCCTCTTTCTAATGGTCATCATACTCTCTCGTGCTTTAGGGCTTTGATTGGCTTCTTTAGGAAGGAAGGCTGCGTCAGCCGCTTGCTTCCTGCTTCCTGTTGTGTCCAGCAACAATCCAGAGCCCCCCTCTACCTTCTCTGTGGAACAAGGAAGTTTTTCCTTTTCTAGGCTTTTGTCGAGGAATCCTCCTGTTAAATGCCTTAGCAGGGACTCATCTAGTTACTTTTACTGTCACAATCATAAATAGAGCCGTTTACATGAGAGAGATTCTGGCTGAAAGTGGATCTACATTGAAGGCGCTGTCATTTAGGCCTCCTGTTGGGTGGTGTGTACAGGAATGCATTTTGATTATAGAGGCGACACACAGTGTAAGGCCATCATATCCACAGGCCTGACCACGATGCATTGCAGCCGGCACTGTAGCACCAAAAAGAGGCTAGTCTTCCTCTTTTCACTTGCCATGTGGCATTTCAGCTATTCCCATCTGCAGTGCTTGTGTGTGTATGTTTTTTTCTTTCAGCATTTGAATGGCATGGCATTCTGCTTGCCTGCTGGTCAGTGGTGAATAGCAATGTTAATGGGTTAGCTGGGAGCCCTTTAAGCGACGACTGGGAGGAAAGAAAGCAGGGGAGGGAGGAATTTGGAGATTACGAGGAGGAGTAGTAGGGGAATAAATCTGGGTTTGGAGTAGCAGCTGTTCCTCCTCCTCAATACAAGAGTTCACCCCAACCTGTTTCTTTTCTTTCTTCAGTCCTCAGCTGGATACAGTATTCCTCTCCTTTTCTTAAACCTTCTGTTCCTTCGTCCCACCTTTCTTTCGCCTCACCCGTCCTCTTCCTCATTTGTGTTAATGAGTAGCAGTAACTGAAACAGCTGGCCAAAACAGAGAAAGACATGCTGTCTAGGAGGGAGGACAAAGCGCCACGAAAATGTGTTCATCCAATAAGTTCAAGTCATTGGTCTTCTCTTGCTGTTTTCTTTTTTTTTTTGCCTCTTTTCGCAATCGTTGTTATGCTCTTTGGATAACACACACCTCCTCACAACAGCTTTGCCCTTGCTCAGTGAACAGCAGTGATAGGAGAAGCCTTGCAAACTTGAAGCGCGAATCATGGTCAGTCAAATAAATCCCCTTGATACGAGAGCTTCAGCCATGTGCTCTTGTGGCTTCCAAATGAGCTTCATTCATGTGAGCCGCACCAAGACGTTGTCTCTGTGTGAATCTAATATAATCTCTGTCCTTGGCTCTGGTTTTCAGCTTGCCAAAGTTGGAATCTGGCCTGGGAACTGTTTTTGCTTGTCCCAGTCATTGGCATTATTTCAGTCTCTGTCTACACGTGTCACTTCATTTGGCTAGCATGTTCTCTTCCTACAATGACTAATTACTCTTTTACTACAATTTTTCTTCTTTTTCCAAGGTTTGCTTCTTTTCTTAAATGTTCCTTTGTCTTCTTTTGTCCTTTGGCCCAAATATTGCCTCTCATTTGCATAGTCAACATCTTCTAACATCTGTCATGAGCTATTTAAACCCCAAGGCAACCGACTTGAAAGGAAGGAAGGAAATGTGTGTGTATAATGTTTATGTGTGGAGCTGAGTTGACCAAGGAGAGGGACGTGAACAGGTGACAGCCAGTAGACATAATCCCTCACTTGATGCCAGAATACTCCAAGTGTGTGCTTTGCATGCATGTATGTGTGTTTTGTGCGCATGTGCCTGTCTACAATGCATACATAAACGTGTGTCCTTGTGGATGAATGTGCGGTGGTGTGAAAGCATGAGCAGCAGCCGTTGGAATGTTCTCGCCGAGTAAAAGGAGAGCCATCTCATTTTCACTCTCCTTTATGGTGCACTTCTCTTCAAGATTTCACACTGTATTAAGTTCATATTTCACCATTAATATGCACAGCTGGACCTTGTACCTGCATTTCTATATTCAGAGTTAGAAGTGTGAAATTAGGTGTTATCTTATCTTGGCGATACAGTTTCAAAGGTCTCTATGTGGGTCCCTGGAACAAAAAAAATGTAGACTTTTGGTGCCAACTGATGCCGCTCTGGCTCTTTACTCAATTTTGTTGCGACTATTTAGCTTCTGCTGCAGAATTGAAAGCCGACTTGCTGTTGCGGAATGCAGGAATACTGGTTGTGTTTGTTGAGACAGAGACGGTAAGAAAGCAGCAACACCGGGGGGGTTGGTGGTTTAATAAAGTAAAGAGTAGGAGTGCCTGCAAGTTTTTGTTTCAGGGCTGGGCTCATGTGGGGAATCTCTTATTTGGAGTGGACAGACTTTTAATGAGTAGAGTCAACACTTTGCAGAGTCTTACCCATGTTTTTCCTCCCATATCTCCATCACTTGTCCAAACGTGGCCTTTAGCCTTGGTATAATAACGTGCCGACTCGACCTCTCCGTGTCGACTCCGAGGTGAAAAGTTCATAGCATTATAGGTCTTTGAAAAGAGCTTAAATGATCTGGAGGAACAGGATTCGCTCCTTGTCTTTGTGATGCTGCTTTTGTCCATATCTGGCTGCTCATCACCTGCAAATGTCATTTTGTTTTGTAGAATGTCAGCCTGGCTTCTTCAGTGGCGAAGCAACCAAAGGCAAGTGCGAGCCATGTCCTGCTAACAGTCAGGGTGTGGAATCTGGGGCTTTGCGCTGTCCTTGCATGAATGGCTACTACCGGGCCTCTACAGATCCTGACAGTGGACCCTGCTCAAGTAAGAATTAAGCATTGGGAACATTTTAAATGTAGATTACTATGAAATGAAATGTAAAGCCACTTACATACATGACTGTCCTGATTTGTTCTAAACACAAACATTCTGAAAATGTTTTTTCCTGAAAAATGCCACATTTTTTTCTTTTTACAGTAATGTAGCCATGGTATTTGGCCTCCTGATATTGTTTTAATGATGACAATCCAGATATCTAAGAATGAATTGAAAATAGAAATCTTATTTGTATCATATTGTAAAGAAATATTACAGAGTTGGCATCCTGTGATTTTTCCATTATCTTGTTTCTAATGTTTTATATTTCTCAATCTCTTATCAGGCCTCCCTTCTGCCCCTCAAAATTTGATGGCAAAGCAGGTCTCTGGAGGAATACTTCACCTCACCTGGAGTCCCCCTGAAGACACCGGAGGCCGTGATGACATTACGTACAGCGTTGAATGCAAGCGTTGCGAAAGCACCGTGTGCCAAACCTGTGGAGAAAAAATCCGCTACGAACCTGCCAGCGCCGGTCTTACAGAGACCAAGGTGTCAGTGAGCGAGCTAGATGCTCATCTCAACTATACCTTCATAGTGGAGGCGCATAATGGTGTTTCATCGCTTGCTAGTCAGGGATCACCGCAGGCTCAGAAGCTGCCATCATCCACCAGCGTGACTATATTTCTGCACAACACAGGTGAGCAGAACTGATATGAGACAGTGGTATGACGCTATCTGTGCTGCAGTAATAACAGATGCTATCTGTTATTACTGCAGGTAGTCAGGGCTGCAATCACATCGTTTCTTGAAAGGAAAAGGGATTGCAAACATTGTAGTCCCACTTTTCCACTATGTTGAGGGTGTTGTGACAAAAATACTTATGTTCTTTCATCTTTTACCCCCAGATCCACCAAAAATTACCACCCTGCGATTGGTTGAACGGACCTCCACCAGCTTGTCACTTTCCTGGGATGTGTCCCCTAGACCGCGAGTCTCATCCCAGTCTACCACCTACAAACTCTCCTACTGGATGGTAACTACCTTCTAGTTTCTCTTGCAGTATTTTAGATGTTTCATGTTAAAACCATATGGCCATATGTGATGTGGTTTTCCAGAAACACAGATAAATCTTTGAGCTCCTGAGTTTATCATCATGTGGTTAATGCAGTTGGGTCTTATCATAGATAGATATTATAGATTTCTCTCACTAAATGAGTAAACTGTCTGTAGTCTTTGTTCTCAGTAGTTTCTTCTTTTTCCTCAGGATAATAACAAGCAAAGCTACGTTGTGCTCAGACTGGAACAAAACTTTGTCCAAATTGGCAATTTGAACCCTGGCACAACCTATCTCTTCAGCATTCAGGCCCTCGGCAGTAATGGCCTTGAAGGATCCACCATGGAGGAGCAATTTGAGACCTTGTCTGATGGTACAGAGGGAACAACATTAAAAAAGTCAGAAATTTAGCTTAGCAATGGGATGTCTCTGAAGTATGATTTTTTTTTCTTTACTAGGATACACTGATAGCAAGATTGCAGTTATCCTCGCTGGAGCAGTTGGAGGAGCAGCTGTGTTGTTCATAGTGGCTGTAATCTTGTTGCTGCGTAGACGGTGAGTGACCAGTTCACCCTGCTGCCCTTTTACTTGTTGTGTTTGGCGAACCTGTCACAATACTCTGTCCTTCATGTCTTCCTGTCTCATTCTTCTACCTTTGCTTTGTAGCGCCTCCAAGTAGCCTTTGCATTCATTCTCACCTCTATCTTTCCCTCTTCCTTTACCAAACTGTATTTCTCTTTATCTGTATCTGTATCCCTGCTCTCACCAGGGAGGAATTTGTGTTGAATGTGTCTTGTCATTGGTCAGTGACTACATTCTAGTGAGTGTTGAGGGCCTTTGAAAGGAAATTAGCCCAGAGTGGCACATTGTTGGTGATAAGAGGTGCTTGTTTTTATTCTATGCCAGGCCAAGGGCTCTTTGTAAAGGTGACCTAAGCATGTACTATAGCTGAATGCAGCCTGCCTACCTCCCTATAGCCTACTTTTAGTCTTTAAATTGGCTTGGCAAACAGTGGACGGGCTGCTTCTAACTAAATGGATGGATTGCATCAATGTCTGGATATTTAAGAAAGATTAAAACAACTACAAAAAGGGGCACAAAGGTTTATTTTTTACAATCAGTATTAAAGAAGTTAAAGTTTATTTATTTTTTAATATAGGGAATTGAATGAACAGATGTGTTGTCTTTTTATTCAGCAGAAAAGCTTCTCACACCAGACAGGGACCAGAGGATACTTACTTTTCTACCCCAGGTAAGACAAAAACTATATATATATATNNNNATATTGTTAAACAAGCTTTTTTCACTTGTTAACGTGCAATCATTCTTCTTTGGTTGACAGAACAATTGAAGCCGCTGAAGACTTACGTGGATCCACACACTTATGAGGACCCCAACATAGCTGTCCTGAAGTTTGCCACTGAAATCCACCCAGGCCACATAACTAAACAGAAAGTCATTGGAGCTGGTGAGTGACAACCCTGCTGAGACAATCTGCTGTGGGGCTTAACTCAGAGATGTTGAAAGATCTTTCCAATCCTAAAATTCACTGTTTATACTGAGCATTTTCCACTGCTTAGCAGGCTGACTGACAGTGGTTACTTTAGCAAGATTAACATCTATCTGGCTGAGTTCTCACACAACAAGTTGAGACTTTTTTTGTTGTGTGACAACGCTTGCCTGTGGGATCTCTGTGCTTTGGCTGAGGCTGACACAAACATTACACAAAAGAAACTACTAAGAAAGAGTGTTTTGGAAGGATATCAGAGCACCTTCCCGGACCTAGCCCAGCTTTTCATTGAGGATACATTTATTCAAGTGCGACCACCTTTAGCCTTTGAACCAACAGTCTTTTTCAACCCCCAGCTCCCATGACCATATAACCCCCTCCTCCCTATGTGACAGCTGATTCCCAGGCTCCCGCACCGCAGGGCATCAAACAGTTATACAATGTAGCCTCTCAACACCAAGCCAAAACACACCTCTGTTAGAGCACCTCGGGCAAAACAGCCATAGAAACTTCCTCATTTTCTTTCTGTTGCACAGCCAAGCCCCGCAGCTAGAAACTTAAGAAGCCAAATCTATCATACTCTGTTGATATTCTGGTTTCTGAATAAATTGTCTCAATCATGGGGGGATTGTTCTGCAGGAGAATTTGGTGAGGTGTACCGGGGTATTTTAAAAGCTCCTGGGAGGAAAGAAGTGGCCGTAGCTATCAAGACCCTAAAACCTGGCTACACAGAGAAGCAGAGGCAAGATTTTCTGAGTGAGGCCTCCATCATGGGCCAGTTCTCCCACCAAAACATCATTCGCCTGGAGGGGGTGGTCACCAAATGTAAGGATTTCTGTGAGTTTTATGCTTTTTATATTTTTTCTTACATTTTACCCTCTTGGCCGTTATGGACTTGTTGGGGCTCATAAGTAATTCTGTTCTTGTGCAGTTAAACATGCAATGATCGTGACTGAATACATGGAGAATGGCGCACTGGATAGATACCTGAGGGTAAGTCTACCATATCTTTCCTGATACAACAATTTAATTTAAATTTGAAATGCATGTGTTTCTATTAGTAAAGTAAGTTAAAACTGTACTGGATAATTTTCTCCCAGTAAAGAATGCTGAAAGGTTTCACAGGCAAACCAAATCTGACCTCATACGCGTATCATGTCACATATTTAATTTGAAAACATTTATTAGTAGATACTGCTGTAGGATAAATGCTATAATTTATCTCTATGGTTAACTTAATGATTTTTTATGTTATTTATTATTTTAGTTTAATATAACAAAATGTAATAAATCCACGCAAATTTTTTCCCACCAGGATCACGATGGCGAGTTCTCCTCCTTCCAGCTGGTGGGCATGCTGCGTGGCATCGCTGCAGGCATGAAGTATCTCTCTGACATGAGCTACGTCCACCGTGATCTGGCCGCCCGCAACATCTTGGTCAACAACACCCTGGAATGCAAAGTGTCTGACTTCGGTCTGTCCCGAGTGCTGGAGGACGAACCGGAGGGGACATACACTACTAGTGTGAGTAGATGTGCTGTTTATTTGATGCCTTTTAGCAATAAGATTCAATAATAAGATTCAACTCAGTGACATGAGGGGCAAGATGTAGTGCATGTTTAAAGAACTGTGTCGACCTTTAAGTTAGTTCATTTCTAACTATCACTTCTTGTGTGAGCAGGGAGGAAAGATCCCTATTCGCTGGACAGCTCCAGAAGCAATAGCCTACAGGAAGTTCACCTCGGCAAGTGACGTGTGGAGTTTTGGCATTGTGATGTGGGAGGTTATGGCATTTGGTGAAAGACCTTACTGGGACATGAGTAACCATGAAGTAAGTTTCCTTATTTACAGCAAGTTAACAGGTAATATGTTTGTTTTTAAGAGAATATCTCTAACGGTCATTTGATAAACTGTTTTTAGGTGATGAAGGCTATCAATGAGGCTTTCAGGCTTCCTGCACCTATGGATTGCCCCTCAGCGGTCTATCAGCTGATGCTGCAGTGCTGGCTTCAGGATCGCTCCAAGAGGCCACGCTTTGGAGACATTGTCAGCCTACTGGACAAGCTGCTGCGCAGCCCAGATTCCTTAAAGGCCATCGCAGATTTCGACCCACGGTACGATTGATTTGCTTGTCAGCGAAAGCTCATAATGCACATTTCTTCTAGCGATGACTCTAGTAGTTGATGACTCTAGAAACAAACCTATAACTACAACCTAAAAGAAGCCTTAGAGATAAAGTAAATGAAGTTTTGACAACATCTCCTCTGTTTGTTGCACATTGCTGTCTTCTGTATCCTAAAACAATACGCAGTGAAAAGGGAGAATTAACAAAGAGAGAAAAGTCATGATTTTAATGATCAAACAGTGTTTTTCAAATAAAACAAACGGAACATGATGACTTTAGTTCTGTGAAATGTGACTCAGGTCTATTTAAAGACTTGAGACAAGACCTGACATGTATTATAATCAAGGCTTTACTTGCAAAAATTCTCAGAGAAAATTATGCAATTTGTAACATGAATAGAACATTTTTAACTCTTAGATAACCCAATATATCTGCATGAGTGAAATAATAATATATTCAGTTAAAATTGAGGTTTTTCTTCAGACATAATGTTGTTGGTTTAGTTTTTTAAGGCAGTTGGAACAGGACACAAGAAGTTTAGATTATGCAGGAGCTTCATTTACTCTGAACTTTTATTAGGTTTACCAGAAAATATTTAGGGTTTTACATGAACTTGTTTCACTTGACTCGAGTTGAACTTGATGTGGACTTGTTAGATTGTGACAGCAGTTTCCGAATAGCTTTGGAGTCCAGTAAGACAAAAGAAGTTTTGCTTTAGGACACGCTAGCACCTGCCTACCAGGGTTATAATGAAAAAAATGTGCTGACCCAACACCCCAAAAATCCCTTTTTTTGTTTGTAATCATGCATCAGTGCACATTTTCTCTTTTGTTAGCAAGTATTACTTTCAGAAACAGTGAGAAAGTACAAAAGACTGTCATGCTCATAACTGATTCATGTCTTAATCTTGGACTAGGCTAACTTGTTTGTTATCACTGATGGATTTCCTGTACAGTAATCACAGGCTTCACTCATCTGACTCTGTTGTGGGAAAGTAATTTGATTATCACTTGGAATCTACCTCCTTTGTGTTGTTTTGATAGCGTATCCATTCGCCTGCCCAGCACCAGTGGCTCAGATGGCTCACCCTTCAGAACAGTATCCGAGTGGCTGGAGTCCATCAAGATGAACCAGTACAGCGAAAACTTCAGCCATGCTGGGATAGTGACCATGGACCAGGTCTTGCAGATGAAGAATGAGTAAGTTTGGCATGCCAGCTAACTTTACCTTACTTTGTTTAAAAAAAGACAGACTTCGGTGGTAGGTTGTATATTTAATTTTATATACATGTTACTTTTTAACAGCCAGCGGGATAGTTTGTGCACAATATAATTTCTAACCTCAGTTACAACTTGAGAAATGTTTGAGACGGAAAATGTAATGAAGGAAAAGAGCAGTAGTGGGCTTATTTGTGGTAGCCTGGTGGTGGTGGTTTGTGGTTGCTGGAGCCCTTTTTCTGCTGTGCTCTCTCCATTCCTTCTCCCGCCCATCTTTGTACCCACACAAGCTAGCTGCCCTGGCCAGCACTTTTGCTTAAGACCAAAAAAACCATTACTTTGACCTTTTTATTTTTTAGGTTAAAGGCATTTTGCTGCTTCTTTAACTTTAGGGGGAAAAAAACAAAACCTTAAGGAGGAAGAGCACCTTGAGAAGATCATACACTTAGATGAGCATGATTTGAATCCCTATTTAAACTTAGAAAAAAACTGAGGAAGTGTGCTCTGAATTTTGCCCGTTAAAGCTATCACAATGTAGTTTTCAGCAATTAGGTCTTCATGGATGTGTAGTGCCAAAGGCTATCATTTTACAAAACTAACTCAACCTTTTGGGAAAAAAGGGCTCAGTGAAGCTTATAATATAAGGTTGCTTTGTGCCAAAATCAAATACCAGAGTATTTTCTAACCACACGACCAATCACAAAGAAGCCCCACCCTCCTCTGCCATTGTGCAGGGATGTTCCCTATGCTTGATCTTGCGAAGATGGGCTGAATGTAAAGCCCAGACAAACCCTTTTGAAGTGCTTGTCATACGGTATGGTGTGATTTCGTGGCTGTGTGTTTCCATCTCAGGGCATCTGGTAGCACTTTTGGAAAACCACCGCTTATTTACGATCCACCCTCTGCTTGCCATACAAGTGATTCATGGTCAACAGGGAGAATCCTCATTAAGTAATTAAGGCTGTAATTAAACCTTTAGGACTGGTTTATGTGTGTGTACTGGGCTTTTGCAGGTTTGCATCATGTGCTTTTGAAGAGTGAATCCCCAGTAAAAACCTTAATTGCTGAAGATGAATTGAAACTTTGGGGGATTACAAACTTGGAAGGCGGAGAGGAAGGGGAGAGAGGAGGGAGGGGGGGGGGGGGGGAGGGGGGGGGGGGGGGGGGGGGGGGGGGGGGAGGGGCGAAA
>JBAMHX010000015.1:20648023-20660184 GCA_037177515.1 Pseudomugil tenellus
TAAAGTAGGTAGGTTTCTGGATAGTTTACAGCCAGCAGACAGCGTTCTTCATGCATGCGAGTGACACATAGCTTGCAAAAACATATTTTACACAGACGATTACATTAACTCATTTCTTTACCTAATGCAACTTACATTTCCTACATTATTATATGAAAATAACCTACTAAACCTTTGTAAGCATGCATCAATGTGGCAGGGGTTGCTATGCAGCTTTAGACACATCAACATACGGTTTACAGTCAGTTTAGGAATTGCTTTGTACGCAGATGTTGTCTTGAAGTTGTGAAGTTCACTTTTACCTTTCAACTAAATGGGGGGTGTTCTCTATAGCTCCATATGTGCCTCATGTTATTTCTCATTAAATGTTTATTTCTGTCTACAGAGGAATAAAAACCCCAGAAGTAAGTATAACAATTTCACCACCTCCAAAACACACATCACATACTTATCCCATGAAAAATAAACAAACTTCAGCCCTATGTCATTGTTTTATCTCTCTTCCTCAGTAGGATCTGTCTCTTTGCTGCTTTATGGTTCTTTTCTTCTGTACAGCAATTCTTTGTCTCGGTACCCCCCTCTCTTAATTTCCGCCTGTCTGCATATGTTTTGGAGGCCATTAATCGTCCCCTGCACAACATGCACCCCAGCAGATAATTACAGTCATTAAACCAATTAGGGAGCACATGGAGGGGAGGCCCTGAGGCCTCCCACTCCTGTTCTTCTCTAACAGGACATCCGAGGTGGTCCGCTGAAACTCTGGCAAAGCCTTCAAAAAAGAAGGGAGTGAGTTACTTCAGCCCAGCTTTGGATTAATGCAATTTCCTGTTGGTGTAGCCTTGAGAGACCTTGCCCAGCTTAGCTGCAGGCCAAGTAACCAGAGCCGTTAGGCAGCAGAAAATCCTCCACACTTTTAGATCTTTCTTTTTTTTCCGGGCGTTGCCATTGAGGTTGGTGTCATCAAAATATGCACTCCTCAAAGCTAAGGAAAGATATTTCGGTGCTTCTGCGTCAAAACAGAAAAAGAGATCCAAAGTGGCAGGAAAGGGAGGGAAAAGTGGTCAATTTGCAGACAGTGGTTTTCAACATGCTCAGTCCATCATGTGAGTCTAGAGCTAATATTATGGTTTCATTGTGCCTGACACAGTGGGAGTTCTGGCAGAATGAGACCATAACACACTTTACATGCAAGTCTGATCATTTTGTTATTTTGAAAAATGGAAGTGTGACTTCCAGGCAACGTCCACATGCGCAGCCAAGCAACAGAACGTCCCTCGCACGTTCTCGGAACGACGTGATGAACGACACTCTGTACTCTTTTCTCTCTGCATAGTGTTTGCCAGCATTCTTCATGTTGTGTTTGGCACATGTGTTCCTGTGACCTCTGCAAAGAAAGCAAGAGTAAAGCCAGTGTGGAACAAGGAGCGCCATACAAGCGTTCTCTGCTGACTTATGAATGACATGTAAAAGTGAAATGTAGACCTTGTAATGACTCCAGAATGCACAAAGAAAAACATATAAAATCCTTCAGGTTCATGATAAGATCATGACATATGGGCCAAGCGGGGCCGGGCCAGCACTTTTACCCATATATTAATACAAATCAGAAGCTAAAATCTAAAATGAGACATGAGAAAGAAGGAATTCAAGAGGTCACAGCTTATTGGGAGTGTGGGGAGTTTGCAGCGCCAACCTCTGAAATTCACTTCTGACACGCTGTATCTTGTCCATCTAATCCTTAGACAACAAAAATGTAAAAATGACATTCAGAGGTTTCAGTGGTTGTTCTTCAGTAAATACTTGCCTATCATTTAAACTAAGTGGGGCTTACTGCATCTCTCGATATAGAAACGTAGATACCATGTTTGCTGTGGAGATTTGCATCTGTATGTCCATCAAATCTGGGCAGCAAAGACACATTTGTAAACTAGCCGACCACGAGTGTGTGTGGTTTTCTCTCTTTTTTATCCCAACTGAATGAAATGACCCAGAAGCATCTAAATATCCATAATAAAGCTGCGGTTTAGATGCTTCTGCCTCAAATTGTGACAACATTTTTTAAGATTTTTAATTTTTTAATATTCAACTAATATTTTATATCTTATTTTAATTTAATAACAATATATGAAGCAAAGTGATGAGAAAAAATAAGGTAAAATATTAAATCCACCATTTGGGAAAGATTCACTATCAGAATAATTGCTGCTGGCATACAACACACATCCTAACTTAGGAAACAGTAGACCACACTCATCTAGAAACGGACCACACTAGATCCACATAAAATTTCCCACCAAATGTCGTTAACACATGACGTTTTACAAAAAAAGTGCTCAGGGAAAGAATACAAGGTGAATTTCTGGTCTTCTTGTCTTAAATGGTCAAGTCTTTGAACAATCTTATACATAGTACATACGTAATACACAGCTACAGCTTATTTTTCATTTATTCCATGTATTGAGGGATGTATACCTCTCAGAAAGAGTTGAATTTCAATTTGAACAATCTGTGATTTTTAAATTTTCTGGACCTGAGTTTAGTTGTTGTGATAAGTCTGATCAACAATATGCCAAAAAGAATGAACCTCCGAAGATCCAAAACATCTTTGCAGGCTTTGATCAGTGAACATCACAGACCACATATGTGTGAAGTATTTAAAATCTTTGCTTACTCGTAAAGGTTTACATATCTGTAAACATTGCCATCAAGCTGATTACTGTTGTTTTTCTGCCCAGTGCATTAATATGATATAATAAAGTGGTTTTTGTATATGTATCGGTGATTCCTCTAGTGGTCATGGGCGCCATATATGTGGCAGATACGTTGCTGTTGTGCAACTGTTGCATTGTAAAAAGAAGGTATTTTTGTCTTATTGGTGTTTTTATCAAGTAGTTTTGACTAATTATGTACAGTTTTTGGCTAAATCCAACTAGAAAGGGATGCATTTTCTTTGCTACATGTTTACTGACAACCAAGGAAGCACCAAAACAGAGAGCAATGGTTATGTTTAATTTTTTATATCCCAACACAACATTTTTGCTTATACTCAGTGAGGAAATTACAAAATTGTTTTGTCAAACAAACAAAAAAGCTGTGAAAGCTGTGAAGTGAAAATCCTGTCATATGTTGGCCTTGACCTCATGATGTGGATGCATAAAAAAGGTAAAAAGACTCATGAGACTTTTGTGTCTTAAAAAAACACTTGACAATGGCAGCTGCTTAATGTAGACAAGTTTATATGAATCGTATTTCCTCCACGATTTTTCTTCATGAGGGCTTCTTGTTGTTTAACCTACTGACATTAGAGTGTAGTGAAACTTCTTATCTAATCTGCAAGGACATATTTGTGAAACCAGGATTAAATAACTGCTCGAAATCATGCAAGAAAACTGTAGCCAGAAAACTTCAGACAAATCTAAAATCAACCTGTGTTGAATTTTGTAATACAAACATTTTTGCACGAGTCAGGGACGTTGATAAAAACACATGTGATGCAACCATCTGTAATAGTTACATGTCAGTTTAGCGCCACAAAGCAACAACAAAAACAAATTAAAAGCAAAGAGAGAAGAAAGCAACACATGTTGTTGTCATCTGTAAAGGAAACTGTAGTATTTTTTACAAAATAGTGGGGCCACGAGAAGCTAAAATAAAAAACCGGACGGTAACTGCCAGTCACCAAACGCATACATCATACATATTCCTATGGCACCCCTGCCTACGAATAGGAGCTAAAATGGTAAAAGAAACGGTTATTCCCAGTTACTTTCTGTCCAAATGAGCAAAAAACAGCCTTAAACCTGAAAAGGTTACAAGAACTTCAGAAAGTCCCTCCAGTGACAAAGTGGCTAATGTAACAGTATGACTGGAATTTATGAACGTAATGGACATGTAGGAACAAAAAACTTGCTGTTTTCTTTTCTATGCAAACTTCATACAAAGATTGAATGATTGTCTGGATTTGACATTTTTCTGCTTCTTGTAGTTCACAGTCAGTTTTCTTGTGTAGTTTTTGGGCCACAGCATGTGCTTCCTTTTAGCATAGTATTGAGCACAAAACTGACTCAGCTCTCTTGAGTTTTGAATAAAATACAACTTTTGGCAGCTAGAGACAAATTTTCCTTAGGTGCTGACAGAAACATAAAAAGAAGGTGAACATCAGCTTCACTTTAAATACAGAGACACAGGACTCCAAATAAATAACAAGATAATGTTGCTTTTTCTGGGGTGGATGTGTAAATTGAATAAAGCTCTATTAGCTGGCAAGGTTGACCAAAGGGTGATGAAAACAACATTAAATACTTTTGTTTCCACTGCCTCTAAATGACCAACACAAGAAAACATAATGTGGCCTTTATAATCTGAATTTCACCTGTAAAAATAGATAAAAGCAAATGGAGCAAATCTTGTTAATGGGGGCTCAGCTCCATAAAATATCTGATCATCCACTAAAAAGCAAGCAAGCACAGCATGACCCTAGAGGACCAGGTGGCCTCATCAAATTTAATACTCCCTGGTGAGCTCATGACCAAAAATGTCCATATGCACAAAAACTTGTCAATATTTACATCAATATTTTTCTGCCTTTTTCATAAATTGCTTAAACAAAATCTTTCCTGTCATTTTTTTAGGATTTTAACCCTTTAAATGTCAGTTTGAATAGTTGAATGATTGCCTCAGTCATTAAAATAAAAGTCAGACAAATACCATTAAAAAAGTATTTTCCATCTAACGAATATTAGAGAGATGGGTCTTTATTGTCACTTAGAGACTTGCATATTTCTAAGATGAGTAAGAAAAAGGATTTTGATTCTTTTTGTATATTTTATTTAGATTCAGAAACTCCCTCTGGTAAAAAATATACTTGCACAAAAGAAAAACAACTGCTAATAAAATCATTACTTTTTCCCCATAAATGACATGAATACATTCAGATATGCTCCACACCACTAAACATACAATCATTTCAATGCCAGTTTAATTATTAATCATAGTTTAAAAACACACATACAAGAGATTGAAATTTTCTGTAAAATAAAATTATGTGCATGGGGGTCATAGATCGCCACCAGAAGTGGCTCAGTGTCATAGTTATTTTTTTGTAGTATGAGACCTTTCCTCTGGTGAGCTTCTCATGGTCCCTTTCTCTCATGTTGTCAGGGGATATTTTTATTGCATGTGTGTAAAATTATTCCTGATAATCAAACTGTTTAGAAACTGATTATCATTTTAAACCATCCATTTCTGTAACCACTTCATCCACTCTGGGTCGTGGATAGCTGGAGTCTTTTCCAGCAGTCATCGGGTGAGAGGCAGGGTACATCCTGTCCATCACAGAGAGATGAGCAAGCAGACAAACAACCAGGTGCACTCATATTCACCCCTAAAGATGATTTCAAATGACCAATCAACCTAACTAGTGTGTTTTTGGATAGTGGGAGGAAGCCGGAGAACCTGGAGAGGACCCGTACTAACACGTGGAGAACAACTCTGCATAGAGTGCTAAGGTTCAAAGCAGTTACCTTCTCGCTGTGAGGCTGCGGTGCAAACCACTGTTCCACCGCCCAAAAACACATAACAATTGTAAAAATAAATAAGTTAAAAACCCTTTGCCTTTCAAATGAACATAGATGTATAAGGAAACTGGTCATTCAGCTCTAATTTTTGTGGTTGTTTTAGTCTCATGCTGTTGAGCCAAACCTTCAACAAAGACCTGATTGTTGTTGACTTCAGTGCAGCCAAATCCTGTCATTTCTATAAAATATTGATTTCTTGTTTTCCTTGGGGAGCTTAAATTTTCCTGGCTCTCAGAGATTGTGAGTGCTGGGTTGTACTCAGCTACTTCAAGAGTACATGATGCGGGGTGCTTCTATAAAAGGCATGGTGGTTTGTCAACTTGTCCTAGTTAAAGATTTAAGAATATACCTCCAAGAAAGCTATTTTATTTCTTTCTGAAGAGAGAAATTCTCATATGCACAAAGACAAATAAAGCAGGATTATTAATATTTTTCTGTTAAAAAGCATTTGGTGTAAATCACAACTGCTTTCGGTTGTAACCTGACGGTGAAAAGTAACACTGTTGCATGAATGTTGTCCAATGTTTCGAAATCATGCAGTTTTGAAAGACATCCAACTTTCTCTTTGCCTCAGGGGACCACAGAAATGACTGCTGCTGAATGACTGCGGCTTCCCAGTGAAGATCATCGTGTACGTGTGTGTGGACCATGAACATTCCTCCAGCCCCCCCACCCTGCCGTTCTGCTACCAAACTACTGGGCAAAAACCCACATTCTCATCTAATCAAACTTGGTATTCTTTCTGTCTGATTGGAGCACTCAGCCAACAGAAGGAGCTAAAAGGAGGCCAGACGACTTCCAAGAATTTGGACCAGTGATAAAAAGGTTTTGCACATCATTCATGACTGGGACATGTTGAAGCGTTGTAGGGTGAGAATGTGATTACCTAAGAGCACAGGAATTGTCTTCGCTGCCTCACACAAGGTGACAGGAGGGAGACAACCCTGGGGAGACGGGTGAAGACTTTCCCCTTGACTGAATTATTGATGTGACACCTTGCAAGGCTTTTTTCTCTGTATTCCTAAAGGCCCAGTTGCTTCAGCTATGAGCTATGATTGGCTTTTGAAAGCAGCTTATAAAGTTCTCTGATGGAAAACTAAAATGAATCAGATGTAGTCATGATTTGGAGACTTACTGAAGAAGTTGCATGAAAACGGAACCAATGCAATTCTTCTTTCTACCACCAGAGGTCAGACTCGCCCCAAATCTACCATCTCTGTTGCTGACTGGTTTTAACTCCAGTTCCTAGGACCTGCAAAATGAAAAGGATTTTTCGGAATGTCCCAGAGCAACTGGGAGTAACAAGGTGTTTCAACACCATAGTCTAAAAACTGTGTTTGAAGTGTAGAGTATCAGGAGAATAATTTCTAAGAGGAGCCTTTAGATGATTTTTCATGGTTAAAACATCCCTTTGTCCTTAAGACAAGGTGGGGCACAAAGAATCTTCGAGGGGCCCTATTTTTTTTAAAGATGCTTGAGGGTTTCTTCTGTGTGTTTGTGGCTTAAAAGGTTTGAGAATAACACAGATTATCAGCACTCTTAAATAGTTTTTTTCTTCTGAAAGTCTTCAAAGGGTCCCGGGGAGTTCCAGATTTCTTGAAGAGGTTGTACAGTTCATCCAATTTTCCGGGAACACAAATTGCTTAAAAATTCAGACTTATGTGCCTAGCCACAGGGGGACTCATGAAACCCATGGGACCGCCAGACAAACAAAAAGGCATTCCAGCGGTCTTCATCGTGGTTCCAGGCAATTAAGAAGTTATATTAATCTGTGTAGGTCTCCCAACTGTATGATAAATAGAATTAATTATAACGAGTTTAGGCGTATGTTACTCATTGTAGGTTCATTGTACATCAGTTCTCATGGTAACTTAAACTGGGGAAAACTATACTGGACATATTTTCCATAAATTACCATTATTTTTCTAAGTAACTTTCTCGCCTCTTACCTCCTGTGAATTTTTTTTTTTCGTAATGCAGATTTAATTCAGAAATACTACTTGAGCAGTATTTTATTATGCCTGATGATTTTTTTTTGGTTTGGTTTAGTATAACTAATCCCCCTTTCCAGTAAATGAAAAGACTAGTATTTGAACGCCCTTTTAAACAAAAATTAAAACTTCAAAAATTAAAACAGTCCAGCTCCATCTGATTGTGTTCTTTGCATGAGAAGTTCAGTGTCTGATGTTTTATCAGCACTGACCTGCTGAATTTTTTTTCTTTATCCCCCTTCCTCCTGCTTTGCCTGGCCAATTATAAGAGGAACAAGCTTCAAAAGCATGGAGCGACATGGTTACCATGGCAACATGACCCCCCTTCCCAGTCATACAGCACTGTTGCTGTGGGTGATGTCAGCAAAGCCCCAGTGACACTACCAGGATTATGCCAGAAGGAATCTGAGACAAGACGGGGAAAAAAGAAGCCGAGGAGGAAAAACAGTGTGTTTAGATTCATCCCCGTGGCTTGTGTGTGTGGGTTCGGTACATTTATCACTAACGTGGATCGACAGTCACAGCATCACATTGTAGATGTTTACTTTTTTATGAGACTAAAAGGGAGCTGTGATAATGAAATGCCTAAATGTTAACATTTGGTTCAGGTAAGGTTTAGGTCATAAGTAGAGGTTATATTAGAGGCTAAAGCACGTTTTCAGGCATATGAAATTACCAGTTAGCCTTACTTTCAGCTGCTTAATGAAGCTTATTCCTGGTGAGTGTCAAAACAAGAGTTGAAGAGGCAATAACTTTATCAGTTCTACTCTCCTTACGACAGCAATTGTCCCGACTCAGAAGTCAGGGTAAATTAAGGTTAATAAGTTAATGAAGATCTGAGAGTTTATATGGTTTGTGCTAAGGCTCATTGTTAGGATTAAACTGGTGTATAAAGCTGTAGACATTAACTACAGATAAATAAAGCCTCTGAACGTTTTTATAGTAGAAAGGTTGTTTTTTTCTTGCCTTCTTTTTGTGTCCCTTGTTATCTATACTGCAGTGTAGCAAAACACTGTACTCACGGATCAAATGCGATACAGAGCATTTTCTGAAATAGAGATAAAAGCCAAAACGATTTTTCACCTACATTACATGAATTAAAGCTCCCATATTTAGCTATATTTGCCGTTTCACAGTCGATCTTATGAACATTTCTGATAATATTATGCATTTTTCAACATTCAGCAAACTATAGTTTTGCTATATCATTCATTTCTTGCTGCAAGGTCTCTACCCTGAAGTGTGAAAGCCTCACTTTACTTTCCTTCCGTTTGCTCTCTGCTGCTCTCGCTCATCCGCTTGCCCGTACTGAGAAGTCAGAGAAGCCCCCTCTGTCGTTGGCATGCAAGGGGTGGGTCTGCTCACGAGAGCGCAGCATCAGTAGCATCGGCATCAGGCACAATTCCTGGGGGAGATGATGCTCTGAAGTTTTCAGGTTGGGGTGGATGAGTCTCTACCATGCTGTGTCGGAGCAGTAAAGTCAGGCATTTGCTCTGTCTAAGCTGCACTCTTCTTTTTAACACAATAAAGCTACAAAATGCGTGACTGAAAAATAAAACTACTTCTGCGATCATTTTAAGGTACAATTAACACAAGTAGAAAGTTAATAGCTCATAAAAGTCAATTTTGCATAATATAGCCCCTTTAAAGAAAACAATTACAACAAAGTTATTAAACATACGAGATCTAAATATAATCATCCTTAAACAATTCTTTGGTCCTCTTTTTAGTTTTTAAATTACATTTATTTATTAAACAGGAAAATATTAAAAACAATTGGGCCTGACTCAGACTCTGTTTTTCAGCAGCTTCTTGCTCTGCAGACACATCACAAATTCCAAAAGAAAACAGTACAACCATCCAATCACAAAATCAAGAAAGGCAGCTTTGGAAAAGGCTATGAAGCCACCACCTTTGTTGGTTTGTTTATTTTAAGTGTACAATATAATATTTATTCTTGTAGGTAGGTTGGAGCTGGGAGTTAGGGTGGGTGGGATGAAGTCTATGGCCACCACTGGGAACCTCTTGGGTCCACCCCTGTTTTCAGTAAAATTGTCACGTTCTTCACAGCTTTAAAACATTTTTCAATCATTTCAGCCATCATCCACAAAATGGTCTATTCAGTGAAAGGAATGTGTCTGAAATCCATTTAGTGTGAATACATATGGAAATGGAAGATTTGCAGATTCTACAAAATAAACAGATAAATTGTTGTATCGATAAGTAATCAAACCCAACCAGTCATTTTTAGAAGCAGACACAGTTTTACTTCCCCAACCATTTCTTTAGATAAGGAAAACGTAATTGTGCTCCTGGAAAAGCAGAAGGAGGAAAAGGTGTAAAGATGCAGTGTTGACAATGGAAAACATTACAGGGGAAATGGCGTCAAAATGTAATGTGACCAGTTAGTCCTGTCGAAGTCAGAGCCAAACAATTATTTATATTAAACTGTTTGTCAAACATACACAGTGATCATACTCAGCATGGTCTATAGCTTCATCAACTTGTCCTAATTTTCCAGTGAGAATACATGGACGAGGAAGACAGAGTGGGAGGAGTATAGACTATACGAGGGAGGGGATTCACTGTCGTCAGCAAACATACACTCATGCTTTCTCCCCATTTTCCCTCCTTGCTCCTTACCCCCCAGCCCCAGCCCTCCCTACTTTGTCAGTGTCGCTCTCTCACCTCTTTTCTCTTCTACAAAGAAGTCAGCCAATGCATCAGCCTTCAGCTCATCTGGTATTCGCTCCCCCCCACCACCTCAGTTTCTCACCTCTCTCTGCTCCTCTCTGCTAAGTGATACTTCTGCTGCTTCCTTTTCTCTTTTCCACCTGCTCCTCACCCTCCTCATCTTCAGTCCGCCATGGTGAACAGATAACCGCCTGGCCATCCCGAGACCATGGGTGCTTGCCTATGCAAAGGTCACAAAGGTCAGTGTCTTGAGTCCACCTGTTTGGGTTTGCCTGTCTGTTGCAGGATGAATTGATGGCAGTAATTAAGATTCAGGAAGCAGAACTTTTGAAGGATAGATTTATGTGTTAGAGCCTTAAAATAAATAAAAATCATTGTCAGTGCTCGACAGCTTCGTTCTGTAGCTGAATGTAAGCATGGCTTTGATCATATTTTCTGGGTTACTGATAGACTGACAGCAAAATCATCTCAGTGGCATGTTTAACTTGTTTGTGATGCGACTCCATCATCTGCAAAAAAAATTGAAATTGGAAATTCTACCATAAAAATATTAATCCAAACAACTTGTTTTTAATCTGCCCCCTTTACAGCTATTATCTAGTGAATCTGTGGAGATGCTTTCCTTCAGCTGAGAGGTTGATGATGAGGATTGTGTGGATTAGTGGAGGACAACAGTGGCTTTAGTTTGAGACAGCTCCATCTGACTCTCTTCTTCAACTTGTCGTGACTTGAAGATGTGACTTGAGTTGCAATTTTCTCTCTTATTTGCTGCTTCACTGACAAATAAACTACTGTTTGATGCATATCATAAGCCGTCAGGGTAGAACGCTTTCAGTAAATGCAGGAGAAGAGCAGAGTAATTCATTTGTGTTTAGAGAAATATGTAAACTTATACATATATTTTTAAAATAAAATGTATTTTTCTTAGTAAAACATACCAGCATGTTGTGATGCTCTAAATGTACAGTTAATTCAGTCATTACCTTACATTCACATCTTGTCAAAGCTTCATTTATTTCTTGAGTTTGCAATGTAGTTGAATTAATTATACACTCTCTGCTTTTTAATAAGGTAAAGGGTACTGATGACAGTGCGTTTAAGATGGAGAGAGAGAAAAAGTAGCTGCATGGAGCCAAACAAGAGATAAGAGAGCAGCAGGAGTGTGTATGTATGTACTTGGGTATGTGTGTGTGTGTGTGTGTGTGTGTGTGTGTGTAGGTGTGTGTGTGAGAGAGAGTCACAGTGGAGATAAACCCACAAGGATTGACTAAGAAATCATGAGGAAGTATCTCAACCTGTTTGATGGGACCAGAGATCGTATACGTCAAGTGTGTGCTGGTGAACATGACATAAGTAAATGAAAGGATATCACTTGCCTCTTGTTGCTGTGGCGTTTCCATAGCAACAGCCAATTGTCTTGACAACACCTCCTTCGGGAAAGCCCAAATGTGTTTGTATTCTTATTTACACACGTGCATGTGGCTGTGTGTGTGTAATGTGTCTGCTGACCTTTCTAATGATCTTAATTCTCCATTGCACTGGCTTGCATTTCATTTCCTCTTGTCATTCAGATGAGCCTCATCACCATCAATTATGAAGCAAACAGGCAGAGTGTGAATTGATACAAAGCTAAATATGCAGAAGGGTTAAATGACAAACTTCATTCAAAGTGCTGTCTCTCTTTCTCTGCCTCTCTCTCTTATCCATTAT
Organism: Pseudomugil tenellus; assembly: GCA_037177515.1. Classification (NCBI taxonomy): domain Eukaryota; kingdom Metazoa; phylum Chordata; class Actinopteri; order Atheriniformes; family Pseudomugilidae; genus Pseudomugil; species Pseudomugil tenellus. The sequence goes on from JBAMHX010000015.1 coordinate 20,659,995, forward strand.
ATATAAGTCCCATTTGACCCTTGCTCACATGTTTAAATCTAACGCCAGTGTATGTGATTCCCCAGAGCTTCACCTTCCCCTTTCATCGCTACACCAGACTGAGGAAGGTCAAACATCCGGCAAGGTACCCTCCTCCACACACACACACACACACACACACACACACACACACACACACACACACACACAC
>JBAMHX010000015.1:20670857-20687749 GCA_037177515.1 Pseudomugil tenellus
AATAATAATAATAATAATAATAATAATAATAATAATAATAATAATAATAATAATAATAATAATAATAATAATGCATGATAATTGATTTATAGCAAGAGGTATTGGGAATAAACCATTTCAATTTTGCAAACTTTCTCAATAAAATGTCTTATATTTTCCTGCATAGGTTTCTTTATCTTCTTGTTTGTCTCTGTTATGATAAATAACAGCAGGCTATAAGATTATTAAAATAAATAAAAAATAAACAACAACAAAGAAACAACCAAAAAGAAATATTATCTTAAGTCACTCCTGATAAACTCTGCCTCCAAACCGAGCTACTTGTGTGAACTTACTGGTCACTATACTGACATATTACCAGTAATTAACCTTTCACCATATTCATCAGAATGTTTGGACAACATGTTATGAACTTATCAATACAGTTTCTCTGGTAAAATATTGACTGATGATTGAATGAATGATCTTCCATTAGCTTTGGCGTTTTATGGATCCGATCACCAGTTAATGGACATTACTAATATGAAAAATAAACGAATTTGGAAAAAGGTGTAATCCATACGAGTGGAGTGATATGAGCATCGAGCATTGCAAATAACAAATTTACCAAAGTCTGTTGACTGCTTAAATCAGCAAAAACTCCCTGTCACCATGTTGATTCTCCTTCTGTACTATGTGTGGTATCTGAGTGAACATAGAGTGAAATGGAAAAGAACTGCAAAGAAAGGCTATCAGCATGTGGACTATTTATTTTCACAATGCATAAGTTTATATTTAAAATAGCAACTAAAAATCTACCTTCTAGGTCTGTGCTTGTGCTGTTGGTGTTCAAGTTCAGCTTTCTATTTATCAGGGTAGCAACACTTCTTTGCCTGAATTTATAACGGGCCAGTCGATGTGAGGAAACTGCCATTGTTGCCCTGCAAAAAGATTAATTTGTTGTTGACAACATCTGCAGCAAATCTGGCAGTGGAGCCGCCTCTTCATTCATCCTCGATGACAAATTCTAGTACAGTCAAGGTCTGACTATTGGACTGAGTGCCGTATGTATGCTAAAACAGTATGTGTGACAGTGTGTCCCAGTGCTTCCCTACATACACTGTCCCTTAAATATCACATGCTGGGTGATGTCTAAATCATTTACCTTCTTCATGGTTCTGTGTTTACTTGCTTAATTTATGGGATTGTGTTTGTGTGAAATGCAGAGTGTTTATGCTTGTCAGCGTGCCATCTGTGTCATTCTGTCTGTCTGTGTGCATTGGGTGTGCTTGGAATAAACAAAGTAAAATGTGAAATTACATATAAATTGGAAAAGGTGAGAAAAAAGACAAACTGTTCAAAAGAATATAGACATTCATGATATCATGATAATTTCAAGATTTAGGATTCTTTGTCTTCCTTTGGAGAAATGTGGCTTAGTGTAAAGTGACAATGTTATGTAATAAGACCAATGAAACCATCAAGACTCAACAGCAGAGACAATATAAGATCTGAGGCAGTAAAACAAAAAACTCTATGTAAAAATAAATACAGTTAGTCTGCATAAAATGTTAGCAGTGTAAAATTAGCTAAACATTCCTTCATAATAAACATATTTATGCTGATGGACAGATAAACAAATCAATATTTGCACCTGTTATGTATGCATAGAATGACTTTATACCTTCTCCTCCGAGTCCTACAATGTATGTTCTATGTACAGAGCATAGAAAATGGCACTTAAGATATTGTTTTCCTCCTACAGGTTAGGATGAGTGTAACCCCTTGATCTTATCAGCTAGTCTCATTAGGTTGTGAACCTGAGCCTTGGATTTGACTGGCAGATTCCAAAAACAGATGTAAATACTGTCCTGGGTTTATGGACTCTATTGCAGCTCACGATGAAATTAAAAATGTGATTTTGCAACTATTTTTGATGAAAATGGAGGTACTGTTGGATTCTGGCACATACAGTGACAACCTATGTCCACCAGCTAAGTCAACGTGAACACCAAACAATTTGTATAATGTCACCTTTTAATGGTAGTACTGTGTATGGTGATAAGACTCCATTAACCAGCTGATCTGAGACCCATTAGCATTTCAGTAAGTTTTCAGGTGTTAATCTGAAGTATATCGTTGTCTCGCTGGTCCAAAAAGCTTTCCACTAGCTTTGTGGGTAAATTTAGTGGAGTACCTGATGAGCAGGGTGATAATGAGTGAAGCCAGAAAGCCTCTCAACATACTGCTATTTAGGACAAGTTACTTTAACTTGCTGTGGCCTGCTGGTGAAGAAGATGAATTCGCATTCATTTGGAAAAATTTTCCAAAGACAATGTGTGGCTAAGCTGAGCTACAATAAATAAAACAGATCTAACATACCTGCTGGGTTTTTTTAAGGTGAGTTACATCAACGTTGATATGGAACACTTGTGCTATGATTTCTTGTAGACAAACTGGTATCTCTCCAGTAATGGCTCCACATTTGCTTGAAGACTCCTTCAAGCGACTGAAATAAAGGTAACTTATGTTGTGAAGCATATGGCTCACAAACTCCAGAAGCTCTCAGACCAGTGTCCTGCAGGTTTTACATGGTTTCCTACTGCAACACACGAGTGAAAGTAATGGGTCATTAAAAGGCTTATGGTTGCACTTAACAAGCTGTGATGCAGCAGGATGTGGTGCAGCAGGAAAACATCTAAGGTCTGGTTTGAGTACAACCCAAAATGAATGATTTTAACTTGCTTATTTACCTATTTGTTTGGTTTCCTACCAATCAAACTTAACTACAGTGAAGTAATCTGCAGTGAGTAAAGCACTAAACACAGACTATCTGCAAGCAGCATGCCCTAAAATCATTAGACTTTCATAGTTAAACACATTTCAGGAGGACTTTTATAGCAACCAAGTTGCAATGATTTTCTTAACTTTAATGGTATACAGTTAGCTTTTCATATCAGGCTTCAGATTATCACATCTGCATCTATGCTTAGCTGACTGCATTACACCTACTTGTCTGGCAGAGATGTTCAGATTGTTTTACCAAAGTAACAGCCTTGCGGTCGGTTGGCTCCTTGCCTACATTAGGGATCACCAGCTCTTAAGGACCAATCCCCTGTTCTGACTTCAAGTTTCCCTGCTGCAAAAACCTAATCAAAATTAAAGGGTCATTCTGCAGAACTTCACAACAACAATAATTTCTTTTGAATCTGGATCATTAGAACAGCAAAGCGTCTGAGGCCAACAAGAGAGTGACCCTCAAGGACTAAGATACCAGAGCTAAACATAGCTCAAAGTAACTTTATTGTGTGCACTTTGCTAGTAACAGGTTGAATCCTGTTTTGACTTCAAAACTCATTTTATGAAATATGACAACAAAACTAAATAAAAGAAGCTAAGTGTAAAACAAAGAAACAAGTATCAGTACATGAGTACTAATTGCTCTCCAGCAGGGGACAGAAAACAAAGAAAAAGAAAAGAAAAGGAAAAAAGCTGCCCAAATATCATAGAGTGTACTTCCATTAGATGCAGAATGACGCAAACACCTGCACAAGAAGCCAATATGCAAAAGTCTGATCAAACTTGCAACAACAGAAGAAGAAAATGACATTCCTGTCGACATTTTCTGCACCAGAGCACATAGGAACACTTAAAAAAAAGTTTAAACTTTTTTTTTTAGTTATATCAGGATATCCTCTGGCCTGAATATAAACAGTTTTCTCTGCAAGGATCATTTCACCACCTTCTTTTTGATGTTGTTCAGACCTTCAGCTATACGACTGTCTGGATTGCTGCTCTGTGAATGCAAGAAATTTGTAGCTGGAGGATAATCCAGGACTGTTTTGCTGGATGCATATTCAAGCTTTGAGATTCTGCATTTTAGTTGCCTCTTTATCTGACAAAAACAACGATGAATGTGATTTTATGCTTTACTGATATCGTGTCACTCTCTGTTACCCAGTGATGACTTAATTAGGTCATTCATCTATCTGGCTTAATGTTTGCCAAACCAAGAGCGATGAATGAAGCATTTTTTCATCATTAGATGGAAAATAGTCCATCCGATTGTGTCTGGTCCTTCTCAAACTAATCTTGTGAGGAGGTGGAAACACCTTTCTAAGAATAGGGACATGCTTAATGAGATCACAATTAAATAAATGATAGGAAATTACTGAGGAAGAGTATTCTGAGACAGAACAGACTGAATTTTTCCAGAAGAAATGATCCTTTTTGTTATTTCTAGTGCTGTTATAGAACATAATTATTTATAGCTATTTACTAGTACTTGCACCTATTTTTTGTATTCTTGTCTTCTGTGAGCTGATAAACTTTCCAGGCATTTGCAATAATCCTACACCAGCGAAACAGGTATCTGTGTATAATTCAGCATGCAGAGGAGTGTCTGGGTGTTGCGTAAATGACAACAGTTGTGGGTTTTCTTTATCTTGGTTTTGTAGAAACCAGGCTTCCAGAAGCTCTCCTCCTGTTTTTCTGTTATCCAGTTTGACCCCTTCTCCTGGTTCTGACATTTTCCTCCTCTTTCCACATAAGTTTCCTAATTTGACATTTTTCCTCCATCTCTTTCTTGACCTTTTATCTTTCAACCTTTCTTTGCTTTAATATCAGTCTAATTTTCTGCTCAGCAACACACCTGAGTTATGCTGTCAATTTCCCTTCCACTCTTCATTTTCTCAGACCTTTCTGCCCTCATCTGCTGTAATTACATGAAATGATGGCTTCTTTGTTGTGTAGTCCACTGATTCAAAAGACTATGAATAAAACATTAATGTAGAGACAGGAATACTGTGACTCATTTTGCTTGGTGGAAGATTTAAAAGACTTTAAAGATGTGCAACTCATTTATGACTTCACAATCCCATTAAAAGCTAAATAATGATAAAACATGTGTTTTTTATATAAACATTACATTTCATGAAGATGTATTTTTCTTCTTTTCCTTTCTTTGTGTAGGCCTTGTGGCCACAATAAAGGAGCACATCACCAAGCCAACAGCAATGGCCCAGGGGCGAGTTGCCCACCTGATAGAGTGGAAAGGTTGGGGGGGATGTGGAGAGGCTGGGAGTAGTGGTACAAGTTGGAATGGAGCCTGGGGCAAAGGAGGCGGAGGCTGGAGTGGGATGGGAGCTGAGCTGCAGGAGGACGAGCAATTCTACTCCCAAATGACGGATGAGATCAAGGAAGCTCGCTTTGCTGCAGGTGAGACAGACGAGTTTTATTCAGGAAAACGCGATGTGATCTGTTTTTGTTTGATTAGGTTGGGTTACAGAAAAATCAATGGCCCTCAGGGCTTCCTATGATAGTGGCTCATGTCTCGAGCTTTTATTGAGTTTTTCCTAGTTTGTGTCGTTGGCAGACCTTTAGAGAAACAACAGGGTGTCAGCTCCCGAGAAAAGCAACATAAAAATGTGTTTTTCTTTGTTACTCAGGAGTAGCAGAGCAGTTTGCTCTTGCTGAAGCAACCATGAATATGTGGTCCATGAGTGACAACTTAGAGCAGCCGTCCACAAGCTTACAAGGTTGGTGAGTCACTGGAGCTTGAATTTCTACTTTATTTTAGATAAGTATGCAGTAAACCCTGTAAACTCTACCGAATACAAATGAACCAAATACTGAACCTTATAGTCTCAGTCTGGCTTTTCCCAATTATACTCTCAAAGTCTTATCTGAAGCCTTTTATTTAAAGTTGATAATGAATTTTTCACACAAAGAGACTAGAACTGAAAAAAGAAGCTGCTTTTATAGCTTTAGAATATTAAAATTATCCATCTGACTCTTGATTTCTCACTATTATAGCTCATATCTCAGAAACGAAGTTCAATAACCTCATTCTCAGTTAAAGATGAATGCTAATGCAGAAATTTGTACACAACAAGCATATTAATACACTATTATACAATATGTGTAATTTTACAATTATACCAGATATTAGAAATGAATCACCTTTTTATTTCAGGTAGTTTCTTTTGGTCTGCCTGTAATCCTACTGACGGTAAACTAAATGCATCTAAAGAGGAACATGTGCTTCAACCAGCACATAAAGCTGTAAATACAAGCAGTTTAACATTCAGAAATGGAAAAAAAAATCTCTTCAGCGATAATATGATACTACAAAGGCTCCTAACAAGAATATTTGTGCATGCTTATATGCCATGAACATGTGTTTTCAAAGCAACAGCTACACGCCATGCAGCAACGGATTAGTGGCTCTCTTCTTCCTGTTTAAGTGGCTTGTGCATCTCATTGCATTACTTAAGTATTAAAGCTTTTTGCCACCTGACAAAATCCATGGATCCTCGTTAATATGAACTATTCTACTAACAATGTTGTCATTCTTCAGCAGCACAGACCCAGTTCTTGTCTCAGTTCCTGCTTGATGGTGGAAGTGTTGGGGTTCCGCAACATCTATACAGCATTCATGCCCAGGCTTATGGCAACAACAGTGCAGCCAGTCTACTTCATGCACCACTGGCCACCTCCATCTCTCCTACATCTAATGTTCAGCAGGATGGAGAGCATCTTATAGAGGACAGAAGCACGGTGACTGCGGAAGCAACAGTCCGACATGTAGACAGCAGCTCGCTGTCTGAGGATGATGTTTTTTACAACTAGACTTGAGAAGAAAAACAGAGACAGCAGGAATTGTGATTTCATTCTCTATAATACTCAATGAGAATACTCTCAACCACCAGCAGTGATCGACACTAAAAAGCAGACATCTGTGAGACATTTCAAGAGGCAACTTATGGCTTTAAGCCTGGTTTTTGGACATAAAGAATCCAAAATGTTGCTTCTTCTTTTCTTTAAGAATAAACTGAATGTACATATTTATGTTTAGTTTTTTAATCGGTGAACTTTAAACACTGAGTTAATCTATGGCTTTGACAGAATACTTTTACGTCTGTAGATGTAGAAAGAAAATAAGTGTTCCTGAAAGCCACAAATGCAGGGAAAAGAAAAATGCAGGAAACACAGGAGAAGAGTGCAGTTTTTCTGTGTTTCCTGTCATCAAGAGTCATTTTTTTCTGTATGAGATGGATGTTGAAAAGAGGTATTAAACCTATTGTAGTGGTATTCTTCTACAAGAGTTTTACACATAGAGCCACATCATTTTCCCTTTTGTTACCTGATTGCAATCCCAAATAATATCCAGACAGTAAATGCACCATGACAAAACAACTGAGGGTAGTGCCTCACTGCACAGACATCTGTAGTGACTTCATCTTTTCTAGAGCTGTGTCTGCTTAATACATGTTTACTTCATTAAAGATTAAAGACGAATAACTGGATATTTAACTGAAAAACGTCTGAAAAGTAAGTGATAACACAAGTGAACAGGGATTAGAGCAGCTGTGCCAAAGCGGGACAAACTTTCTGCCGAGATGCCACAATAAAGTATATCACAACTAAATGTGGATGTCGTGAGGATGTCTTAGTTAACATGTCCCAAGAATTTTTAATCAGATGCAAAAGCAGAATCTGCAAAGTTGTAAATCTCAGTTCAGTAGGAGGTCTCAGTCTCATGGAAAGTCATTAAATATGTATATTGGTAAAATACGCTGGAGTTTTACAGTAAAGAATAAAAAACATGACAGCTACATTTCCTTATTTTTCTACTGTGATAAAGCTTCTGCTGTGTTCTTTATTAATGTTTCCACTTAATCAGGGTTTGACAATGTCAACACTCTTGAGTATGGGTGCAAGTACACCGGCACTGATTTGTCCATTTTAAATGAACCCTTGTCTGCTTTTAGGTATGTTATAACTTATTGGGAGTGGCGTGAGTTTGTGCCCTAGTCCAGACCAAAAAAGTAAAATCTGGTTGGTCTGAAAACCAGACAAACAGATGCTTTATTATTGACATGGGGAACTTCTTATTGTTCTTTAACATTTAAGGGAAATAATGTTATTATTGTTCAAAAATGCCTCTAGTTTTCACCTCATCCCCTGCTCCATCACAGTTCTAGAGTCAAGCTCTCTAAGTCACACAGAACTGGCCTCTTTTCTTTTTGCCAGTTTGTCCATCTGCCTGTGGACTGGCTCCTCCAGCAGGTAACAACATAAAACAGTGCAATGACACATCATAACAGAACATCTGCAGCGTGTCACTGGGGACAGTGACTCCTTGCATTTCCTGTATGCTGTGTATCAGCGGACCACTCCAGTTTCCACCTCCGGGTATTTGTAAGACTCCACAGTTTTAATATGTTTCTATTTTATTAGATTTCCTTTTATTACACATGGTCACTGACTGTTCACAGGTTGGTACATGGCACACACAAACAGTAGCATGATAATAAATTGCTGCACATCCGCAATTTCACATTTTGGTTGAGCTTGTCGAGCCATCAACCGGCATTCATCAGTACAGATTCATAAAAACAAAAAGAGCATTGGTTTAAAAATTCCCCCCACGTTTACTGCAGCTTTCATTTAGCTTTAGAGCTTTTATTGATGATATCCACTGCATTTTTTCAGGACAGAAGAAAACCTTTAACATCATTATTCAGTACACTAGAATGACGTTGTGATTAAGTGGATTTTAAATAAAACAGGATTTATTCCTGAGCCTTAGTTATGAAGATTTTGTATCTGCACCTAAAATAACAAGAAGAAACAAAAATAAACAGAGACAAGGAAATTAAGAATGAAGAAGTGGAAAAAAATTCTCTTAACCTAATATAAAACTCAGATCTTATGAATCAGAGTAATAACCCGGGAAATATTTATAGAGCAGATATGGACTTTTAGTGTGGTTTAGCCACATAAATACTCTACCAGGGATTCATTGTGTTGAACTGCTCAACAGCCTTTGTGTTCATACCGACTGGATATTATGCTGCGCTGATGTAGTTAGAATACTATTTCAGAAAGTTAATATCAGCTAATAAGACAGTGGTGCTATCTACTTAGTAGATGAGATGCTAATTAAAATAAACACAAGACAATAAGCTCTGTTGAATGTTTACCACCAGTTAATGAGTTTTGTTTTTGTGCAAACATTGCTACAATTGGGGAATCATTATCTTATTATATGCAAGCTTTGTTACATGCTAATCAGACCAAAATGCACTTGTGAAGACTGAAAAAGATCCTCACAGAAGGTGCATATTTACTTTTAGATGCTCTTTAGTTTTCTGCAGCCAAGCCCTCAATTATTCGCTTTATCTGAAATTCAGAAAAATACAGAGAAAAAAGAAGAAAGATATTAAAATTATAAAGTAATTCTGAAAAAAAAAAACCCTGAATAAATCCACAAAGATATAATCTTGTTTGCAGAAACTCAACTGCATCCATGTGAAACAAACATCTGCAAATGCATGAAACATATATAAAATACAAAGACTTGTTACCTCTGGCCATGTGATGTGCCCAACTAGCCGTCCTCTGTCTGCCACAAACAAGGTTTGAGCTCCAGTAAGACTCAGCATGAGGTGGGCCTGGAAGGACACAGACAAATCTAGAGTGGCAGACTTTATATCAAAATGTTCTCATCTGCTAAAAATAGATGAGAAGACTGAAAAAAAAACATTTCAAATGTTTGTATTTTTAAGCGTTTCACTTTTGGTTTTACTGGTGGTCAGTGGAAAAAAACAAAAACAACAAAAAAGGCTACAGATAGAAAAAAAAAAACTGTTTCTCACCTGAAAGTTAAAAAGCATTTTGGGGTTGGATCATAGCCATCTGATGACTTAACGTTTACTTACTCACAGCTCTTTCTCTTGTTCTTAGAGCTCCTAAAATACTTGTCTCAGGAGCTGAAAACACGCACTGTGTTCACCAGCTTGGCCCTGACTTTGAATAGTGTAAAGTAGGTTTTTATTTCTGAAACCAGCTGCTTGCTGCAGCTGAATGATGCAGCCAGAGTGAACGGTTAATTAATGAGCCATGGAAGCTAAGAAAATGAGCGGAAACTCGCCACAAAACTTAGTAAATCGCAGATCCAGCTAATAATTCTCTTTAACAACATTCACAATCACTGTTTTCCTAATGTTTAAACACAGAACTACCAGCGTGTATGGAAATGAAAAATTTAAAAACGACCTTTTTTTAAGAATTTTCACAAAAATGTAAAAACAACAATAGCAGCAAACGATATCACTAAGCTATCGGAAATGTTACCAGAATGAGTGATCGTTTATCCATGTTTAATTTCTTAACCCTTCGTGATCAACACTTTATTTAACTGGATGTGTGTGACAGGATTCCTAAGATGGTAGCGTATCCATGGTGAGACACACTGCCTTGACAAACTAGAACAAATGTTAGTGAAGCTGTCTGCATTTAGCCACGATGCTTTCTTAACCTTAAACAGTGATGTGTAATGGTGTCGTACGTAGTACAGCAAAGGGAGGCAAACTGAAAACAGGGAAGAAAGTTTCATTACAATGCAAGTCTGAGCCTTGGGAGTCTGATGTACTAAGCATTCTTCCGTCCTGTCTTTATCAGTCAATGTTATGCAGCTACTATGGATCATCTGGTCATTGCATTATTAAATTATAACCATTTTACTCGTCTTTGAGCCATAATGGACTTGTTTGAGTCTAAATTCTTAACATAACAACTGGAGGTATCTTCAGGTATAGCATTAAAAAGCCATGCTGGAACACTATATGTAGAAAAATGTAACTACACAGTTCAAACTGATCTGCTCTGTTTTCAACTGGTGGTTCCACTTCATTGGGTTTTGATGTGTTAATAGATGCCTGTGGATACAGACCTGCCCACATAAGCTGTGTCCCAATTCAGGATCTGCACACTTCGGACTGTACAGATCCTGAATTGGGACACAGCTATAATTTACTCTCTTTTTAAAATGCGCCAGGAAAAACTCAGAGGAGTGCTGCTGGCAGAAATCATAGGAAACTTGTCCAGCATGTTGGTATTATGATGTCAGTTTTGGTCATATCCAGCATTTTCCCGCATGAATGAACTGTGACGCAAAAAGCATAAACTTTGCAAAATTTGTTCATACACACACACTGTTGATATGTTTACTGTAAAGTGGTGATGAAAGCGTACTTTGTAATTTAATAAAAGAAACAAATGTTCCCTGATCAAATGTTCATATGTGATGATTTGGGAATCAAAATGGGTTTTCATGATATTTCAACAGTAAGTTTTTTTGGAATTTGAGATCCTCAATTTGGTTGTTAAGTGACTGAGTGTCGAGCGGGCCTACAGTAACAGAACCAAAGTAACTTGTTTCAGACAAAAGATGTGCAGGAAATGAAGTGCTTGTGTTATTTTTTAACTGAGACATGCAAAGTTAGTGAATATCAATAGTTTTTTCAACCTGTGTTTATGCTATTTTAATTATTTCCTCCTTTATTACTGTGTGCATCCATCCATCCATTTCCTACCGCTTATTCCTGAACTCACCCCTGTAACCCTCTTGGACTACTATATCCCCACCTGGGTTGCTGCTGAGCCTGGACCACAGCTGGTTGCAACTGGGACAATTAGTCTCAATATAAGTGCTCTTTTTACATGTAGGACAGTTGATCGAGGGGTGATCATGGTGGAAGTGGTGAGCGTTGGTAAAAGTATAAATGTTATTCAAGGGCAAAAGGTCTTGTATACTAATCTAAGAGAAGCTGGAATTTTTTAAGGGTTAGTTAGCTCCTGGGAGGCTTTTCCTTTTAATAAATCTTGTTGTGCTTCTTTGTATTTTAATCATGATTTTACATATTACTGTTTCTCTTTTCTTCTAGTGTCTCCTGTTGCCGTTGAGTGTTACTGCCCCCTTCTGTGATTTTTTTTTAATTAGTTCCGGACTAAGCTGGATTTTAATGGGTTTTAATGCATGCATTTTGATCTGGTTGTATTCCGTTTTGCAGTGATTTGGAGTGTTTTACCCCAGCTCATGACTGGTTTCTTTATGATCATTACAGGTGGCAGTCCGACACTATTATTGTGGGGCAAAAGGAGACAATAACTGCTTATCCTGATTTACTGGTCCTGTCCTGCTTTGGTACACTGAAGTGCTCGGCCCAAGGGTGTAATCACATGGGAAAACAAGGGGCCACGACCCCAGTCTAGTTTTCCTACTTCGCATTACCTTTATATTTAACACACTTATGAATGGTATGATTGTTTTCCTCCAAATTTCATACAAGATGTGGATATCTTCAGTATATACTGATGAGATTTCCCAAATCTATACGTTCATACCTCCTGAACTGTGTTGTGAGGTGATAACAGCACTTTGGATGGGTGAATGCAGCAGACCTCATCCAGATGTTCTTCTAGACTCTGCAAAGAGCAGAATAAATGTCATAATCATTCGCATCACAGAGCAGAATTCAGCATAATTGTTTCTATAGCTTTGAAAAATTGTTTTCATACTTGCTATCTTTAATCTTGAGCCAAAGCTTCAATGTCACAAATCCATTTCTGGAAACCATTTTTTGATAAGCAGCTCTATTTTCCTCAAGTACTTTTCCTTTGATTAGATGATAATTTTAGATGGATGTGAGCCATCACAAAATGAGCTTTTACACCAGTCAAAAGCCATCTATGTACATCTTTCTCTCACCATCTTGATTATCCTGCCATGACCAGCTTTTTAAAAGGTTTTTCAAGCTGCCCCCTCCCTTCATCGCAGCTGCTACTTATTTCCATCCAGCCTTTTACCTGATTCAAACAACGACGCAGGAACATCAGCAGCTCCGAACGCAGAACAAACCCAAGTAAAATCTGTGATTCTACAACAGAAACAAAAAAGAAAACAAAGTTTCTTCTCCACACAGGGTGCAACAGTTTAAAGTGTAGCTGTTTTTTTAAGTAGAAAAAAATAGTGTAGCTGTTTTTGGTTATGAGTTAAACAAATAAAAGTGTCTCCACAGGCCAAAGTCGAAGCCAATTGATTCTTTTCTGCAAGATCATTTTCACCCCTGCTGTTTCATTATTATTATTAACGGTTATTATTATTTATGTTTTTAAAATGTACTAATTAAGTATTACATAGCCAAAATGTGCTAATTTGCACACTTCAATCATCTAAATGACACCAAGCTCAAATTGTTTATGGATCACCTCACAAATGCATTTTTCTGAAAAACGTGATAGTTTTAAGGGGAGACGGACCGATTTTCCAATTATCCTAGATTCATTCCCAAGAAGCATTGTTTCAACAACCAGACGGAAACTTGCTTATTTTATGTACTAAGTCTGTATACTGCATTCATATTCGCTCACCATTTGTGTCCACCACAGGGATTTGTTCTTCAGTACAAGTGTTGATAGCCCGCTTAACCTCCTTGGGCCCAGCTGCTTTCTGAAGCCGTACTGAATTCATTCCCAAAACCTGACCAACTGGTGTGAAGGGGAGCCTGAAAAACAGACACATTACATCCCACCAGATATAAAACAATGTGCTTCATGTCCGAAGCGCAGACCATAAAGATCCAAGAGACAATCACAGAGAAAATCTACTAAAGAGGACAGTTATTCCAAAGACATCTATGAGTAATTTAGAGTCTCTGCCATACAATCTGTGACCTTTCTGAGTTTTGTACTGTTTCCATCAGTACATTTATATCAGTGCAGATAAGAAGCTGCATGTGATTTAATTTCTATCTAAATTCAAATTAAAGTCTATAATTAAATGAGACACAAATGAGAATTTATCTTGGAGAAGGATATGATCCATCCTCCATTCATCCTGCATCCATTCTGCAGATGGCAAAAGTCAGTTAGCTTGACTCTTGCCATATTTCTGCCAATGTCCCTTTCTTTCTCTCTCTCTCTCTCTCTCTCTCCTTTCCTCCCTGTCCTCTGTCCTTGTGTGTCTCTGATAAAACAACAATAGTGTGTGTTCAAACCAATCAGTGGGTTGATATTCAGTTGTTAAAGATGGTACTTTAATTCAAACTCTGCTATGACGTGGACTTCACAACCTTGAGATGCTGCTTCGAGCAAATAGTATCAGGATCGCATATGTTTAATGTGACTGTGCCATCATTATAATGTTTACTTTATTTAAGTTTGCTATAGATAATTATCAGTGAATAAATACTTATGAAAGGAGGTGAATAAAACAGTATAAATGACAATCTGCTTTTGATTCTATACCAGTACTCACAGGTTTGCTGACAAGAATGAGAAAATAATTGTAGTAAGTGCATACCAATTCTTAAACCTTTAAGAGCAATTAAAACACTCAGGAATGTCAGGTTAACAAGGATGATTTCATCATTTCTTCCACCTCATACACACAAACAATGATGCAAGCTGCTTACTGACAGTTGTGTTTCTTTTATTATTTGAACATTGTTTGTCAGAGCAGCAATCAGGGAATGAGACATTTCTTGGTTAATTTTGATAAATATTACTAATCCATTAATTATCTGAGATTATCAAAGAATTCATTCAGCTAATGTATTTTCTGTGGGGTTTGGATCATTACAAATAATGCAATATGGACTGAATTTGCCTTAATTTGGACATTGGTTTTGAGTTGTCATGAAATGACTTGTTAAATAAAGCTTTAACAAAATCAATGACACATCAAACAAACTTGATGGTATTCATCCATCAACTGTTACATGTAGGGTACAATTTCTTTGTATTTTCCTCTCCTTTTGCTAATTATTATCCCTATATCTTTAAGAATTATATCTTAATCTCAAAGAGCATCCTTATTTCTTACAATCTGCTATTGCAGCCAGGCTTTGTTTCTACTTACTGCGGAGAGGCTTTTGCCAGAGAAGGCAGATGTGGGAGTTTCTTGCTTATAGAGAGGGCATCATAGAAAGATGGACGGTTTCCAGAGCGTGCTATGGCGTTGGCTAACAGAGTGCAAAGGAGGATGGGGATGGCATGGCTGAACTGGCCAGTTAACTCAATGGCAAGGAGAACCGGGGACAGTGTATGAGTTACAGCACCAGAAAATGCTGCAGCACCTAAAAGACAAACACCGTGCTTCAGGAAGACTGTTATCTGAGTCCTAAGTATTTATCCGAGTAAAATAAAATATTATTACTCTATGAAAGTGTGTCTTTCCTTTGGTCTTTTCAATTTGATGCAGATCATATCAGAGTATGAACATATGCATGCAAGCATGGTGTGTTAGTAAGGGATGTTTGTACCCACTAAACTAGTTAGATTTAGCTTTGTGGGTAAAAAAAAATTATCCAGTTTAAGAGAGAATAAAACTTTTTTCATACCATCACATAAATAAAAAGATATATATAAAAATTATAAGTGGAATACGTAGATTGACCTACATGTCATGTTTTGTTTCAGAAAACTGGAGATAGCATTCAGATTTTCCTACCAGCAAGTGCATAGCCTCCAGGATTTAAAGATGCTCCCTGTGAGCTAAAAATCCCTCCAGTGGAGGACAAATAAGCCACTCCTTCACCAAGTAAACGGCCAATTGCTGCTCCTGGAAAAGAGAACCCATAACTATTAACACGGAAGTTTTTAAACACTAAGAGAAGTTTCAGAGAGTAATCTCTTTTTAAAATTAAATCTGTTTCTAAGCATCTGAAACAGATTTAAGCTGAAAAACCTTTTTTGTTTAAAAATGTCATTGCCGCGTCTCTCACCATAGACAAACACTGGCATGAAGTATCCCGCTGGCAGAGGCAGAGTGCAGGCGAGGACTAACATCCACATCTCACAGTCAACAAAAATGAGACAAACTGTTAAATTCCTTCAGCTTTTCTGGCCCTTTCACCACTGCAGATGAATCATTATCGTTGTGTCGGTAATGTTTGCACGCTCTCAATATTGCACATACAAATATTGAGTCATTCATTTACATGTGCAAATAAAAAATGTATATAAACAATATGGTAAAAGTACATATTCAGGAAAAAATGCTATTGAGCTGCTTTGCTTTACCACATATTTAGAAACTATTCCTATTTTAGTTGATTTTTCGGCAAGAAAGCTATATTGTTTACGGCACAAAAGGCTGATAAACTTCATGATAAATATCAAGTCATTTCTTAGCAGCCTGCAAAGATTTTGTGCAGATATAAGTCACAAAATTCCTCAGTGTTGCTGAGTAGGCACCAGGTATCACTAAATTTTTCATCCTCAAAGGTTAAACTGCCTTTTATTTGCTAAATCTATTGTAAAAATGTCAATTACTGCTTGTCGTGAGTCATGAAAGAAGATAAGCTGAAAGAATATGTTAATTAATTAACCTTTGCATTATTTGTACCTTCATGAGGAGAAAGAAAGCCAGAGAAAAGAAAACAGAAGTCCCCGATGAGCTCCACTCAAAAGGCTTCAACTGCACAGTTGCATTGTGTGATTGAGATGTCCATTGCTTGCTATCCAGGAGGGAATTGAGGAGCTCCTTCATAGTGTACTGATTAACAGATGGATGACATTTGGATTATACAACTTAGCTTATAACAAGAAGCATCAAGGTGTGCTACTGAAGCGACTTCATGTTTTATTTCACACACACATATCATGAAAAGACCAAAACTAATAGAATTTGTTCCTGGTGTGGATGGATCCCCAAAATATTGTTTCCTCAAAGCACTGTCATTTAATATGTTTATATTTTTTTATTTCATTAGTATTTCTATTCTTGTGTTAATTTAAGAGATTGAGGGCCAAATTTACCAAAGGTTTGCGTGTACTAAAACGCATGCAAACACATTGCACACGCTAAAAAAAGTACAAACTGATCTACTAACTGTGAGTAAAAGGGATTGTGTCTTCCAAAGGTGCAAAGTTACGCGTCCTCCTCGAGTACGTTTGCCTCAATGAATATGTAAATTGGCGCGTTCACACACAATTTTGCGTGGAGTGAGAAGTGGGAGGAGAACATGTGAATATATGATTTTAGCCCACGCAAAGTGATTTATCAAACCTGAAAGTAATTTTGCTGGTAGAAACTGCGCCTATATTTAGCACGTTTCAAAAGG
>JBAMHX010000015.1:20707411-20720208 GCA_037177515.1 Pseudomugil tenellus
TATCCACTTCCATATGATAATGATGGAAGCCAACTTCCATATGATAATGATCAATTAACTCAACATGCATGTCTTTTGGATGGGAGTAAGCCAGAGTACCCAGAGAGAGCCCACCCATATACGGGGAGAACATGCATAAATATATAATAATCTAAAGCTGTCTGCATTTTTCATTATACAGTTTTCATGGCTTGTACTGATTCCATTATACTGACCATAAAAGGTACATTATAAAGGTTTGGAGTCATAAATCAGTATTTCTCATGTTATAGTTATAGTGTATAGTGTATAGTTAATTTAAATAACTTTACTACTGGTATGAAAACATGAATGCAAATCTTTCACTTACCAATCCAGACATTTCGTACAACTAGTCCCAAATGAAACATCACATGCTGATATATTAATAATGAATAATGCAATTTTCACACTGGAAGATGTGAATTTATGCTCAACAGGAAAAAGTGTCATAATAAACAAAATAAATTAATTGGCAAACAGATGCCAATAATGTATATAAGTGTAGTTATACTCTCCTCTAGTCTCACATAGTGTTTTTTTTTCCATTTTGCGGTTGTTTCAGGTAGCGCTGGAAATATCAAAACTCTTGATGATTCCTACCAGTTCACAGTTGATGTACGAGACTTCTCTCCTGAAGATGTCATTGTCACTACATCCAACAACCAAATAGAAGTCCGCGCAGAAAAGGTAAGAAATCTGTCTTTTAGGAGAACCTCTAAGCAATAACCAATTCTGGACCCTGGGCCTCCGTCCTGCAGGCTTTAGATCTTTCCCTGCTACTACACACCTAACTCAAAAAAATGAGACATAAATAAGCTGATGATACAGTTAAAAAACATTTAATTTTAATCTGTTGGAGCAGGGAAATGTCTAAACCCTGTGGAACACTGGTCTAGGCGGTCCAGAGTTACTGATCCCTGCTCTCCTGACACTGTGTTTTTTTGCAGTTAGCCCCCGATGGTTCAGTGATGAACGCTTTCACCCACAAGTGCCAACTACCCGAGGATGTGGACCCCACCTCAGTGACATCATCTCTGGGCGCCGAGGGGACCCTAACAGTCCGGGCACGGAGGCAACCGGCTAAAAGCGAGCTCACACAGACCTTCCGTACCGAGATCAAAATCTAGAGAGGAACTGACTCCCTCATAAAACCTCTTCACTTCTTGTGTTTTTCATGTTCCCCAATTTCTCATCATCACTGTCATCATTCTACTTTTCATCCACACATCCAACTTTAATGACAGCAAAGATGCTTGTACTGTTCATTTATTTTCTGAGTTAGTTCAGACTGAAAAGAGGCAATGAGTCATTTTTGCACACAGAGACAGAATTTGGAGCCCAGGAGAAGCATTTATTCTCTCTCCTACACACAATCACAAACACACACACATACATATTGAATAATTAGTTCACTACTTCACTCCTTTGTAACAGTTTTCAATCAGATCCCTCAAAAGATTGTGGTTTTTCATTAACAATAGATTATTGTATACTGTTGGTTGTGTGAATAAACTGACATCAACCACGACTGTCAATAAAAATGCTGTAATTTTTTTAAACATGTCAACAAATGAGCTGTCCTCATTAAAGGCGTGAGAGCTTCACAAATAAACAGTTACACATTGCTATGTTCATATAAATGAGCAAAAATCTATTAGAAATCTCAGATTAATTTTCATTTTTTTTAAAGACTTTCTGTTACTTTCTATATCTATTAGTTTGTCATTCCAGGTTAGTATCTTCAGACAGTTTTACTTTCATTTTGCATTATTAAAGTTTGAATAAACTGGTGATTTCTGAAAACATTTGTTTTGTTTTATGTCATGTACAAATTCAGTAGGTTCTTCATTATTAATATATCAGCATGTGGTGTTTCATTTGGGACTTGCTGTACTAAACTAAAACAATGTAAACCTTATGGTAAAAATAAATCTCCTGTAAAATATAAACAGCCTGCTCAGAGGACATAGGTATAATTAAGTGAAATCTTTGTTTTTCAATTTTCATTTGATTGTATTCATGCCCTTACTATTAAGGGTGACACAAGTCATTAAGAAGCCTGACCTACTGTCATTTTTTTAACCTATTACTGTGTTGCATAAGAAAAGTTTTGCCCAAAATATATGTGAATTATTGCATTAAATCTAAAAATAAATAGTTTCGTTATAGTGAAACAGTTTAATCCAACACATGCATGCTTTGTGGACATTTGTAGTAACCATATTTGAAATATTACATGACTCATTTGGACATCTGGCGCCACCTCGTGGTCACCGCGTGGAACCAACACGTGTTCACATCGCGCCTGCTCCTTGGATACATCCGGCCGGTCCCTATCAATCGATCAGAGAGAGGAAGATGGCGGTGGATGGAGTCAACGGAAAGGATCGATCACCGAAAAACTCGATTGGGTTCGTTTTTCGTAAGTGACTTAGAAACTACGACACACCGCGTACTCCAAAAGTGTGAGCCCGAAGTGGGAACGAAACAACAAGGAGGTAATTCTGGTGTTACTTTATGTGCATATGACGCTTCCGTTTTAGGTAAAGGGAGGGCTAGCTGTGAAAACAAGAGACGAAGACAGGCCGGACTTATCAGTCGCCATCTTGTTCACTCTGTACATACATGTAGGCACGCTAAATTAATCCCTGATAACAAAGCTACAAGGATGGAGGAATTGTAATCGATGCATTGCACCGTCAAACCTTGCTGTCAATACTTGTTGAGAAAGTGTAGTTCCGGTCACTTAGCACGTGCGCAACACCCAACTAAGCAACTGAAAGCTTAATACCTTGTTACTTCGGGGAATGTCACCACTCAGATTAGTCCGCCTGCATTCATTTTCACGCCCTTGGTGCAGCGGATTTTGGATGTGGTACATTAAAAAACTATTTTTTTTGTGTGTGATTATATCTTAAACCCCTGCTTTGGTCATTGTTGTGGATATTTATTTGGTTTATGCTGAGATAATTTTGTCCTAATCCAATTAGATGCCCAGGCAATATTGCAGTCACAAAACAGAACATTCTTCATATGAACTTGAAAACAGCAGAGCTAATACTGGTTTGTGGATAAAAATATTGCTAAAGCACACATAAATTACTTTAGCTATGCATTTGTAAAGACCTTTTAATATTATCAAAGTAGTGAAAGATAATATTTTGTCTTACATTGCAATAGGCTTGTCCATGGTGCTGAAATATTTGTACATAATGTGTTTTCAGTAAAATGCAGCACTATTTTATGTATAATTCTGTAAGGTTCACAGTTTAGTTTCACACTGATATTCACAATACACAGGACATTTTAAATATGCACTTAATGGACACCAAACATGTTGCAATAGTGTTGTAAAGACCTCCTTAGACAACATATACAGTAGAGGGTTTATATATTTTAAGGAAGGAGATATTTTTGTCTTTTTACTTAAATGAATATTATATAATATGTTCTTACATTGGTAGGTAGTAGGACTGTGTGTAATACAATTAAAAAAGTCAGATTTACTTTGCAAGAAAGAAAACCTTTTGCAAGAGCAAAAAAAGAGCATCATTGATCATCAGTTTAGAAAATAATATAACGGCAAGAACATGTTATTTTCTCATTAAAATAATGTCACATGACTGGATTGAATCAGATAATGCAGGCACATTATTTCACACAGGATTTCTCTAAATTCTCGTTCAGCTGCTTAAAACTGGTTTATGTTTTAATTGATTTCAAGTAAAAAAGAGCAGCAAGGCACTGGAAGTAGTTCCCATAACAAATAATTTGTTTTTAATGTAATCCACACAGGCTGTACCTGCGACCACTGACCCTTCAGGAAGATGGAGTTCCCATGGCACAGTGGAGAGGTTCTGGAGCAGCTTAACCGCCAACGCAAACAGGGTCTGCTGTGTGACTGCACCTTTGTTGTGGATGGGGTGGACTTCAAAGCCCACAAAGCTGTGCTGGCAGCCTGCAGCGTATACTTCCGAACCCTCTTTCTAGACCAGAAGGATGTGGTGCATCTGGACATTAGCAATGCAGCAGGTGGATTCTAGCTAGGCAGTGGAATTTTTTCACACGGTTCATTTTCACCATTCATTGCTCTGACTTTGCATATAAAAATGTCTAGTTGAGAATTAAAAAGTGTATTCCTCTGACTATAACTAAGTGTGTCGTTATGGTGGTCTTGTTGCAGGCTTGGGTCAGGTCCTTGATTTCATGTACACTGCCAAGCTGAGTCTAAACCTACAGAATGTAGAAGACGTCCTGTCCGTTGCCCACTTTCTTCAGATGCAAGAAGTTATAAATGCCTGCACTGCATACCAGTCAATGTCAAATACAGCTCCACCCGTCATCACAATGGATTTTGCAGACGGTGAGTCAAATCTATGAATATCTTTACAGCCTTTTTACAGTGTAGTCCTAAAGTGAATAACCAGGCAAATTAGTTCTTGCAATCACTATCTTGATATTTTTTCTCATAATATTTCTTCCCTTCTTTCAATAACACACCAGATGCAAGAGCAGTTGACAGAGAACAGAAGGGGGATGCTGAACATGATCTGTCTGAAG
Source organism: Pseudomugil tenellus (assembly GCA_037177515.1). Lineage (NCBI taxonomy): Eukaryota > Metazoa > Chordata > Actinopteri > Atheriniformes > Pseudomugilidae > Pseudomugil > Pseudomugil tenellus. The sequence goes on from JBAMHX010000015.1 coordinate 20,711,993, forward strand.
TAGCAGCACAGGCCGAGGAGTGCCCTCCTACCGTTTCCATAGAAGATCACAAGTCCTCACAAAGTCAGGACAGTTTAAATAAAAACATCTCTGCTGACTCGGAGCAAAATGTTTCTCAGCCCAATTCCACTGGAACACACTCGGGCTGTCGAAGACCTCCCAAACCCACTCTGCTTTCTGCTCAGAAGAAATTAACTCCAAAGGATAAAGGTGCTGGACATGATGCAACCGGATTTCAGGATGACCCGTCTGATGCTGATTACACTCCCAGTAAATGCATATTTTTAGAGAGTTTTTCAACTCTATGCGGTTTTGAGGGCAAACATAATACCACAGGCGTGTATCTAGTCTGACATTTGTTTTTTATCCACAGAATCACAGCTGAAATCTTCAGGGAGCTCGACGAATATCAGCTCTCGGGGGAGAAGAATCAGAAAACCTCCTCGACGAAACTTCCCAACTGGTGAGCACACGTTTAAATAATAATAATAATAGATACTTTATTAATTCCCGGAGGGAAATAGATATAAAAGAAAAACAGAAAAAAAGAAAACAAAAGAAGATCTTCTCTGACCTTAGCTATGGCTTAGTGTTACATTGGCTCAAATGGCTTACTCTGTCCGGTTTGTGACTTTCCATCATTGTCTTTATAGAAACTGACTCGGAGGATGAAGGTCCATCAAAGAGGAAATCTAAACAGAAAGGGGAGGAGCCAGAAGAGGTAGCTGGGGGACAGAAAGATGACTCCGGAGACACAGATGATTTGGATGATGATGATGATGATGTCACTGAAGATGAAGATGATGACGATGAGCGAATCAACCACCAAGCAGAAGACGTGAGCGACAAGGATGACAGACAAACCCTGTCGGCATCTATGAGCAGCCGATCTGAATCAAAGCCATACAGCTCTGTGACCCATAAATGTGAGGTAAGACGTGTTGGAGTGTTGACCCGGGGGAAGCATCAAGCACAGCGGTGGCTGTAGCTCAGGAGGAACAGCTGTCCTCTTTCAGCCCAATTCATGACTACATATTAACGTGTCGTTGGGCAAGACACTGAAGCCCATGTTGGCTCCTCATGTGTGTGTGAAGGCACTATGTAGTGTAAAGCGCTTTGAGTCGTAAGCATGACTAAAAAAACGCTATTTACCATTTACCTTCTGAAAGGTTTTCGCTTTGTCAAACTAAAGAACTTTCAAAGCAAATATCTGGGTTTCTTGGGTTTTTTTTGTTTGTCTTTTTTATTCAAATCTCTGTTTCAATGTTTTGTCTGCTTAAGCTACATGACATATTTCTTTTCCAGGACTGTGGGAAGAAATTCACCCACACAGGTAATTTCAAGAGGCATATGCGTATTCACACGGGAGAGAAGCCATTCAGCTGCAGGGACTGCAGCAAGGCTTTTTCTGACCCTGCTGCTTGTAAAGCCCACGAGAAAACTCACAGGTGAATTACACATTTTATTCAGTTTGCTCCCTGAACTCCAAGTTTATGAATTTTACTGAGATGTTTGTGCCCCCTAGTCCGCTGAAGCCATACTGCTGCTCTACTTGTGGAAAGAGCTACAGGCAGATCAGCTTGCTCAACCTGCACCGCAAGCGCCACACAGGCGAAGCACGGTACAGCTGCGAAGTGTGTGGCAAGCTATTTACTACGTCAGGCAATCTGAAGCGCCACCAGCTGGTGCACAGTGGCGAGAAGCCATACCACTGCGACTACTGTGAAAAGGCTTTCTCTGACCCCACGGCGAAGATGAGACACCTGGAGACTCACGACACAGAGAAGGGCAACAAGTGTCCACACTGCGACAAACGCTTCAACCAGGTAACGTCGAGTTCAGGGACTTTTGACTTTTTTAAACAAGTATTTGCATCAACAACTGTACTATAATATTTTATTCCTAATGAAATGTTTGTGAATAATTTGGTTTTGTGTTTTTGCAAGCTGGGGAATCTGAAGGCACACCTGAAAATCCATATTGCAGACGGGCCTCTCAAGTGCAAGGAATGTGGGAAACAGTTTACCACTTCGGGTAATATAAAACCTTCTGTTTCGGATATCTCTTCTTATTCAGATATTCAAATACAAAGTATTCTAGACTTGAATATATTTCAAACTGATGTTTTAGGAGATGCTCTGGCGGCTTGTAGATGACTCAGACAATAAACTTGCAGAAATAGATCCACTTACTGCAGAAATGAACTACAAGGGACAAATCTGTTGGTTTATACAGGAGACCTGAATAAATATACATTGAGTTAAAAAAGAGTTCTGTAGAGATTATATAAAAGAATGCGACAGAGTAAATTCAGCTGGTCTTTGTGGTCTTTGAGTCTAGATTGTGTCAGATGTTCACTGTAACACGGTGGTTGAGTCTGTAGTCAAACAGTTCTTAGCAATTTTCCATACTTTCTGTACATTCATTTAGTATTTGGCACTAAATCATATTTTCTTTTTAGTGATCATAATTTAAAAAAAACAACGTTTGTGGCTTCAAATTCTAATGTAATGTTTATTTTTTCATATTCCAAAGTTTTCTTGCTGTAGGCTCTGTTTTTTGTGAAAGCTGACTTCATGGACTGATATTTGATTGTTCCCTTTACATTTTCGACCATAAATTTGGACTCTTTGTTTCATAACTAATGACAAGACCTCCCAGGACAGAAACATTTATGAAGGCCTCGTCCATGATATTATAACCACTATGCCTCACTGAGAAAATCAATTTACACTGGACTTAGTTTTATTTAAAAAAATAAAAAAGGATATATCTGCTGCTCCCTAATTAATATTTAGTTTAAGTAAATATTAATATATTAAGTAAATAAAACTAAGAAATTATTATTATGTTTTTATTTCCATTTCAGTTTCATTTGTACATATTTAAATCATTGAGTTATATTTTCATCTTTCTGCAAATGCATACAATACAATGTGAGATATTGCCTTTTTTTATTCTAGTGAGGCTTTTCACAGATGCCTAAAGGCAAGAATGCAAGTTACAGCAACAACTAGTGTCTTGGGTCCACACATATAAACAATACATATACATACATGCATATATAATAAAATGTAACATTATGGTACAAACTAAAACATTATGTTTCAATATAATAATACACAAACATATTAAGCCATCACAAGAAGTACAATAAAAGTAATTTATCTGTCCATGCCTTCTTTTCTTAGGAAATCTGAAAAGGCACTTGCGGGTTCATAGTGGGGAAAAACCATACGTCTGTGGGCATTGCCAGAGAGCATTTAGTGACCCTGGAGCTCTGCAGCGTCATGAGCGCATCCATACAGGTACCGGTATCCCACTCAGACAGGCTGGAATGAAACACATTGTCCTTTTTCAGTTTAAAACCACAGATTTATATCTGATTAGATGCTCTGTCACGTTACAGGAGAGAAGCCCTGTGTCTGTCTTGTGTGTGGAAAGGCTTTCACCCAGGCCAGCTCCCTCATCGCCCATGTTCGCCAGCACACTGGAGAGAAGCCCTACGTGTGTGATCGCTGTGGCAAAAGGTTAGCCTTACAGGACAAAGCAGATGCATCAATTATAGGCTCATGCTTCAAACTAGCTCGTTACTGTTAATATATTATTGACAATATTATCCAAAAGAGAAATATATATTATATATATTGGCCTTGCAATGGAACATTTGGATTCACAGACTGGATAATGGGTTTGTTGTTGTAATGGCATTACCTTTAGGTTATTTAAATTCAAGATATTTACTTATCATAAACTAGTTTACTAAACGCTACCAAATGAGACCATTTCTTTTGTACTCAAATTATTTTTCTTTTCAAATTTTTTGAGCAGATTCGTGCAGTCAAGTCAATTAGCCAATCACATTCGGCATCACGACAATGTGCGACCACACAAGTGTCAAATGTGCAACAAGGCGTTCGTCAACGTTGGAGACCTGTCAAAGCATATTATCATTCACACAGGTAACGAAAAGGTTGCATGAAATAATCATGAGACTTTGGGTTGGTGAAGGAAACCGTAAAGCCTCTTCCACAGCATCTACATCTAACAGGACTCACAACATTGCTGTCGTGTTGTTTCAGGGGAGAAGCCTTTCCTCTGTGATAAATGTGGTCGAGGGTTCAACCGAGTGGACAACCTGCGCTCTCACGTCAAGACTGTCCACCAGGGCAAGGCCGGCATGAAACGGCTGGTTATTGCAGAGGGAAACCTAGAGGAGGGGGGTGATGAGTGTGCAGGTTCAGCCACCTCCGACAGTGAGATCAAAATAGTCACTGTCACCACAGAAGACATCGTCACCCTGGCAACCGAGGCCCTAGCAGCCAGTGCTGTAGCTCAGCTCACAGGTCAGACACCTTCATTTTGAGGCCTGTTTCTGTGTTTTTTTTCTAGGAAAGGGTCCACATTGTGAGCCATATCCTCATAACAGACATTTCCAGCATCCTTTGTAGAGATCAGACTGTTTAAAGTTTGTTTCTATGCGTTTGTTTACAGTTGTTCCTGTGGCTGCATCAGTGACTGCAGATGAGACCGAAGCTTTGAAAGCTGAAATCACCAAAGCAGTGGAGAAAGTGCAAGAAGCAGGTTAGATTTGTACTGTGAAAGAAAAACATGTGTTAGGATGATTTTATAGAGAGAGGAACCTGAACAGTGGGCGGGGAATGTTGCTTATAAAGACATAGATTTGCATCAAATGTGAATTTTATGATATTAAACTCAATTGGATAGATGTGTTGTGGGACAAACCTCTTCTATTGATATAAGGCATTTGTGTAGGTTCTTTCTGGGTATTCTGGCTTCCTCCCACAGTCCAAAGACATGCATGTTGGTTTAATTTGTCACTCTAACAATTGAGTGGATGTGATCGTGAGTGGTTGTTTGTCTCTACTGTGTGTGTTGGACCTACTTTAGGTTGCAAATCGGTTTTTGCCTAATTGCTCATAGGCTTTCACACAACCCCGAATTAAAATAAGGGATATAAAAAATGGATAGATGGAAGAAAATATTTTTTTAAAACACTCACATTCTTTTTTTCATTTATGCTTAAATTGAAAGAAAAATAAATGAAACCTTATAGTTAAGACCAACTTTAGAGAAAGTGTGCAATGACAATATGATGTTAAACGACTTACTTTCTTGTTCTTCTCTTCACAGACCCCAACACTCAGATCTTATATGCTTGTGATTCCTGTGGTGATAAATTCCTAGACGCCAGCTCTTTAGCTCAGCATGTGCGTATCCACACGGCTCAAGCATTAGTCATGTTTCAGGCGGATTCTGATTTCTATCAGTACACTGCAGCTGCCACCGTCACTGAAGGCAATTCCATTACAACATGGCAACACACGGCTGAACAGGTCATCCAGGAAGGAGAGTTAATGTTCCGTACAGAGGATGGAGAAAGAAAACCAGAAGCGGTGATAGTTGGAGAGACACACGAGCTGCAAGAGTCTGATGCCATAATTCATGTGGAGGAGGGGGTGGAGGAAGGACAGGTGGAAACTCACACTGAGAAACCCAAAAGTGGGAGCGATTTGAAAGAGGAAAAAGAAGCGAGCATGGAATGTGACAGTCAGGCTTAGTGGGGCAGATTTGTGAAGGTATGAAATTGTACTGGTGATGACCAATCTACTTTATGCAGAAGAAGAAAATGCAGGTCATAACGTCTGCAGATGTGATTTCAGCCCAGTCAAACCTTGATGTTAAAAATAAATCTAAACTGGATTCATGAAACTCACTTCTTAAATATTGTTACTTTTAAACTTTATTAATCTAATCTAAAATCATGTTGTTGTCGTAAGTTTTGCAGCACGGTGAGATGAAGTTATTTTGTAAAAGTGTTGCTGAAGATTCTTTTGGGAGCTGATTATGCAAATTTGTATAGTTTGTTTATTTTTAGGAAGAAATGTAGGACTGTGCTTTTTCCCTTAGTGAAAACATTTAAATAGTCTTACCTTATATGATTTAATATAAAGACATATTTTTCCATTTGCCTGATCAAGAGTTTTCCTAAAATAAATATCAATATTTTATTGAACTTAGTTTAAAGTATTTCATGTAGATTAACTTTATGAACAAAGGTACTGAAGAGTTAAATTACAGATAAGTTTCTGTAGAGGTTAATTCTCATCCTTTTGGGTAAAAATCACTGTTTCATTTGCATATGTTTTATGTGTCTTCTAAAAGAAGTCTTAATACACCAGATATAAGATAAATATATGGCAATAGCCTTTCTCAGATGCATATTGGTATAAGATAGATTTCTTTTACTTTTGTGTGTTTTTCCCCTTTTGTTTATATTATCTGGAAAAAGTGTACTTGAAGATCTGTAACCTTGCTTTGTCAACCTTGCTAACTTCTTATAGCTCATTTCAGCTCATTAAAAGTAACCATAGCAGTCTGATCTGTTGTGGTTTGTGATGTGATATTGTTATAAAATTATAACACTGTGTATTGAATCATTACGTTTTTTTTTTTTTGTGGTATTTATTTATCATTATTATTATTTATTTAAGGACAGTACACAGAAAATTAGGTACCATATACATTACACATCAGATTTTATGAATCTCATAGTAACATAGATTTACATAATATGAGTAAAAGGAAAAAAGGACAAATACAAATCTGAACAAAAAGAAACATAAATAAGGTCCGAATCATGAAGTCTTGAAAAATATATTGCAGAAATATAAATAATAAAATACACGAAATATACAATGATATTCACAGTACCGTAAACATAAGCATTATTCACCAAAGTGATGTGTTACTATGCATAATGACTGTCCTAGATTAATGGGTAGAATTTAAATACACATTTTAAGCAGAGCTTTTGCTTATTAATATATAAATTAAATATTTCTTCACCTTTCCTTTACTCTGAGGCAGATAACAAAGCCTTCCTCTCATTGGTGGAGTCACGGTAAGGGCGACGCGTTCTCATTTGTGATTGGTTTGATCTTGGGGTCAGAGTTCACGCGGCTGCTGCTAACGCTGACGTCGCCTTCTGCAGGAAAATGGCGCCCTTGACAGAAGTCGTGCAAACAAACCGGTCTGATTTTTTATTATCCTCCCAACAACGAACCAGAATGAAAACTCCAAAGCGGTTCAGACTTTTGGAAAGCACAATCCTCTCAATGTTATTGTTGGCTTCTACGCTGCACTGTGCTCTGGCTGACGGAAAGACGTTGGTGTTGCTGGACAACCTCAACATCAAAGACACCCATTCAATCTTCTTCCGCAGTCTTGCAGGTGAGTAATATAACTTCCCTACGTATTTGTATTTGTTAGAAATAATATTTATCACTCTTTTAACCGGTGTCTCGAGTATCTCGTTGGTTATATAGAAATTCGAAATGAACGGACAATGTTCACAAAAACAGACAGCAACTTTGTGCAGCGCTGCTTGCATTAGCATTAGCTGTCATATTCATTATGCTTTTGGTAAACATGCATTGTGTTAGAATAAATCTGAATTAATCTATGTAGATATCAAGTTCACTATTCAAGTGTATTGGCATTATAAAATAATCTTATGTAAAAGGAAATTCAATTGCACACTTAAAAAAAATGAGCGTGTAAATGGAAGTCACCTTTTTTTCTTTACAAACAGGTATTAGAGCATTTCTCTTTATTTGGGAAACAAATGGAAACGTTATTATTCTTTCTAAGGGATTAACTTAATATGTAAAATTAAGGTACAAGAGTACAAAAACCTTAAAAATTAGAAAGTTATCTTTTTTCTGGTTATCAGGTTACAGAAAGTTACTGAAAAGTGTTTTTGTACTGTAAATCCTTTTTACCTTTGTCTGTTGACAACCAGAGGAAATGCCACACAGGCAGCTTAAAATATACATGGCAATCATAGTATTCATCATTGCTACTAATCTTTCTGTTTTAGATCGTGGTTTTGATCTTACATTCAAGACAGCCGATGATACTTCATTGTCATTGATCAAATATGGCCAGTTCCTCTACGACCACTTGATCATCTTCTCCCCATCAGTTGAGGGTAAATTCTTCACCGTTATCAAGATTTAAAATTTGATGGTTTTACTTCTATTAAGAAGTAATTCTCGTTTTGTCCACTGCAGACTTCGGTGGAAATATAAATGTGGAGACTATTACATCCTTCATCGATGGTGGAGGCAACATCCTGATTGCTGCCAGCTCTGATATTGGTCAGTTGATTTGTATCTGCTTTGCTTTATAGA
>JBAMHX010000015.1:20728595-20749123 GCA_037177515.1 Pseudomugil tenellus
TATATATATATCTGTTCAATTAATATAAAATGATTGTTATTATTTTTTTTCAACCCACTCATTGAAATGTTCATTTGTGCTTAAATTCTGACCTGTTAAGTGTTGATTGTAATTATGATTTTACAAACTAAAAAAGCCAAAAAGTACATGAAAATATACAATATGGTATCTTAAATATGAAGTCTCATGGTAAGTTTGCTTTATTTAGAAATTGATTGTTGGGTGGGTTGTCTGTCATGTTTTGCATGTGTTTCTCATCTGTGGAATGATCCTAATGCTCACTCTGCTTTATTTACCACAGCGATATATAAATGCCTGAGGCAGCCGGTACTCACCTTGTCAAGCCTTTTCTCCAGTGTGCTGTGTATCTGTCTGTGTAGCAGCGTTGTGTAGTCTTATCTTCCTCTGTGATGTGTTGCACTGGCCTAGGTTCAGCTCAGCTGTAGTTTAACTGTTAGCTATTCTGTCTTCGTTCACAATGATAGAATTCTGACTTATATGATTTCATTATAGTGTGATTACTAATATTTTTTGCATATGTAATATTTACAGTCCGTTGCTGCTTTTCCATAGTTTACAGATCATTTTATGGTCTAAACTGAAATTCATCTGAAATTAAAACATTCAAGTTTAATAATGTTATTTAATGAGGACTTTACTGGGAAAAAAAATCTGTATATGTTGGTTACAGCAGTGAAATTTTACTTTTGAATACTTTTCACAAACCAAACAACTCTAAAAGTAAAGCTTGACCTAGGCTTGTGTGTCTGCAAAGAGAGCTGCTGCCTCCTTGTTGTCCTATGAATTGTTTTTGTGCCTCTTTGAAACTGCCAAAGAGCTCTGAAGAATACTGCAGTCCCTAACATTTGCTGTGCTGTACTGATGAAGGAATACACAGTATTTTCCAAGCTTGTTTGGCTGGTCAAAACAGTAATGTTAATTTGAAAATGGACATTAGTAGCCTAATATAAATTAATAGAAAAAAATCCTTGAAAAAACAAAACTGCTAATATTTGTCAGTCAGCCTGCTGACAAAAAGGAAAATCCTGTGTACTTCCTTGACTTTGTTGAAATGAATACAAACACTTCTTTGTGTTAACGTTGAGTTTTTTGTATTGCTTTTAATGGTAGAGGGTGATTTGACTGATCAGGCTAGCTGCCCACGATCCAGTGGTTCGGATCCTCAGACGGTCATCAGTGACACCGTAGTGCTTTCCGGCACAGTGATGACGAAGGTAGCCGCACACCCTTCTCCACACAGCCCCACAGCGAGACACAACCCCTTCAACGAGGACTCGGACACAAATACCTCAGCCGATGTCACACCAGTTCATGTCGTCAGCCGCCACAACTCCACCACCCCTGGAGATGAGACAGAGACGTACAGCAATGAGCTGGAAGTTATCAGGTGCAGCTTCTGCAGCTTCAGGCATGATGATCACATTCTGTTTACTTAAAAAGCAACACCTGACCTCTGTGTAATTCCAGGATGGCCAAACGAAGGAAACCAGCTAAGAAACGGCGAGGGAAGGGATCCACCGATTCCGGCAGCAGCATCCATAACTCCGTTTCCTCAGAGCACATGGATGTGGACTACAGCACCCTCACCTCAGAGGATGGAGATTCAATAAGCTACACTGTTTCACAGCTGGACAATGAACAAGATCTACGAAGCAAGGTTGGATCAGAGGTTGTAGAGGAAGGGGTAGAAGGCCTCCTGCGACTTCCAGAAATGACAGACACTTCTATGGACAATGTTGGCCAACCCCTGCGGGATGTCATGGATCGCCTTAATGGGAGTTGGGAGCACCAAGAGGAGGGTGAAAAGAATAACACTGGCAGCTATGATCAGACATCAGAGCCTCCCACACAACAGCCCTTTCGAGAGGATTCAGGGGGCAAACCACCTGATCCAGCATCAGGAGATGCATCTGACTCCACTCTGGCCAATGGCTCCAGCGACATGCAGACCTCTTCTGTCTCTACAGACTTACACTGCTTTACCACCATCAGTCCAGACTTTGCTGACACGAGTGGTGGCCACAATGACTCTACAGAGCATAGCCAGTCACAGACTCTTTCAAGTGGCGTTGAAGATGAGGGAGAAGCAAAAGCATCAGCAGAACAAAAAACCAACATGAAGGAAGAAAACCTAGAAGAAGGTGAAACGCACAAAATGACAGTTACTGCTGAGCAAGGCAAGGAGACCGTCAGTCCCTTTGAAAGCTCTCATCCTGCTGAGTTTAAGTAAGGAGCGAGAAAAAAAGATACCTTCTTCTGGTGTCGTTCACGGTGGATTTTAATATGCTCTATCATTCATCTTTCAGGGTGGACAACAATCACTTGCTGCTTCTGATGATTCATGTATTCAGAGAGAATGAGGAGCAGCTCTTTAAGGTGAAGTCAACAGGTTCCATTCGTATCTGAAAATGTGTGTTTGCTCAAGTATTTTATTTTATTGAACAAGAATAGTCTCCAAAAGTCAGATAAGATTTAGAGGAATGAAATAGTGTGGTTTTCCTTGACAAGGCAGAACAGCAGCTTTAGTTTGTGTCAAACATGTTTCCTCATCGGAGAAGTGGTTAAGAGATAGTTACTCAGTGGAAGTGTTGCAAAGCTCATTTTGTCATTTGCTTTCTGTTTTTTACAGCTTTTTCTCAAGTTGTAGAATTATAAATATTCACAAGTTTCACCTCAAACTGCCAACAAAATGTTACAAATTCATACAAGGCAAACCGTTGATTTAAATCATTGTTTAAAATGAATGTGTTGCATGAAGAACGAGTGGAAACTTCTGGATCATATCTACATAAAGTAGATCTTTTTAGAGTCCAATTTCTGTCACATCTGAATAGTATCAAAACCCACAACTAGCACAGGTTTTATTGGATGCAGACAATATTCAGACAAATGATAGACTTCGCTCAGCTTATGTTTATGTTTTTAGATGGTACGGATGAGCACAGGACACATGGAGGGGGACCTGCAGCCCCTTTATCTGCTGCTGACTGACTGTTACATCTATTTGCTAAGAAAGGGTAAGTGCCTAAGAACCAGTTTCATCTGGATGATAATAAGAAGTGTAAAACTGTTTTCTGTACTGGGGTATAACGATATCAGTAGTGTGCTAAAATATTTTTGCGATGAGGGAGGACAAAGTTAAATGTGAGAATTCAGCTTTTAGCTAAATGCTGCGCTTGTATTTCTGCAGGTGCTGCAGAAAAGCCCTACACAGTAGAAGATGCTGTTTCTTATAATGAGCTGGACTATCTTTCTGTAAGTTTTTCCTGCACTGAAGTTGTTTTGTTCTGTACTTTCTTACACTAATTTACCATCTTACTTTTGTTTTATGTTACAGATAACACTATAGTATGTTTTTTTTAGTTAATTACTTGATACAAATTACTTGTGTATGATTCATTTTGATGTCATAGTTGGAATAAAGGGGTGCAAAGTCATTTCTGTGCTTAATAAAATGTATTGGTCTCCATTAGGTTGGCCTTGATGAACAAACAGTCACGCTGGTTTGCACCAACAGACGAAGGAAATTCCTCCTGGACATGGCTGATGCTTCTCTAACTTTGTGAGCCTGATTTTATGTTGTCTCTCATGCTTTTTAACATTTTCATCTCATATTGGATGTGACTGTTATTGTTGTTATGCTCCTGATACAGACAATATTCACATAGTTTAATCTGTTCTAGATAGTATTACGTCTTAACAGTATTGTACTTCAATAATCATATTAACCGAGCTGACGACATAACCCAGCTTAGTTAAATTTATGCCATTAAATTCTACCACTGTAAAGGTGGAAAAGTGGACTTTTTAAAATGGTAAATGTCAGCATGCTGGATTGACTCTAGTCTTTTCTCTGATCTCTAAACCATTTTCTCTTTAGGTGGTTCCTGTCTATCCTCAAGTCAGCCATGGTTCAGGGTTGTCGTGAGCCTCCCTATCCTTCTGTCCTGACAGATGCAACAATGGAAAAGCTGGCTCTCAACAAGTTTGTCGCCCAGGAGTCTCATTGTGAGGTACAGTAGTGCTAGAACTTAGAATTGAGCAATTTGACCCATTATCATTCAAATGAAACATTTATTATTAACTCCAGCAATTTTTTTTGCTGTTAATGCAGATTTTTTTTTTTTTAATCAAAGTTCTTTCTAACTGGCTCTGGGGCTGAGCCATGAATTGGTGTGTTGAGACCTGTTTCCCTTGCAGTTTTACTGAAGCTCCATTCCATCCATGAGCAGGAAGATTCCCATTTTCATTGTGTCTTTAGGTCTTCATCTGATTCAGGGAAGTGCATCAGATAACTGGAAATGAACCATCAGAATAAAGTGAATAGTGGAGCATAATCATTTAACTATTAGTTTTAATACACTTTAAAGAACCTTTAATAATATAGCAATACATATGAATGAAAGTGTGTATTATTATTGAATGTTGCTCACATCAGTATCTGTGTTTACATGGAGCACTGTGGATCTAATGGAACGTCCAGAAAAAAAGCGCATAACCCAAACACCTTGTCTTATCAATGTCCAGTCTGACTGAGAGGGGGGGTTTGAACCTACTACAATTGGATAAAAAAATAGCCATGCATAGACTCATTCTGATCATTTCTGTGGTGGGTTTAATTTCTTCTTGAACCACAGGCGGGGATGAGGTGACACAATTAGTTTCATGGAAGAATTAAAAAATGGTGGCTGCCTAAAAGACCGGGACTGTGGCGGATTCAATGTGTTGTAAACTGAATGAGGATCATTGAGGATCTTATTGGTGAAAAGGTTAAAAAAAAAAAACGTCTGGCACATTGTTCAGGTCAAAAGCATCACAGCTCTAATGAATCTTTCCACCATTAATGCTGACTATCTACCATCCTTGTAAAAATGTCAGCTGGAATCTATGATCAGAATGATATGTAGCTAATGTGATTTAATGAGAAAAATCATGTGATTGATGATGTAATGAAAATGTTTTATTGTTGCCCATAAAAAAATCTATTTTTGTCACAGGTTTGTCCTTTACAAAGAGAACTTTTAACAGTTCACTAGCTCAGTATCATTCATATCTTCAGATCCCTGCTCTATACTTGACTTTCAAAGCAGTTGTTTAATTATTGCTTTCCTGTTTCTCCAGGTATCCGAAGTGTCTATTCAACTCTACTCACTGGTTCATTGGGAGGATCCCATGGACATGACTTTGTCCCCCCAAAGTGGCATACCAACCTCTGGAGCACTCTCCAGCACAAAAGAAGGGATCCTGCAGTACAGATCTGGAACCACATACCTCGGTAAAGAGCAATGGAAGAGCTGCTACCTCGTTCTCAGGTACGAGCAGGTCATACACATCAGTTCTACTCTCAGCTAGGGACAGTTTGTTCTTTTCATACTTGTCATGCACCCACCCACACTGTAACACTTAAAGGTTAAAGGTCTTTTTTTTCTTCATGAGTATATGATAAGAATGCATCCTTTATAATGCCATGTTATTTACTATTCAAACGTGGACACATTGATTTCTTGATAGATTTGATAAAACTTGAATTCTGCAATGTTCACAGATCAATGGGAATCATTTTTAACGGTTGTTACTAAGAATAAGATACACTTAATGTGTAGTCTGTAGAAAGTATAAAGTATTTATCTAATGTAAAAGTTTGTTCTCCTTTCATGCAGTAATGGGATTTTGTACCTGTATTCAGAAAGAACAGATGTGGCACCTCTACTGTCTGTCACCATGGGGTAAGTTTGAGCTTGCAGAAAGCTGGTACTTGACCTTTTGGGGCCTTCGCTCCACAAAAGATTTGAAAAACATCCAAAAACAAACTGATATTTCCAGCGATCATTTCAACTTTTTTGTGCCCTCTCATTTTTAAACAGAGGAGAGCACTGTGGAGGGTGCCGCCGCTCAAACAGCACAGAGCGTCCACACGCTTTCCAAGTTATCCTGACAGAGCGCCCCCCACTGGTTCTCAGTGCCAACAATGAGCAGGATATGGCTGATTGGATGCAGCTGCTGTGTCAGTCTGTCTCCAAGGGGGTAAGCGGGGACCTAGTTTTTTTTTTTTGTAAAACTGGGAAATAGTAACAGGCATCACATATTCAGTTCATCTAAGGTTTAAGCATAATGAGTAAAAATATAACATAGTAAGAGGGAAAAAAAAGTTCTTGAGGTTGTCATCGTAAAGAATTTCATACATAAAGAGGAAGATGTTTCCTAAATGTTTTCAGTAGGAAATTATAAAAAAAATATTTTATTTAAATATACATACCAGTAAAGGGTGTTTTATACCTTCCATGTTATTTACCAATCACAGCTGGAAAGCCATTTGTGTCAGTGAGGCTTGGTGTGACATGATGAAACAATGATCTCTTTCCTTTCAGGTAATCCCAGCTGGCGTGGCCCCCACTCCATGTATTCCATGTTGCCTGGTGGTGACAGACAAGAAGCTGCTAACTTGCCATCAGGACTGTCAGACAAGCTTTTTCCGTTCGCTGGGCAGTGCTGATATCTGTGATGTAACTACAGTCAGCCTGGAAGCTGACAAGGAGTATTGTGTTATTGTAAGTTTGATTGTAGCCTGACAAGCTCCTCAGAGAGTCGAGGTTAATCACTGAAAGCCGATATATGTCTGTATTTTAATCAGGGAAACTGATGAGTATTAGCCAAGCTGCTAACAGGATGTGCTTTAGTATGTGCTAAAATTAGTTAACAAAGACAAGTAATATAGCTTATACATATAAGATTTCCTGATTGATACATTTCAGATTAAACATGCAACACATCAAAGATGAAGTTTATAGCAGACACTTTGAACTAGTCTTGCTAACAGTAGCATTTGGCATGAGGATCCTAGCATCTTTGGTACTTGCACTATACGTCACCAGTGTGTTTTCTGTTTTTTCCCTGTTCATGGAAAGCTTCACTGTGGACTCTTCCCTTCTTTGATAAGCTGTTTTGTTGGTAGGAGTTTGCAGCAGATCGAGCCCAGTTCCTCCCTCCTTGGGTCCTGTACTTCAGCGGATGTGAAGAGAAAGATCGACTTTTGCAGGCATTACGCAAAGTATGGAAAGCCATCTTTCAGGTCAGAAGAGAAAGCAGACTGTAACCTTCACCATCTTAAAGAAAGAAATTAAGTTCTGATTACAATATTAATTCTGTCCCATGTAGCTGTATAGAAGGTTTATTTGCAGTTTGTGGTTAATTTCTCCTGCTTTTCATCTCTGTACACAGGTTGACCTTCCCCACAGAGAAATGTCTGATCCGTTGGTGCAGAAGCGCTGTGGTGAGGCCCTTGAACTGATGAAAAGCGCTTGGCAGAGAGCAGATAGCCTGGCTCGAGGTAGAGCTCAGCGTGAACCCTGGTGCTGACGGACACACACGCGTATCTTCGCATTAACACGCGTGTACGCCCTGAGAAGACGATGTTATCAGAACAGAAAAAAAAAACATTTTAGCAAACGTTTTAAGTGTAACACTTTGTTCTTTTCTGTTTGTTGATTAACGAACAATCTGATCTACACATCTGATTAACCAATCAGATGTGTAAGGAGGTTTGAGATTAACCTTGTGAGTCAGAAATGTTTTAATTAAACCAGAAAAACCTGTTGAAGCTGCAATGCATGAGAAAAATGAGACATCATCTTTAAGGAGGTTAGCAGTGTATTAGATCAGCACATGGTAAAGTTTTTATCGTTTTATTAGATATTCTTCTGAAATGGACACATGCACGGTCATAGAAGTTGATTACATATAACTAACTTTTAGAGAGGGCAGAAAGTGTTGAACAAAACCGTCCAGTTGGGTGAAGAAGTTCAGTGGAGAAGGAGACAGATATCAGTATAAGACAATAAGTTAACACCCTTTACCTTGTGTACAGACAAATAAACTGTAACTTTTGCTGCTCACACACAACTGTGTGAAGATACAGGTCACTATTTTGCTGACTAATGGTTAAAAATGTTGTCATGAACCTAAATTGTGGTGTAAATGTAGTGCAACAGTAAAACCCTGTACAGTATCAGTGCGTCATCACTGAAAGCTGTGTATGTGTCTGATATTCAGATTTTTTTTCCTTTCTAAGGGCACATACCTCTCGGTTGATTTAATCTCACATATACACAGCGTAGAAGCTTGTGAGAATGGGGATAGAAATTTTATGAGGATGTTTCGCACTCCAGATAAAATGCCTACGCCTGTTATATCTTTCTGAAATCTTGCTTTAGCAATGAAATGCCACCAAGATATAAGAAAGTGTTCTTTTAGGAAGAGCAACAGATTTGCCTTTTCTCCACTTTATAGAAAGAAATCACGATTTCCCTGCACACTTGCACAATTTTTTGCTGTTGTGTTTTTTGCTTTTAGTCTTTTTAATTGATATTAAGTTTTAACTTAAAATGACATTTTACTTTCCTTCCGGAAGTAGAGGGGAAACCGTTTGCCAAAATAAGTACATAGTTTTGCAACAGTCTATGTTTGCAGATATCTGCTTCCCTAAAATGCGGTTAGGCGTTAAGATAAATATTGAAGTCTTCACAGACTGAGCTACATGTTGTCTTAGCTTCTCATTTTTATGTTTCGTCATTGACTAGTGGCATCACACTGTACACAAAAGTATATCACTAATCTATTTAAGCACACTTTTTTCTACATTAGTCATATTTAAATATCGGAAGTTTATAAATTCACTGCTCTTTCAGCTTAGAGCTTTTTACTGATTACCTAGCTTATCGCCTGATATTTAAGCTTAACAGAGATTGAGCATTGCACTACTAATCTAAGCCCTTGTAGTATCCATATTAAAAGACAATAGAAAATAATGCATGTGATGCAATCTGAAACATTCATCCTTATCAGGCTAATGCTGCCTGCTAGTGGCAGTGTTTAATGGCTTGCGTAACAAGATAAGTGATATTTGTTTTGCAATGACAATGTGCCCTTTTTAAACTGAAATAGAAAACTTTTGGATTAATTGAAATGTTATTTTACTTATCAGTAGATGCCTTTATATTGCAGCTCAGCTGACTGTGAAATCTTACACAATCATAAGTTTCTGTTGCCGTTTTCTTGTCTTTTGAATGAAAGACCATTGTGTTTTGTATGTAATGGAAATTTGGTGCTCTAAGTTGACATTTAGAAGGTCCTAGCAGATGCAAGGTATCACATATATGTTTTTCTAAGTTTTTTTGTTTCTTTAACCAGAATTCAGTTGAGCTGTATCAAAATGTCTGCAAACACTCTCTTGTTCCTCTCATTTTCGCATTATTCAGTGCTTTAAGCTTTTCAAAGTGCCACTTGCTATCACACATCTGTTGGTGTTTTGCAAAAAACAGTAAATCTCAGGTGAAACAGGTTGTTGTTAAAAGAAAACCCTCATGACTCACCTTGAACGTGTCTGTATGTTTGCTTTTGTGTCATTACAGCATTTTGTTCAGTGCAGTATTTTTCCCCTCTTTTTTCATTTTGTGGTTGTTGCAATGCTCTGCACGGCATTATTACATTATTTTGCACACACAGAGGGTTGCAGAAAGATGCTGACAGTTGAAAAAAGTATGACATCAAATGTATTTTAATAATGATCTGGTTTCTATGGTAGGTTGTGTTATTAAAACCTTTCCTGATGAAGCTTTGAAGGTCTTGTTGACTTTGGAAGATACTGTTGCAATTGTTGGGTTTACTTGAAATGTTTGTCAGATTATCAATTACAATTTGTTGCGCTCAGAAATGTGGCCTCTAAATTGTATATAATAAGAAAGTTTAATCTTTGTGGCAGTGTTTTAAATGGGGAACATTGCTGGCCAATGATAGAGGACATCTTTTTTTTTAAACAAATAGTGTTCTGAATTTGTTCATACATGTGTACTGCATGTAATGTTTATATTATGTTTAGTTCTTTTATTGACATGTTAATAAAGCACTAAACAAGGCTAATGGTCTGTAAATTCCCAAATAAACACATGCATGTCCAGGAGGTTTTTTTTAAAATTGTTCATGATGGTAATGAATGTACAAACAAACCTTTATGAAATGGACTGCATAACCAAATAAAACAAAAGGAAACTTTGACTCCTGTGGTATTATATCATGTGCTTTAAGCATCAGTGTTTGTTGCTCTAACAATTACTTTTCAATTTTGGCTCAGAGCATGGAAACCAGTAAATGAAATGTACTGGAAGCTCAGCGTCGGAGCAGGAACAGATCATTAGCAGGTAAGACAGTAGTTGAGGTAAGTTTCATTTGAACAGTGAAACCATGATAAATGTTGAATAAAATGGTGTGAGAGAAAGTTGTAATAAGGATAATGGCTCGGATTATTAATGTGCTTTAAAGTGGATGACACTAAGATTGCTTATATTTGGTCTGTTACTTATCCACTTCATAGCTGTATTTGTTAATGGTAAGTTACGTGTGTAGACACATCTGTCGCAGTGCTGACGTACAAAATGAAGCAGCCAAAGTGCATCAGCAGCCTCTCTGACCACCACCAAAACATTTGTACTCTCATCAAAACCTTCTATCACTGTTTTGAAACCGAAGCGATGAATTCTCTTGTATGTTTAAATGTTTTAATAATGCAACTCAATACATAATGAGGTTTTATTTTTAACATTTGCAAAGAAGAAAAAATGGCAATATTTTGCATTTATATTCAGATTTGCTGTTGCAGATACAATCAACATATGGTTTGTTAGTCTTTCTGTTATTACTTTGTACTTCACATGCTTGGAGCTTCAAGTAATCTAAAGGACTGGTGACAAATTTCACTCCAGTTAGGCTGGTAAGTACTTTTCTGTAAAGTTTGTTCATTAAAGATTTTAGTATTTTCCTTTAAACCATCAGAAATACACATAAAAAATTGTTCATATTTTGAAATATGGAAACATTAAGGGATTCATTTTTCTTTGAAAGCATGGAAAACTTTATCTCCTTCCAATAATGTTGGCCAGCTGAAGTCATGAAAAACAGTTTTCAACACAATGCATGTTCTGGTGCTTCTCATCATTTTTAGTTGCTCAGGCAACCAATTTTACTATTTTTGTTAAGATATTTTTAAAATTAATTAGCAGCATACCACCATGGGTTTATATGTGCTGTTACTATGGTTAAATTAAACCAATAGTCACTTTTCTGGATTGTCTTCTCTGCACATTTTTTAAAGACAACGGAACAAGTTTCAGCCTTGTGCCTGTAAGAAAAGGGCACCAAACAAGGAGGAGCTCTACTGCTGCTGTTAATAATTTAACTAAATTTAATGTAGCTCTAGAAACTAACTGCGTGTGTAACTGAGTGTAGAGCTACATGCATGTGAGAATACTCATTAACAGTAAAGGGGAGCTCCCTCATATATGCAATGTCCCAAATAATTACCTAGCGTAGTTCTTATTATTGATTAAACTCTGTTCCTCCCTCCTCTTCTCTAACGGCTAAATCATTTATGATGTGAAGATGTGCAGTGTTTTTTCCCCTACCAAGAAGCAGCTCCTGCCCTCATGCTCGAGTCATTACGGTAGTCTGCAGCTAATGCAGTGGAGCCCGAGAGCTGAAGGGATACAGAGATAATGAAGAGAGGCAGCACATGAGAAGCACAGACTGCTGCAAATCTGGACTTTAGCAGCATCTTCATTTTCATTGCAACCACAGAAAGGCATCAGCATTTCTTGTTCCTTTTCCCCTTCTATCTTTAAAACAGCTGAATTCTTTTCAAAGACATTTTCTTATGCATTACAGTCTTAATGTAAATATTTCATACACTGTGTACGTCCAACCACAGGACCTTTTGTCTTCATGTTGCGGAAGGGCTTGGAGCTGCCGAAGGGAGACAGAGAAGTCCTCCTGGATCTGGAAAGCAGGAATGAAGCACACAGCACAGACAACTATGGCAGTCTGCAGAATGGGGGCTTCATCCCACCACGATGTGTAAGCTGTTATTTCATTTATTTCTACACTGAACATATGTTTTCTCCTAAAAGCATACTAATTTAAAGAATAGCTTCTCTGGCATGTGTGGTTATTAAATAGTGTGCATTTCTACCTCATCCTTTCACACCAGTTAGAAAGCTTTTAATTTACATGTAACATTCGCAGGAATTTAATGTGATATGAGGTCCGACACACTGATAATAACTTGCATTTAGAAGTGATTCAACTGCACACAGACCCTGTAAAAAGCTCAGTGATCATCTTTTTGGCTCATTACTGAAAAGTGGGGGCTTTTATGAGTGTGTGCTGCAAAAAAGTTCATGTTTAAAATTCTTCAAGGAGTAATTAACAGTGAAAAAAAGCTGTTGATGCTTTAGAGATGGAAAAAAAAGTTGTCTTATTTGGGCTGGAAAAAAAAAGAACTTTGACTGTTTTCATATTAATTGAACTGCCCTGATGTTTTCAGCTCTCTGCAGCTGCTGCTGATGAAGATGTGGATGATGATGATCCCATGTATGTTCACTGTAATACAAAAGCTAATCAAACAGCTCCACAGCTGGGAAACTACTTCAGAGATGGAAGAACTAAAATTGGTAGGACGCATGGATGCTTCAGGTTGTATTTGGTGTCACAGTCTAACCGGTGGATGGAAAAGGTCTTTCAATTTCACTGTTTAGTCCTTTTTTTTTCTTGGTTTAGACTTTGTGCTTGTATGGGAAGTTCGGTCAAGGAAAAAACGGCGAGGTAAGGCAACGAGTGAGGTGATCAGTGGGGAAGGGGACAGTATTCCCACTGAAGAGAACAGCAGGTCGGAACGAAGGAAAGCACAGCTAGAACAGTGGAGGCAGAAATTTGTTCAGAATCTGGAGACAGGAGGATTGCTAATGGAAAAGGTGCCATTAAAGTATAAAGTTACAAAAAATACATTTTGTTTTTTTATTAGATAACCCTCTGTTTTCTTTTTTCTTTAGGAGGAAACAGCAAACGAGAAGAAAACAATACATTTCCTTAAAATTAGTGTTCCCTGGGATGTGTTGGTATATTATGCTGAGGAACTTTGTCTTAGAGCTCCACTGCAGGTCAGCATCATTGTTTAACACATCACAACTTTGACATTTTAGATAATGATGCAGTATTTATCAAATTAAACACATCGTGATACTTATGATTGCACTGCAAAGATTAATGCAAATTAATTTTCAAATATTTGCAGATTTACAGTTTAGCACGCAGATTCTTTTGGTTTCATACCATCCTGCTAAAATAAACCCAGTCTTTTAAGGCAGTGACATACATAAATCTGTTCTATATTAACATTTTGGATGAATATTACATGATCTGTTAGCTTCATCTGAGATTGTCATTGGCTTTAATTCTCTTTTTGGCCTCAGTTTGTTGTTAGCTAATAATATTCCTGCTAATGCACAAAATTAAGATGCAGAAAATTGAAAATTGTTCCTATTAAAATTTCACTATGCTGACATTAAGCTCTAGTTTTTGCAAATGTGCCCGCACAAAACCATTAAATTGTAAAGTTGCCATAGGTAACCATGGATAAGGTGACATTTATATTTAAGAAGAAATGATAAAAGTGTTCACACTTAACAAGTTTGTGTTTGACTCCCAGGCACAACCACATCTGGACTTAAACACATCTGCTGTGATACTGAAAAGACTATGCATACCTAATGTAATGACGGAGTGGGTGCCAAACAGGCCGCTGGACTATTACACATGTGCCTTTCGCAAGTCAAAGATGAACAGGTGACCTGTGGTGAAAAATAACCTCATAAAGTTCCTGCATTTATAAAAGTTGTTTTTTTCACTTTCTTCAGATTTCTTGGATGGGAAGAGCGTGAAACATACTTCACAAACACACAGAGACACCGTGTTGTAAGTTAAAGTATAACTACACACTTGATGTATTTATTTGTTCATTTATCTAACTGAGAAAGCATTTTTCTTTTCAGGCCTATGAGATTCTATCCAGGACAGGGTACGGCAAAAGGAAGAGGGCTGAAGTTGGTGTGGACCGACTGGTGAATGAAGGAGCATATACAGCTGCTTTCCCTCTGCACGAGGTGAAAAAGTATTTAATATCTGTCCCGAAACCTTATTTTTGAAATATTTTCTCCCTCTAATTCCTGCATGTTTATTTTCCTTCAGGGTCCTTTTCAGTTTCCAAGTAATGAAGCCCGTCCTGATGAGCTGAACCAGAGGCAGGTTCTTTACTTTTACTGGGCCCGCTGGTGCAAATGGTACAGGTATCAACCTCTGGACCATATTAGGGAGTACTTTGGAGAGAAGATTGCACTCTACTTTGCATGGTTAGGTAAAGATGAATGTTTATTATGTATATTTATATTCAGATCAGCACTAAGACTTTTAAGCTGAAATTAAATTTTATACTAAAAAATAATTAAAACAACATAAAAGGGAAGTACTAACAATATTTTCACAGTAATAAGGCAGCAGTGGATGTAGCTACTGCTGCAGCTATCAAGTAGAGTGTAGCATGCACTGCAAAAAAAAATGTGCGGCCATGCTTCAGACAATAAGGCCATTCTCTTCCAGCATTGAACATCAGTACAACTTGGTAATGGCACATCCCCTTCCTGCATCAACAGAGCGCTGCAGCTAATGGAGCTGTGTGTCCCTGCAGGTTTCTACACAGCCTGGCTGCTGCCAGCTGCAGTGGTGGGAACCCTGATCTTTGTGTCAGGAGTCTTGTCTATGGGTACCAACACACCAGCGTGAGTCTAAACACTGTACACAACATACATGTTTAAATGCAAAACTCACAGTTATTGATATGAAGGAGTGTGACAGTGTGTTAACAAAACACACACTTAAGCCGGAGCTAAATACCAGTGATAAATCAACAACACATTTAAGGACAATCTAACCATGACAACATGTCAGGACTACGTGAATGCAGTCAAATATTTTTGTTGTTTTTCCTGCCTGGTCTCCCTCACTTCCTGCTTGTTATTCCATATTTCTAATTAACCCATAAAACATTTATCTGATGCACATAAATGCTTATATGATACTGCACTCAGCAAAGTTATGCCCAGACATGAGCCCATAAATTCATCCTGTATTGCAACAGCCTCATTAATTGCATAGTGTAATATTATCAGTGATAGTGATGAAACATTATAGTAACAGGCACATGATGCAGTTACACTGAGTGCTGTCATGCCTATTCAAAAATACAGCTAAGCGCCTGCTTTTATAACCCTTCAGGAATCTGGCACTAGGCTTAGTCCAACACTTAATGTGTGCACACAAAATTAGTATTGATCTACTTTTTTTGCACTCAAGCGAGCAAATAAATATTTTCATTTTCCCTCTAAGGCAGTGGTTCTTAAACTGAGTCAGTCTCAGGGGTTCGGCAGAGGTCAAAACACACACCTGACTCATAATCTGAGCAGGTCGAATCGCAGGACTCTTGTTAACCTGGATATAAACTATTCGAGCCATTTTCCTCTGGCAGAAGGCTACGTTCCATTCAGACCAGAGCTTCTTACCACAGAAACAGTTTCTTCCCCTCTGCCATTGGATTCATGAACACTTTATAATACATGCACTAAGCTGGACATTTTACAACACCGGTCACTAACCTCATCTATTTGCACAACCAGTTTGCACTATTGTACATACCGCATACATACAAAACTACACATACATACATTTATTTATTAGAAACTACATTTTCAGTTTTTACTTTTAACTTTATTATTACTATTCATTTTTTTTATGCTGAACCCAAAAAAATTCCTAGTTTGTGAATTGTGTCACACAACAGTGGTAATAAAGGTTTCCGATTCTGATTTGTGATGACATCACTTGGTCATCATTGGGTGCATTGTTTGGCCTATCTGTGCTGCAGGGAATGTAATGCACTCTGTAGTCGACTTGTGACTGCCGTGACGGTGCGTCATGCAATTTATTTCCTAATATTTTTACCCCTCCATACTAATTATGTCCAGCATAAAAAGAAAGTGGTGTGAGGAATATGATCAATATGGATTTATGTGTAACGGAACGTGATGGGAGTCAGTGTCCTAACTGCAGGATTTGCGAAGCCTCTAGTAAGTCTTGTCTTGCACCAGCAAAACTAAACAAAATATTATTTTTCAATAAAGAAGGGTTCATTGATTATGCTTATGAAACTGGTGGGTTGAGTACCTCCAGCAAGGTGATTTCTAGATCAAATAAACTAATCGTCACCAGTTATTTTCAATGTTTTTAAGCATGCACAGAATAAAGTCAAAGCCTCTTCTAATTTTAAAACCAAATCCCATAACTGCCAGGTTTATAATACATATTATCAAAACAAAGGGCTGTACTTTATAGCATCATAACACCAAAGTGGATTTGACTCTTTTTGGGGGGCTAAACATACTCTTGACTGTGTGTAACCTGCCTTTTAGTTTGTTTCCCAATACTGTACTATAATTGACACAACATCCCATAATACTGTAACAGATGGTTAAAGGGGATTTAAAAAGAAGTCAATATTCAGGATAGGAGAGTTAATGCTGTCAAAGCCACTGATTAGTTTCACTGTGCCAAAAAGGATAATGGGTTGTCTGTGGCTGCAAAGAACTGTAGAAGAAGAGAAATTAGCACGAAATGATTGATCATTTACAAAAAAGATGGATCTTATCGTTTCAGCAGTGTCAGAGCTTTGGTAAGTCAACGTATGATTCAAACAAGACATTTCTGCAACTCTGGCAGAAAACTGTAAAAAAAATATGTTACTCATAAAAATATGAGTTCCTGTTTGTGCTGGAAAGATCACTTGAAGATCACTTATTCTAAATCCTCCCAATCCCTCAATAACCATAAGTATGTGTTTGTCAACCATCAGATTGCTCACGTTTTGCAAATCAGGAACACTGTTCTGTCAGCTGGAACTGATTTAATGTGTATGTGTCACCAGAGAGGAAATCTGCAACAGTGGGCCTAGTTATTTGATGTGTCCGCTCTGTAAAACATGTAAGGCCTGGAACATGTCTGAAATCTGCACCATGGCAAAGGTAAAGAAAAAAAAAACAATTATGGCATCAACTGATGAAAATTTCATCTTGGAATACTAAGCAACAGAGTGAGAGCTGGTGTTTGTGCTGTTTTTGTAGTTGGGTTACCTGTTTGACCACCCAGGTACAGTGTTCTTCAGTGTTTTCATGTCGTTCTGGGCTGTAACCTTCCTGGAATACTGGAAACGAAAGATGGCCACTCTGGCACACCACTGGGATTGCATGGACTTCCACGAGGAAGAGGTTTCCTATTGACTTAATTCTGTGTTTTTTTTTAGTACAATCCCTACAGAGTTCATAGGCAGACATCACATCTTAAAACTTCAGATCTTCAAGGTTACTCTGTTTCTGCTTTTACACAAAGCTTGCAGTACTGTTGATTACTAGCTGGTGCAAATAACAGAAAACAGAAAAGAGGACTTACACTTGTCATCTCTTTGAAATCATTGAATTTACTGTCATAAGTTTTCAGATCTGAAGTACCAGGACCTGAAGTCTGCAGTTGAATTTCTGTCAAAAACCAGTTCATTGATGCTGTATTATACTATAATATGCCATGCAATGCAATGCAATGCTATGCTATGCCATGCTAATATATGCTATGCTATGCTATGCTATATTATACTATGGTATGCTATGCTATGCAATACTATACAATACTATACTTTGCTATGCTATGATACGCTATTATATGCTGTTATACTATGGTATGCTATCCTATGCTATGCTGTGCAATACTATACAATACTATACTTTGCTATGCTACGATATGCTATGATATGCTATACTATGGTATTGTAAGCTATACTGATTTTAGTGTGTGTTCTCAGGAGCGTCCCCGGCCAGAGTTTGCAGCCATGGCTCCAACTGTGGAGCAAAATCCAGTGACTGGAGTCAAAGAACCTTACTTTCCAGAAAAAACCAGGCTGTCTCGCATGTTCACTGGCTCCATGGTCATCATATTAATGGTAGGTTACATTTGCCATTTTTGAAAGTCAGATGTATACATTTAAAATTACTTTAAATTAAATTACTTGGTCAATGGAGAATTGTTTCTTCTTTTTAGATGCAACGATGAGCAAACTAATTTTAAAACAGCAACACATTTACCAAACAGCTAAACAAGTTGGTGTCTAGCTTTAGCAATGCTGCTAAGTCCCTGGACAGGTAGTTGTCAAAACATGCACTGTAAAGTAAAGAAAATGTGAATATCAATAGACGTTCTTCAAACTTATTTGACTCCAAATTCATACATAAACACAAGAAAGCTGATATAGTAGGTGTACTGTATAGTGGTGTAGCTCATTAGCCATTAACTCCCTTTGCTGATTAATGTGATGATGTCATCTGCTATTTTAATCATATTACACTGAGTTTCTGTGAAGCATCTCAGTTTCTTTTGAGCTTTTGTTTGTGATCCAATGGAGAAAGAAAGAAAAAAAGGATTAATTTACACCAGTGATCTGTTCTTCTAAATTAACATTACATAGGTAACCAAACCCTTACTATGAATACAGGTCACTTGGCCATAGGGCAAAATATGATAATCTGACACTCTGAGCAAGACTCTGGATGCTGCATCCAAGGTTATCATTAAAATACAAGTAAAAAGATCAGCTTTCCTATCTTCTTCTTTTGACAGAAGTGTTAAAAGTATGAAATTTAAAAAGTAGCTGCAGCACCTGTAAATGCTAGTCAGTAAATTCTGTCTGAACCAATCCACCCATACAAGGTACATTCTTATTTCTTGCATCTGACACTATACATATGAGCTTCATTGCACAACTTAATTGTGCTGAATAAAAATTTTCCATCTACCCATCCTTCCTTCTTTCTGCATCTATTATGTATACCTGTAAAATTAAGGGTTGCAGGATCCTATTTTAGCAACAGCACTTGGACAGAGTCCACAGCTGCACAGAGAACCTGCAAACTCTGGAAAGTTCCAGCAAAGACTCTTTAAGATAACCTTCTTGCTGTGAGAAAACTGTGCCAACCATACATACCTACTGAACACTGTTTAGTAATTTGTTATCAAACATAGAGAAAACAAATACTTTTGAAAGTATTATATTAGAACTCAATCTGGCTGATCTCCTAAATGATAGCTGCTAAAAAAAAACCTGACACAACCGGTAAAGGGTGTCCAATGAAAGCAAACCTAAAAAAAAGAATAATATTACCATCTTTATCTATCCTAAAGAAAGAAGAAGAAACACACAATGAGACCTCAACCAGGACATCTGAATATGAGAAAGCAGCTCAGGTTCAGACAAAATAGATGCCTCTTTTTCATCAGATGCCTCAAAGTTCTAGTCATCTGCCAGAAATAGTGGTAGTTCTCCACTTTTCTCTCTGCACCAACACATCATTCCCACACAGTAACACACTATTTCAATATTACATTTTACTTTGCTTTGAAAGATGCATGACTCTTGCCATGCTGTCTCTGGCTGACTATAACTATCAGGACATGGAGGAAACGGTGATGGGAAATTTCACCTTGGTCCTGCTACAGATTATACATTGGATTTAATGATGATCACCTTTTTAGAAAATATTTAATTCAGGGGTTATTTGTTTGGGTCTTATGTATTTTTCTATTTTTGTCTCAGCTATCTGTGGTGATAATCTTCCTGGTGACTGTGGTCATGTGCCGCGGTATCATCAGTGTCATGATGTACCATACGGGGAGCCCTGTGTTGCGTACCGAGGTAGATCTGACCTAAGCAGACCTGCAGCCAACATGCAAATTTAATTAGTTCTATTTTGAATTTTTGATGTGTGCCTAAAAGAAAGGAGTGCTATAATTGACACACACAGTGAAAGTGTCTCTGCAGTTAGCATTTATGCGTGTGTGAACTCCTTCACAGGCAGGAACTATTGCCAACATCTCCAGCAGCATTGTAAATCTGGGCCTCATCCTGTTGATGGGACAGGTCTACACAGCATTAGCCGAGCAGCTGACTAAATGGGGTAAGAATCAATGCAGCTCCATAAAACTTAAACTTCAGTGCTTCATTTTCGTATCATGTTATTTCCATGAAATACATCTTAAAGAGCAAAGAAAGACCTTCAATTTGACCCAATTTCTCCCTATACAATGAAAACATTTTACAGAATTCATTGCAGAGAAAACTGCACTTCATAGCAGCCACATATGACCCTGAAGTTTATTTAGGTGTTTAAAATATATAGTAATAAAGGGATTGACATGGCTACAAATACTTAGTGAGGTTATGTATATTTGTATCCTACGACGCAGTACTAGGGCCACACGGAAGAAAAAAAAATTGTGGAGGATTTTTTTTCTCTCCGTTCCTCACTTCGAGAATAAAGTCGATATGATGAGAATAAAGTCGAAATGACGAGAATAAAGTCGACAGGACGAGAATAAAGTTGAAATACAATTTAAAGAATAAAGTAAAAAAAAAAAAGTTGACTTGAGAATAAAGTTAAAAAAAGGTTGTGATTAACCTTTTCAAATAAATGTGAACCAGCTTTATCCTACTTTATAAAACACAATGCCTAGCTTGGATGAGCTAGTGAGCTTGT
>JBAMHX010000015.1:20768821-20794514 GCA_037177515.1 Pseudomugil tenellus
TGGAAGAAAGCGGTTCTAGAAACTTGTTTTAAATGTGAGCCAAAGGACAAATCCTGGTCAAGAATAACTCCAAGGTTATTTACTGTAGTACTGGAAGCCAAATGAATGCCATCCAGTTTAATTACAAAGCTAGACAAATTTGTCCTAAGATCAATCCTGAGCACAATATTAGACTGAAATACTTTGTAAATTAGGTCAAAACTTTTGGTTAATTTAAGCAAAATTCCTGTGTTTACCTGCTCAGGAGAAACTTTGCTTTCATAATGAAAATAACTTAATTTCTCAGTATTTTCCACCTTTCAAAAGTTTCGTCAGTGTTGATTTTCTTTTTAACTTCTTTTGGTTGTTTGCTGTTTTGGAAGGATGCAAAGGCTTCTTAGGTTTAGCTGAAACTTTTACTAGCTTCAATACCTGGAAGCCTTTGCAGATATAAAATACTACACACCTTGATGCTGCTTGGCAACCTGGGGGGGGGGGTTGCATGTGATTGGTTAGAAGAACCAGGAAGTACCGAAGAACAAGAAGTTATTCTGTCATCGAACTGTTGCTGTAAAATTAGGACATTTTTTATGGGAAAAATGTTTATATGGAAGGTTCCTCCCATCCTTAGCAACAAATGAGAATGTTTTTAATTATTTTTATACAAAAATTCTTACTTCACTAAGGGTAAATGTTTAAGGAAAAGTTTGTCTTCAGTGTCGTCAATTTAAGTTACTGTTTGGTGTCACACATTTTACAAGTGACTTCTTTCCCTTTCTGTTGTTACAGCTCTCATGTGGCCGTTGAACCATGCTCCCTGGGTATGGAATCTCACCCTTCCCTGATTTCCGACCCCACCTTCATGCTTTTCACTGCCGAGGAGAGAGTCCCAGCATGTGGATCCCAGGCTCAGGAGAGTCCCAGGTTCGGAACGAGTCCCAGGAGACCAGACCTCTCCTCCACCCCTGCCACCACAAACATGTTGCAGTCTGTCAGCAGGAAACGTTGGCTTTTATTGAGCTACAACCACCAACAACTCCTAAAATAAATGGTTTTGGGCCTCAGAGGCCAAGCATTATTTCAGATGCTCAACACTCAGCACACTCTCAGCCTCTGAATGGTTTAAGACAGACACTGAATGAACTGAATGACAAGCAGAGGATCTGCCACAGAAATGACCACAAACAGGAAGTAAATTCGGATACTACACATACCAAGAGTGGCAATGAACTAGAGTGTCAAAATGGCATCAGGACTTCTTTGCAGGAGCAAAGTGAGAAGCCACGAACAGTCACAACAGTTTGCCGTCCTCTCCATGCAGCTCTCAGCCTCCCTCTGTCCCTCCCTCTGTCCTCTTTATACACAAACAGAGACTCTTGGGAATCTCACTTACCTTGCTCACTGAACTCACCCGAATGCCCTGAGTTTCAGGGCCCAGACTCCTGCCAGCCTCAGAGGAGAACATCACAGGGCTCACTGAAAGAGAAGTCTATTCGTAAGTGTACAGAGTAAAATCAGACTTTAAAAGTCCTTAAAATATTTTACCTTGATTCAATAAAGTTATTTTCTTGTCCTCAGGGCGAAAGATGCAGGTTTATTCTCCAGACAGCCTAAGTGATGAATCCCTCGGCAGCCCAATAGTGGAAGCAGACTACATCTTTCCTGGACCTTTTGCACCCTTTCTGGAAGAAGACCTCAGTGGATTATCCTCCCTGGAGGCCATTTCAACTCCTTCATCCACAGATGGTGTTGCAGATCTCCCAAGCCTTAGTCAGGATGACATTTTCAATGTATCTGCAGAACCCCTGCAGATTATAGAGGACTCAGAACCATTAGTAGAGGAGGAGAGTGGAAGTGTGGAGATGTCAGTTCCATCTGTAGGTAGCTTTTTGTCAAGGAACCGCCAAGGCGACCAAGAACGTCGACGCTTCTCAGCTTCAGAGCTAATATCAAGACTGCAGCTGTCTCAGAGGAAGAACTCCTTCACATTAAAGCTGGGGAAGTCACTGTCTGCTCGGGTGGCCTCCAGAGACAGACAGAGCTCCAGCAGCCTCAGCTCCAACCCTGAGAGTGAGTGGATGTACTGACATCATCACTGTCACGTTTCATAAGGCGCTAGTTCAAGCAGATCTTTACACTTCAGTCATACTAAGCTTTAAGCCAACAACCACGTCCAGCATCTGGGGAACTGATAAAATAACATTTAAAAATGGTTTCTCACAGTCATTTACGCAGAATGAGACACTTTAAGGCTTTATTCATTTTCAGGCTCAATCAATCAGCAGTCCTTCTTGTCTATTTTCTCTTTTAACTGGTTTAAAGAAAGTTTTAAATATTTCATGCTGACCTGTTTCTGGAAAGAGTGTAAAAGTAAATGAGCATTTATCTTATGACCTGATCATTAGCATGCTGAGCTGCAGCAGCTCCATGCATTCACTTGCTAATGTATGAAGTCTGTTGCATTAAAACATCGGCAGACTTCATCTGGTTCATCTGTCAGACAATTCATGGAAATTTTAACATTCAAGTCTGACTGATAGATTTTTTCTTTTTTTTTTTCTATATAGTTAAGTCCCACTCCAAGCATCGCAGCTCAGGAGGCTCCAGTGATAGCGACCCCCACAGTCCTGTTGGACTGGCACCTCCACTGCCCAGCACAGACAACGGGTTGCCTTTGCATAGGTGGAGCACAAAACTTGGGTAATACACACATAAGATGCAAGCCAAAACTTTGTTAGACTAAAAAACTAAAGAAAGAGCATCATTTGTTGCTATAATCTCACATTTCTTTTACAGAATGCGAAAGAAATCCATAGAAGAAGATATTGGCACACCTGCACCTGTTCATAGCTCAAATCGACTCTCTCGGTTTTTACCCAGCTGTATGTTTGCCAAAAACTGCTTTTCTTTTACAATAAACCATTCCTACGTAAACCACAGGGTAAAAAAAACCATCTTCACTGGCATTGCTTTTTTCCATCTATGCTATGATTTTGCAGCGATCCTGTACCAGGAGTACAGTGACGTTGCCATCAATAGAGAGATCCAGAGGCAGCAAGGGAAGGAGCCAGGCACAGAGGAGGAAGGGTTCAGGGACGAGGGGTCAGACGGGACCCCATCTCCATCTAATCTGTCTCCATCCAGTTCCTTTCGCTCTTCACGAGGCTCTGCATTTGCACTGTGGCAGGATATACCAGATGTTCGAAGCAGTGGTCAGCTTGACAACTTCAGCAATGAGGAGAGAAAACTACAGGAGGTGATCAAGATGTTGGACTATCTTTTTTATTTTAGTTTCATAATACAGTCTCTCAACTTTTTTTTTCTTTTTTCAGGCAAAGTTTGAGCTGGTGACATCCGAGGCATCGTACATTCGCAGTTTGACCATCGCCGTGGATCACTTCATGTTGTCTCAGGAGCTCGCTGAGTGTCTTGGAGCTCAAGAAAAGCAGTGGCTCTTCTCCAAGCTGCCTGAAGTCAAAGATGTCAGTGAGAGGTGAAGTGATGTGCAGCTGATTGCTTTCATTGCCCCTCAGGACTCGGTTTGACACCTCAGGGATCATCTTTGCTTCTTTAAGTGTGTTTACTCCTCATGCATCTGCAGGTTCCTTCAGGATCTGGAGCACAGGTTGGAGGAAGACATTCTCCGTTTCGATGTGTGTGACATTGTTTTGGACCACTGCCCAGCTTTACGGAGGGTTTATTTACCTTATGTAACCAACCAGGCGTATCAGGAGCAGACATACCAACGATTGCTGTAAATATTTTCCCTTTGCTTTGAATACATCTGCTGTTTTACATCTGAACATGTATAGTAATGCTTTGCATTAAGTCTGTTTTATGCTGGAAGCCTAAGTATCCTGTGAGGCTATCCAGGTGTTGTTTTACATCTGCATGACTTAACTTGCAGCTGGTTCATCCTGAGTAAGCTGTACATTTTTCACAAATGGTTCCTGTAAATGTCGTCTCCTTGTCCTCTCAGGCATGAAAACCCTCGTTTCCCTGGCATCTTGGCCCGCTTGGAGGAGGACCCCATCTGCCAAAGACTTCCTCTGACCTCCTTTTTAATCCTCCCATTTCAGAGGATCACACGGCTTAAAATGCTGGTGGAGGTACATGATTCAACATTAACCGGAGAAATCGTGCTCACACTTACAGCCCAAATAAACCAAACTGTAAAGGTGGAGATACCGGAACTGGTTAAAATCTTCACTGTAGTAGCTTTTCTCTTTTTTTTCACATGATTAAAGTATCGCTCTTTCTTTGGCATTTCTTCAAAAAATATTTTATTTTACAGAATATCTTAAAGAGGACAACACCGGGCTCACGAGATGAGGACACAGCCACAAAAGCTTTCAATGAGCTGAAAAAGGTGGTGATTATCATCTGTAATAGCCAGTTGGACGAATACCAGTATTATCACTGGTGAGGCATAACAGTAATAACCATGCTGGTGTATGCCTCCTTAGATCATCAAAGAATGTAATTCCAGTGTGCAGTCAATGAAAAGGATGGAGGAACTTATCCACCTCAACAAGAAAATTCACTTTGAGGGAAAGGTGACTGAAGTTTGGGAGCTGTTCTAAGTATTTTTAGGATTTTTAGAGCAACTTCTGCTGCTTTTTTTTTTTTTTATTGTTTCTTTATTTTTAAAAAACAAAAATGACGTTAAACTTCTTTGTGTTTTGGAGATCTTCCCTCTCATCTCTCAGTCCCGCTGGCTGGTGAAACATGGCGAGCTGCTGGAGGTGGACACTCAGATGATGAGTATTTCTGGATCAAAGCTCAAACTGCCCACCAAACCTGTGTACCTCCATTTGTTCAATGACTACCTGCTGCTGTCCAGGAAGAAGGAGTAAGTGATATAAATGTGCAAAAATAAAATAATAATGCTTTGCTTTGTCAGTATGCTGACATCATTGTATTATTTAGCGCAAACAAGAAATATGATTACATGTTAGTTTGACTAAAATGATATCAAATATAAGCTTTCAAAACTGGACTAAGACACCTTGATAATGTGGATCATAAACTTCCTCTGTGTATGCATTCAAAGGAGACCCAAATGGGTCTTGGGGCTCTGTGTAAGGCTCATTCTGTAACACTGTTTTATAAAAACACCAAATAAATATTAAAAGAGCTTAATTTACAGCTGTAGATGCTCCCATTTACATATGTTGTTTTGTTTGTCAGATGGTTAAATGCACTAGGAACCCTGACGGAAGACAACCTGTTAACTTCTGGTCGCCTAAAGCATTTCCTGTCTGTCCTGTATGCTCTTATAATCATCCGACAAAATCCCTGTTCACATATTTTAAGACAGTTTAGTGAATCTGTTTTAGTAAGATGTACTGAAATGCTTCCAAAGAGAAACCTGAAAAGCAGCAAAATGCGTCGTACTTGTGTAGTCCGAAGAGTTGTGCCATGCTTCAGTCAAACACTCAGTTCTCCCCCTGTGCATTGTGGGATGAGGACGTACGTCCACTCTGCCAGTTTAAAGCCTAAACTAGA
This sequence comes from Pseudomugil tenellus, assembly GCA_037177515.1. Lineage (NCBI taxonomy): Eukaryota > Metazoa > Chordata > Actinopteri > Atheriniformes > Pseudomugilidae > Pseudomugil > Pseudomugil tenellus. The sequence continues at coordinate 20,774,309 of JBAMHX010000015.1, forward strand.
TTCAGTTCAACTGTGCATGTAATAATGGGAATGATAATGATGATAATTTCAGGATAATTACACTGCTGAAACATTTTAACTCAACTCAACAATATTTATAAAACCCTGTAAAACAATTGTTGTTTGAACAAAAATAAACCAAAGCAACAACAATTAAAAGAGAGATAAATAATACAATAAAATACATTTTTAGTTCTTTTTTTAAAAAAATATAAAAAGAATAAACAATTCTAAAGAAAAAAAAACTAATAAAAAAATAAATAAAACCAAACTGCACACCAAAACAGACAGTCTTACATTAGGTTAAAAGAATAAAAATAGGTTTTAAGATAAGTTTTAATAATGGACAGTGAGGAGGCTTATCTGATGTGAAGCAGGAGCAGCAGGTCAGCTGACTTGAGGCACCGAGCAGGAGTGTAGAAGTGGAGAAGCTCAGAGATGTAAGAAGGGGCCGGACTGTAAAGATTTAAAAACAAATAAAATAATCTTTAATTAAGCTCTATAATGCACTGGCAGACAGGACGGAAGCCAGAATGGGGGGTATGTGCTCCCTCCGGCATGCAGCTGCATTTTGGAGACGTGCGAGGGACAACTTGTCATTCAGAAATAAAGAGCACTACATTAATCGAGCCGAGATGTAAAAAAAAGAAGAAGCATGAATTACCATTGAACAATAGTTTAATTACTTCGCATTCAATTTAGCTGGTAATAAAATAAAATATTTTAGTTAAATTTTAGTTAATAGAAAATACTTTGTGTACATACACAAAGACAAGTTTAATCATTAGACACCTGCAAATAATTTAAAATTAGATATTTTCCATCCGAATTTATGTCAGCTTTATATAAACCCATGTACTGCATGTCAGCTACGCTTCTTGTTTTTATTTGATGTTTTGAAAACAGTCAGATTTAAGTTTTCAGGGAAAAATTATATTGCTTAAGGTAATTTTTGTCCTTAAATAGAAAACACACACCATGACAATCCAGACTTAAAATTATAACTTATAAAATGTGTATTATTTATCTGAATAAAATAAGAATAACAAATGCCAATAGTGATGCTGAACCAGTGAATGATTAAAATGTTGAAGATAGCTTTTGAAGAAAAAAGAAGTGTGAGACCAAGACCGATAATGCCGGTAAATAGACAGAGCCAATGAGATGAAAGAATTAAAAATACAAGCCAAGCTGTTTATAAAATAAGTGTGAAACCACAAACTTTTTTATTTCTGATACCTATATTAAATGTCCTGTCTTTCTCCTATACAGCACGTGGAAGTTCATGGTGTTTGTTCACGCAAAAATCGGAGAGCTGAAAGTGAAGGATCTCAGTCAGAAGCTGCAGGGCATCTCAGGCTTCATCTTCCACCTGCAGCTGTGTGAAGGCCAGCAGCTCAAACATCAGATCCTACTTAAATCCCACACGGAGTGAGTTACTTCACTGTCAAATGACTTGTCAACAATGATACTTCAGGTCATGTGTTTGACACTAATCCCTTGTTGATTCTGTATGTGCCAAGGAGTGGGAAGCAGAGGTGGATCACAGCAATGTTTCCATCTGACCCATTAGAAGACATCGAGCAAGCCAGTGAAAACGATGGTCTGTAAAGATCAATAGATCTCCCACAACTCAATGTAAATCACAGAAGTGTTTCATTCATCCTTTTTTCATATCTTTCCTTTTAGATATATCCCAAGTTCAGTGCACCAAGAGCTATCAGGCCCAAGAGCACGATGAGTTAACACTGGAAAAAGCTGACATTCTTCATGCTAAGACCATTACGAGCGATGGTAAGAGTCTTGAGAAAGTTTCTCAGATGTGAAGTGGTGTATTTGATTTTAAGGAGGTGATGTGTTTCACCAGGTTGGGTGGAGGGCATCAGACTGTCAGACGGGGAGCGGGGCTGGTTCCCCAAATCCTATGTGGAGGAAATCACAAGTCGTAGCGCACGCCTCCGCAACCTCCGGGAAAATATCCGCATCAAATGTGTCACACAGAAACTCAAAGGGGACTAACCATTTACTTTTGTTTGCTCATTTTTTTACGGCAAACAGTCCATGTGGCTAGGGTGCAAATCAGCATTGTTAAGCTTTGGGATTATTGTTTTAATTCTGATGGATTTGGGGCCTATGTGCAGTATGCAGGTGGCAGAAAACAAGGCAAAAAGTCTGACAGTTTTCCTTTGCATGCATAAAGACAATGCCAAGCTTTTTATGCTAATTTGCATGTTTAGTTTTAAGTTTAAACCAATTAGTTTTTAGACAAATTACTCTACAGACAGTTTTGCAACAAATACATTTTAAATCTGACAAGGACGTGCTTCATGTGAATGCCTTACAGTTCAGTTTAAAGTCTGACAACAGGTACAACAAAACACTAGAACAATACTTCTCCCCATGTATCATGCCAGAATCTCTCTTCACCTCCTTGCAGCAGATTTTAGATGTTTCTCTGGAGGAGTTACCTCTGACCTTTGTCAGAGGTTTCCTTGTCATGAAGGCAAAGTCTTCAGGGTTTGTTTTAAACCAGGCTGCATTTTTTACCCAATCCCTAATAATATTCCTGACCGCAAAATCACACTGATTGATGTTTAACACTGTAATAAACATCAAATTACCAAATAACTACCAGAAATCAATAAACGTAACCGCAACATGCTATTATGCAATGTTTATTGGATATTGGTATTTAATCCTTATTAAAAAATCAGACATTTTTTGGAATTTAGTGTTAAAATCCTAATTTTTATTCTCAGCTGAAATATTAAATATTCAAACAGTAAATTAGCTGTACGATGTAGGTGGTTAAAATGTATGAAGGTCCATTCTTCACTGCTGATATAGGATCTAACATAAGATGAGAAAAAATAATTATTGTAAAATTATATGTTGCAAGCATTCAGTTACTAAAAGTTTGCCTTAATCTGGACAATAACATTTGCATTTTGGTCACTATTATCGCTAAATGTATTTCTTATTAAGATAAAAAAAAAAAAACGTGAGCGCTTTATGTACATTTGCAATGACAAAAACCAACAGTCTTATATAAACGTAATAATTTGCATAACTAATAATTCTATTGCAGTATTTCTCTGTTGCTTTTCATAATTACCAATCATGTCGTTTTGGGGTGATTTTGTGCAGAAGAAACATCAAATGAAATGCAATTTAATGGAGGTTATTTGCAGAAAAACCTGAAGCAGGAAACATTGGCAAACAAAGATAGTTACCATGGCAGCAGTAGCTCTAATCTCTGAATGAAGGTTTAGTTTTTGTCGAGCCAGCTAACAAAAAAACCTAGCTGTGGTGTATAACGCACCTCTCAGGCGATATGAGGCATGGAAACATTAGTAGCAGCGCAGTAGAATGGAAATGAAGAACCCTCATTTAAACCAAGAACAGCATAAGATTCATTCACATAAGCAAGATTTCTCTCAAAGCAGGTGCTTCTGCTGGGACACATCAGGACCAATAACAGGCCCTTTTGTTTTTCTTATCAAACACATGACGCTCTGTTCACACGTTCAACAAAACTCATACAGCAGGTTTGACAGGACATACATCTATAACTGAAGTCATCCTGCAAGCATAACTTATTTCTGTTCACAGGTTAAGATGGAAATTTGACCAAATCCTGATAGAATTAATCTCCCAGAGCCAAAGGTGTCATTTTGTGTTCAAACTCTATTATTTAAAGCTTTAATCTGACCGAGTCACAGAGTGACATGTTTCTTTTCACCCATAACGTGGTCAGTTGTTTTTAGTAAGTCTCACTCACAGCATTTTACTGCCGTAAATATTGACCAGACTTACCAATTTACCTAAAATAGTCCCCAACTAATGCACTACCTCCTCCTGCATAAGCAACAGTGATGTGAAAAGACAAAAGAATTAAACTTTAGTGTACGGCTGCTCACAATATATCAGTCTTTCAGAAAATGACATTTTCTGTTTGTCTGTTTTTATAAGATTTGCGTCCCCAGTATAGACTGAATTACACAATGTTGCTATAAAAAAATCACAAAAATCAAACACGTTTTTGCGACATTTCCTGATAACAAGTTAAAAAATAGTTTGCTTAAAAACCATGACTTAGTACACATATGAGTTATTTACCACCATGATGCATATTTAGCTTATTTTACCACCTTTGTCCCAGTTAAATCAAACAGTTTTTCTCTTATAACAGAATGTAGCATTGCTATGAAACGTTTTAACGTCTACATATTTCCACTCCATCAGTGTGAGAATCCCCAAATGTATGAAAGCCCAGTGTAACTGAGCCCAGATCTGCTGTTAATGGACCACTATAATCACCATGCAAGTGTAAATCTTCCAGTGGTCATGACATGTTTATGACCCTGTTGTTTCTATACGTTGTTAGTTGTAAATTAAATGGTTGCTGCTGCAGCATTTGTATTTATATTCCTCTAGATTCTTATGTAAATGTGTTTCACTGTAGACGACTCCATGTATAAAGGGTAGAAAGTGATACTTTTATGATTGTAATTTATATGAACAAAGGTTTTTACAGATACTATTGCATTAACAAGTGTGAACTTTGGTTGGTTTTAATTCTGATGCCACAATAAATATAAATGCTGTAATACACTGGACTGTATACACTGTAAAAGTTTAACCACTGAAATAAATACAGATACTTAAATAATGTGTGATTCTTTTATTAATTTAAATTGTTAATAATACAGAGCTACATACAGGTATGTACAGTTTCTTCAGGCCTGTCTGCTCTACATTGTGCATGTCAAACATTTGTGTGGCAATGTTAAACTGGGTCATGGCCTCATTTCTGTCTGTGCCCACAGAGCTACAAGTAATTTGTTTACCCTTCCAATAGTTGAAATCATCCAAAAGTAACACAATCAGGGTGAGAAAATTTCATCACTCCTGAATTTCTCCACATTAATGTAATGGCAATAATACCTACATGTTTTAGATTTATAAATACACAGAATTTTAAGCTATTCTTCACTCCAATGGGTCAGCTGTATCCATTTATGTGACACTGGTTGGCTCTTATGAAATGCTCCTGGGACTCCTTCCTGCTCCTCTGCAGCTTTGGGATGATTGGAGGTGGAGCTCGACTCACAGAAACGTGGCTAATTCTGTCTGGCTGCGGATAAAAAACAAAAGCGTGTTTTCTTCACAATTACTCCACCACTTAGGTGCAAGAGTATTCACTGCAAAATCTAACAAGTAGCTTTTACTCAGTTATGACAGAGCTGCTTCAAAAATAAAAAGTGTGCCTTCAACACTTTTGCTAAGGTTCTTATATGAAAAAACAAAACAGCCGGCAGACTGTAGGCTTTGAAAAACAGAAGCAGAAAAAAGCAAACTGGGTGCCTGTTTAATTGTGTTAAAAAAACGTGCAGCTTTTATTAAATAAAATTGTGCGTTTTAGTTTACTCATGTAATCATGCTATTTTAGTATTTTAACATGCACACTCAAAATGTATGAAAAATTATTTGAAAATATCAAAATAGATTCATTGATAATAGTTTTTAAAAATTACAGGTACAACATATTATCATACAAATTTAAATGGCACAAGAAAACAAAATTCGATCCTGGTTAATACATTCCCTCTAATCTAGATCTGGATGGACTGAACCACGGTAATAAATGAACAGGACCCCAAATGCATCAAAACATCATCAGAGTTGACCCAGCAAATTTACATTTAATCCAAAACTACAAACTATACTGTTACTGTTATTGTATTTATTAAGGTGGAAACTGTTGCCACCTTACAAGTCATATTGCTGGCCACTTTGTAGATCTGATAGACAAACCGATTGAGCTAAATTACACATAAACTTCCAAATCCTGAAATATGGATGTCCCGAAAAGAAATTATTTAAAAAAAAATGTACCCTGATCCTATTACTCACAAAAATAATATACAGTTTAACATGTCTAACCTGCTGAAGCTGAAAAATCCAGTTCTCATAATCCTCCACACAGGTGCAGGAGACCTGCAGAGGCTCCATTAGCTCACCTATGACAAAAACACGGATTATATGAAGTGAGTCACTGCATTTAGTTTAGTCAGTTCAGACAAAATGAGACAAAAATACAACATTTAGCCAGGAAATGTGTTGATGTCAGTGGTCTACATATACCTATCAGCTCAAACTCCAGCCGTCCAGGTTGGGCGGAGCGCTCCACTGCTTTGGTGCTATGGCGAGCCAATCTACCCTTTGAGAGACAAATTAGAAAAATTCGAAGAAAAATTGGTTTTCGGGAAATTGTGCTGATGCTTTTACTTTAACACAATCATACATTAAATGTGTAGTTAATAATTAATTTTTGCAAGTCAGTGGAAATCATTTAGTGATGTAGGCGGATGGTTGGAGTTGCAAAATGCTCCACCCACCCTGCGGGCCACGTGACAGAAGAACAAACACAGTGTAATGATTATTTGGACACAAAACTGCAGCAGCGACCGAGAAGGTGTTATTATGGATGTTTTTCCTACTGAGTGATTTTATAGTACCTCATATTTTACATTCAGCCTCTTGCTGTCAACAGAGAGCAGCAGCACATCTTGAGGAAAAAGAATCATCAGTCGTTCTTGGACTCCCTGTTAGATCAAAACCAATAATTACTGTAAGTTAAAACACTTCAGACAAACTATTCAAGAGAAATAAAATGCTTAAATTGTTCAATTAAACTCATTGAACTACTGAAATGATTTTCTTAATCAAGAAGTTTAAGTTTGAAGCCACCCATTTAAACATGGATCTGGTTCATGTTGTTTTGATTAACATTTCTGGGAAAAATACCACCACACTCTCATAGTTAAGACATAAACCATGCAGTGTCAATATGGAATCACCAGTTTAGCTAAAATGCATGTTTTTGAGATTGTGGGAAGAATAGTATCTCTTTGCATGCAAATCCCAAAAGAAAAGGCCTCAGCTGACCAGAACTTTCTTGCTGTGAATGGCCAGCATTAACTGCACACTAAAATGTAGCTTTCATGGTCCACCTTCAGTGAATGAATGAATGCTTTATTTCAAATATGTGCAAATAGCACAAAAAGATGAACTGAAAAACAGACAAAAGAAAGAAGTAATAAAAAACAATACAGGATAATAGTGATATGAACCCAGCATGTCTAAAATGGAGCAGGATGAAGTGTAGGTCTATTTAAACCACTTTCACCTCTTCTCAGTTAGTCTCCCTAAACAAACACATTTACATATTTTTAAAAAAATAATAAAAATAGATTAAATAAACAAATACATAAATCATTTATGAGTGCTAAATTCCATCTTCCTCCCTGTACCTTGGGAAAAACATGTGTTTATACTGTTTTATAAACTGGGTCATTCTTGGACAATACTGGAGCTTCACACACAAACTGCTCCATACAGACAGACAAAAACTCTTTTTAATGTTGTATGTACCCAGGGATGTTATAAAGTCATATTAAGCAGTCTAAAATCTGATTCAACACTGTGTTTATTACCAAAATACTTCACTAAATGTATATTGAGGCAAAGTGTATTATGATTAAATTGAAAGAATGGTTAAAACTACTGCAGTGGGACTGGTAAACAAATGAGATGATCCAGAGATACTCCTCTTACTCTGAATCTCAGTATCTTATGCTAGGAAACTAAAACTGCTGTAAATTGTTTCAATTAACATCCGTCCATTCATTTTCCATACTGCTTCAACCAATTCAGGCTCGCAGGTAGCTGGATCCTATCCCAGTATGCATCAGACGAGAGGCAGGGTACACCCTGGACAGGTCAGCAGTCCATCACAGGGCAACACAGAAAGACGAACAAGCAGACAAACAACCAGATACACACACATTAACTCTTAAGAACAATTTAGAATGAACAGTTAACCTAACATGCATGTTTTTGAAGGATGGGAGGAAGCCGGAGTACCCGGAGAGAACCCACGCTAACACAGGAGGAACATGCAAACTCCACACAGAAAGGCCACTGGTCAAGCTGGGATTTGAACCAGCGCTGAGCACCTCACCACCTTAAGGCCCGTTCATTTAACATACATATTTATAATGACATAGATTGCGTTTAAAGTCACAAAAACACATTCATATGTTGTAAATTGTGTCAGAGTGCATACCTGTCTCTGCGTGCTGATGATGTGAACAATAGACATATGTCCTGGCTGACCCATGTGCTGTATGGGTGAACCCTCCCACTGCCATATTGGAGCTTGCAACAGGTATTTTTTCAGCTCTTCTCTTTTCCACTGCTCATCACATGGTAACTAGTGAAGAAACACAAAGAAAATATTAACTATGAATTACCCAGACGCTTTTCTTCATGCACAGTTGTATCCAGATGTGCAACAGTTAAACATCACCAGGTAGGACAGAGCGCAGTGGGATGGACTCATTGGCTGGATGGAGGATTTGTATCTCCTGTCTTCTATGAGCTGTGTCCATCGCTGTAACTCTTCAGCACTGGAACATATGAAAAACTTGGAGTCCACCATTGGACCTATGAAAGATGAAACAGGAATACTTTACATTGTGCTACCACAGCTTAGATTAACCTGCTCATTTCCACTGACTCACTGCTGATCTCAAACATGTGAGGTGAGTGGGAAGCATCATGATCCAGGGAGACAACTTGGAAGGAAAGTCCAGAAAGGGGAAGAATGCCCTGCGAAATAAAAAAGGCAAACCTTAAGAAAGTGATATTATCTAAGACTACTGTTCAGCTTCCTTTGGACGTTGATGCAAGTAGACTGAGATAAAATAACATGAATGCTTTAGCAAAAGTAAACATTTGTCATGTTTAGCATGTACCTGTGTGCTCATTTGCTGAGAATAATGCACATGCATGCCCCCATAGCTTTACTAACTGCACATTTTAAGCAACAAGCATGCGTCCATTCATGTATATTATTAGACATATCTTAGAAAAGCTGTTATGAAAAGAATACCTCATATGCGAAGTCTTGTCGGGAGTGGTCAAGTGAGAGGATCAGTAAGTGAAAAGAGAACAACACCATGAAGCGTTCAGTGGTTTCCTGTGATGACAAACATGGCTAGAGCTTTGACAAGCAGTCCCACAATTTAACAACATCTGTTTCTCTCTGATCAGAAACACCATCAGCTACATGTTGAGCTTTTAGACTTTTCTTTTTTTCATATGCATATTTCAGTCGTTGATCTTTTTTGAAGATCTGCATGTGTCCAACAAATCAAACACACACCAGTTTTAAATTCTTCCTGAAGCTTCTCTTATATGTTGCCATGTTACCTGTGCGTAGCTGTTGTAGAGATATAGCAGGGAGGAATGTATGATCTCTCCATACATGTGTGCTGGCTGGCCTTCCCAGCCCCTGATTGACTGCTGGGAGTAAATCCTGTGGTGGAGATCCTCCATGCTCCTGCCCCACAGCACCATCTACAGACAGAAGAAAGCATTATTTCATTCCAGGCAGTTTCTAATAATAGTCAATGCATTTATTCTTCAGAAGATCCTTTTTTAGTAACTGCACAGTTTCCTCTTTTCACCCTGTGATGCAGTGACTCTTGCATTACACAGAATTGTTTTGTGCTGGTTTTGTACAAATATGAACAAATATTAAAGAAAAATAGAAAATAGAAAAAATAGAAAATCCATCATTCTCTAGGCAGTTCCATGTAAATTATTGAAATGTGTTATTTGTGTTATTTACCTTTTTAGAAATGGTGCAACATAATGCTTGTGTGCCAGTTACTGCTCCTAACTTTGTTTCCTGTAAAGTTTGAATCACACCAAACAGGGTCATTGTCATGGAAATTCCTGCAATGACTGAGCCTTAACACAAATAACAACGGAAACTGTTGATATTCATAAATTGTCTCCGTCTGCTTTAGCAGTACAAAGTGGTAAAGAGCTGCCGAACTGCATGGTGTGATCTAAGCGTCAAAAGTAGTCTGTTACTTGTTGCTTTCTTACATTACACAAAAACACACAGCACAGGTTTACAGTGACCTCTTGTCCCTCGTATTGTATAGAAGGCTTGTGCGGTGGTGGTGGCGGCAGTTGTTGCTCATCTCTGCTGTTTCTCACCGACAGTTGAATTCTGGTCTCTCCTAGACTCCAAACCCTGAAAACACATGCATGCACATTAAAACATGCTATCAGACATCAATGTCACGTAGCAGAAGTCAGTGCTGCGCACACTGCAGTGCTGCTTTGCTTTGTGGTCTTTATAAAGCACAGATGTGGGTTCATTTCTGGTGTTCTCTGTGCAGTGAGAAATGTTAATGCAATGGGTTTGACTAAAGATCAAAGCTTTCTGTAAATATATGCTTGTTTTTGTTTGCAATAGGATGCATGCCTTAGCAGACTACTACACTTCTTTACCCCCAGATTGAGCCAAGAAGAAAATAATTAGCATTAGAGTTCAATATAAATAATGTCTGCACTCCCCCCTGCCAACCAGGAGCAGCCAGACATAATCAGATTATAATAGTCAGAGGGTAGACAGAGCCTTAAGCTCACCCCCTACTGCCACACTTAGCTATTGCTTTTACACACTGAAGATATCAATGTTGTACCAGATTAATGCTGAATATTCTAAACTAATATAAAATGTTAGAAGTATGTTTGTAGATTATATGTGCCACAACTCTATGAATAAACTCAACAACCTAAGAACATTCATAAATATATTAAGTCTTATCTCCAGAATCAAACTTACTATCTCGTGAAAACATTTAAACCAGCGTAAAATAGTAAATCTGTGAAACCACAGCATCACAACAATGAGTCAGTTTCACAGATGATCGTTTAGACAACTCTAAAAATATACTCTGATAATATGACCAACAGAAAACAGCCACAACATGTGTGGAAAGGTTTTATCTTCAGAAACAAACCAGCCTCAGAGCTATGGCCATGTTGAAGAGGTTAAGCGAATTAGCAGTTCTTCTCTGGGTTTCTGCCTCAGTTAATATTCATTTTTGTAGATTCTGATAGAAAAGTGACCAAACTTAATTTCGGATAATGAAGATTCTAACTGTAATACACAATAATTTACTTGGTAGCAAACATTTAGATTCTAAAAGTGAGTTTGGTATTTATTTGCATTGCTGTGTTTTGTGCACTGTAGAAGCAGCTTATTATTGATTATAGTGGATGGTGAGTATTCTATCTTTGCAGATGCACATTGCTCTTTTGTGACCTTCATCTGAAAGTTTCTTTTTGTGACATGTATTTATCAGCAAAATGTCCAAGTGCATTGTGTTTTTCCAAATTAGAATGACATGACGATCAATATGCAATTTACTCATTGATTAGTTATTATGTGGAAAATGTGTATTTTTCTGTTTGGATCATGAGACTCAATCTGCAAACATGCAAGTTTGACAGTGCAAATTAAGTTATAGGAGCCCAGCGAGACATACAGTTTCTGAGACATTTGGCGTCACATAAAAAAAATTGCTTAAAATCCTGTGTTAGACCCGTTAATGTACAGCAGATGTTTACACTATAAGTTTCATCTTATCACACTGTAATGAAAAATACCAAAAAGTATCATTACCTTGTTTGTACACTTTGTTAAAGTGACAAAAGGCCCTTATTTTTTAAAGAATTTACTTTTCCTAATGATTTTTTTTATGAGTTGGGTTTTAACGGTTCAAAAAGACGCATTTATCACTGTGTTACGAATTACAGTAAAACAAAGCAATTATTAAAATAATTAAATAGCCTTTGGACCAGTAGCCTAGCTTAAGTTGTGATTAACTTTTTGCTAATCCCCGAGCACCAAAGTGAGCAAGGATTTGTCCCGCCCTTACTTTGTACTAAACCTCTCCACGCTCCTGCTATTGTCTTATGATAATCTGCTAATCACATCAGTGCAGCATCACTAACTTCTCAAGTTCATGTTGAGTAAATAGACGCCAGTCAGTTGTTCTGTGTTGTTTTGCTTCTGGGTTCTGATGGTGATCTGTGGTTAAGCAGGTCTTTTACTTCATTACAGAAGTTTTCTTTTACAGTTTTCAGCTTGAAAAACAATCATTTTACTGTAAGAAACACCTCATAAGTACATCTGAAACCAGGGGGAATATGTATGCTTAAGTTTTGACCATTATTAAGCAGATGTATCTTGAGAGTTACACAATTAACTTCCAAAAACATAACATGTGAAATGCCACAGAAAAGCACAGTCCTCTTTTTTCATTTCACACACCGTCGCCACTTCCTCCTTCAGAACTCAAAAGCCGCATGTAAACATTTAAAGTAACCTTAAAGATACTATTTAGATTAAAATGCCACCGAAAATCAAATGGATAAGGTTGATTTTTTCTTTGTTTGTTTGTATTTAACCTTTCTTACATTAACTGGAAATATATTAATCACAGCTCAAAGTACGTTGGCAGATGTGCAAATTGCCCTCCAGTTTTTTTTCTTTTAAGCAAATCTAAACTTTATGAATAGAGCTTATACTTGTGTCTTACCCTAAGTTATCCCCTGAAAGTTCCAAGAGTTCAATCTCATCTGGGCCCACTTCGTCCACTCCAGTATGCCTCTGGGTCACGCTGCAGCATCCCATGACCGATGAGGAGTCTGTACCTCTCAGCCTCGTCTCAGCCTCTAGTTCACACAAAGAGCACCATCTGCCGAGGCAGTCATCCAAACAGTTTGTGTGTGTGCCACATTAAAACCAAAGAGAGAACATTAAAATAGGGGGGTAGTTGGCTTTAAAAGAGGATATTGTAATGAGGAGGAGGAGGAGGCAGGGTGGCTAAGCTCTACTTCCCCTATTTGCCAGAATGTAATATATATTTTTTTAGAGCCCAAAAGGAAAAAACACGCTGAAGCTCTTCAAAAAGATAAAAGTTTCAGGCTTTTGTCGAGTTGCAGCGTAGTAGCTGTTCCTTCCTTCCTGTCGGTTGGCTGTCTGCAAAAGACCGCGCAGCTTCCCCACTTTGGTTATTTTACTCTGAAACCCATGCTGTGAACTTGCTGACACGTCAGCATGACAAACAAAACCTGGTTGTGTTGTTACTGAAAAACAAGCTGACCGAATGATTATCTATTGCACTTCTTCATCTTCATCCCCTTGATGTCTTCAGTGTCCGTGCTAAGAAGCATGTTGATGAAGCAAGCATTGTGTTGGGAAAGATGTGGCTATGTCTGTCTGTGTCTGTCTGCATCCAGCCTGAATATGCAAAGACATATAAGATAATTATGACTTATGACACAGAGAGATAAAGGGCTGCAGTCAAAACAAGCTGCAACAGCTGTGTAGTGGAGTTGCACTCTGATCTTCCTGGTTAAAAGAATAATGGGAGGGTATTCATACAATCTGCTTTTCCTGTGAAATGATGCAACTCAGTGTAAGAAGGATTTTAGTTTTGACACTTACTGTTGAGAATGACAGGTGTGAGCTGATAGCTGAAAATGCTCCATAGAAAATACAATAGAACAAATTGTGACATTATTAAAGACATAGATTCTTTATTGTCATCATTTTTTTCAGCGGTCCTTAGACAAAGCTTTTTAAAACTCTTCTACTTTTTATTTCACTCTAAACTCTTCTCATCCAGTCTGAGTTTTTTCCTCTCGGTTTGTCTGGGTTCATGGGGGTACCAGAAGGGGATTTTGGTGCAGGAGAGCTGCAAACTGAACTCAGAGACATCATTCTTCTTTTTTCCTGAATTTTTGAATCAGCCATGTGCTCTGTAGTCTTTAAATGATGATTTGAGATGCATTTGCTCAGTTCAGCTTCGGATCTTCTGTTCTTTTTTCTGACAATCTTCGAGCTGTTGTTGCTGTTGTGTAAATATGAACATGCACACACAGATACAGTGTTTTGGTTGAGCGGTGAAGTGATAGTGGTGGTGGAGTGGGCAGACTTTGAACTGCTAATTTCTTCACCAGCTGCTGAATAATTCACAGCATTATCAGAGGATACCAAGGACAAACTATTGCCCTCTGTCCCAGAGTTACGCCGTCTGTGTTCAGGCCTGTGGCTCCTGTATCGGGTTTTCCTGTTACACTGGCTGCTTGTCTTCCTCTTGGTGGTGGCCATTGCAGAACCAGGACTTACGACACCGTCATACAGAAGAACAAACTCTCTCTGATTTTCCAAAGGATAGATTTTCTGCCTGAGACGGCACTTGTTGAAAATCTCCAGGGTTAAATCTAAAGAGGAAGGTAAAGACAACAATAAAGCCAATCAGAACACTTCACCACAAATAAGAATCATTCAAAATCTCTTTAATCTAATATTAAATGGAAAATAACAGCAAAATATAGTTAAAAACTAACATTAAAGTGTTTGGCTCTTGTAGTGTCAATAACATCACATGAATGGGCTACTAGAGCTATTTTTGAAAGGAGGGTCATTAAAAACCACTTTTTATTTATCATTGATTGTGACAACAAAACATTTTAATTAACTGGTTTATGGTTAGTGGTTATTAACAGTCTATGTTTATACCACTTATTGTGAAAAAATTCTCTAAAACGGTAAATATTTCCCATTTATGGAAACAAAATATCAAGTAAATTACAAATAATCAATAATCAAAAGTACAATACTTAAACAAATTATTTTAAAATTCTTTACTGCCAGAGAAGAGCATAAAACAACAAGTAAAATAACTTTAATGTCATAAACTGATGTTGATGTGGGGTCCCAACTAACCCAGTGTCTCTACAACAGTGCTGGGTATCACCTCCTTCAGCACCTCACAGTTTGTGTGGAGAGCTGGATTGCAGTTCATCTCCAAGAGCCACACCTACAGAATAAAAAGCACAGCAAATCTAAATTAATACATATTTTGAAAGTTAATCTGTGTCCTGATATTTACAAACCAACCTTGAAGTTCTCATCAACCATGAAGTCACAGCCAATCAGGTCAAAGAATCCCAGACGGCAGTCCAACTTGGACTTGACTGCAAGGAAGCATTGCATCATGACCTGTTGCATTCGCTTCTGGTGTATAAAAAGGAAAAACATGGTATTAATCATACAACCCCTAATTTATAAAGATTAAAAGTGACTTATAACTGATCAGACATGACATGAGAGAGCCATACTGGCTCTTTTTTCTGCTCTGCAATTTTAACTCAGGGGTGTAGTTATTTTATAAGTGCTTTACAGAAACAAAGACATGTTTTAAAATGCCGGGTCTCCCAGCAGGACAAAGTCACTAATCACACTAAAAAAGCTGCTGAGGTGCTAAAACACAGCCCAGTGACAAGAAATAAACCAATAGTGTTCACCCAGACAAGACCCAAATGTCCTTCATGACCTGATGGGTCAGAGCAACACAAGGAGAAAATTGGCAAGTTGGTTT
Organism: Pseudomugil tenellus; assembly: GCA_037177515.1. NCBI lineage: Eukaryota > Metazoa > Chordata > Actinopteri > Atheriniformes > Pseudomugilidae > Pseudomugil > Pseudomugil tenellus. Next base: position 20,789,632 of record JBAMHX010000015.1, read on the forward strand.
TAATGTGGTCTGTTCTGCATATTAGGAGATATCACTGTCAACTTTAAAGACTTTACAATTCTGTCACAAACAAGGTTTCAAATTTCACTTTGACAGGTCAGGCTAAAAATGATAAAACATGTGCTGTCTACATTCCTCTCACATGCAACATGTCCAAAGCTTAATTTTTAGTGATAGGATGATGCATTCAAGCAGGACTGAGTTCATGTAAAACTAACCTAATTAGCTGTAAGTGCCAACAACCCCCTCTATAGCCTAATGGTAATTGGTCCCTGAGAGTTAAAAACACACCACAGTACTCACTGCAAAGGCTCCAAGCACCCAGTCCCTAGGCAGACCTTTGGCAACCTGAAACCTGTCATTGACGTAATTGTTGAAGCTCTCTATGGACCACACAGTGTCCTCCTTTAGCTGGCTGTAAAGGGGATTCTTCTTCTGCACATGCTGGAGATGGACAGTGGGGGCAGCAGAGGCACATGAAACAAACCAGTCAGAGGGAGAAAACATGGGGTAAAACAGGCAGGTGACAGTTTAACCAGATCCTTTCAGTCTACTTGGAGTGATGAGGAATAGTATCATTAAAAGGTGCAACATACTGAACAATTACATTTGATAATGATTGCTGAGCAGATGAAATGTGTTGTATTGTACAAGCCCCTGGATGCAATGCTCAGCTTTTTTTTAACAATATCAAGTTTCAGATAACTTCCAAAAGTCTGTGCAAGCGTTCTTAGTTTGTGCTTTGAGCTGCTGGATTAGACTTGACATCTTTATGTTGTTGACTGTTTGGGTTTTTACCTGATTGGTGAGATGGGCAGAGAGGTTTTTGGAGGTGGGATTGTAGAGGTCGCATGTCAGACGCACATATCCATGGCGAAAAAAGACCATGTAATGTGCAGTACAAACAATGAGAAGGTAAGCTCGCACGTCAAACTTTCTCCCATCCAAAAGCAGTGGATTCTGAATGTACCTGAGGGGAAATGAAAGAATACCTTCGAAACAAAGTCACAAATGTAGCGCCTTGCTTAAAAGCTTAAAAGCTGATGAATACTTTATAAATATTTAGAAAAACGTCTTGTAAAAAGTCCTGATGCAAGTCTCTTCTATGAAGGTGGCCGATGCCGTGTTAGTCTGCATGGCAGTATTGCTTTTGTACCTCTTTAACATTTGCATTTCTCACTAACAGCATGTGACTTTTTCAGCCTGAACATTTAATCTAAAACAGTTTTTCAGAAGTAGTTTAAATTCTTTTTTTAAGCATAGCTCAGCAAACTGAAATATAATCATTTCCTACTTGTGTGGAAGTGGAGTTTGTGGAAGAGGATAGTACTGTGTTGATGTTCACCCACTGCTGGACAACATAAGCTTGAGCATGGCACTGATGTGGCCTCTTGCTGGCTTGGCTGTCCAGGTTCTGCAGCTTCTGTCTGAAAGCATCCAAGTCCTCCTCACTCGTGAGAAGAAAGATACCTCTGCCCCGGTTGAGATCCGAAGGTTTACAGATCCACGTTCGACTCACACCTGGCATCATTAACAGTGACATTAATCTGCTGTTACAAACATCTGTATGCTTTTTTTTTTAGATTAGTTCTGTATCAATGGGTTTTTTAATATTATTTTCATCTTGTTACTTCCATCATATTTCTGCCTTTACTGTGTGAGTTTTGTGCAGTATGAACTTATTTACCGTTAGTTGCATTGTGTTTCATTTGCACCAACACAGATATAAAACATATTGCATTATGTAGTATTAACCCATTACTAACCCATTTCCTCCACGCAAACACTGGTCTTTACTGTCAGAAACTCATGCCGATATATTTATATTTTATTTTACAACATACTGTTCATACGCTATGCACACTTCACGCCTGCTCTTTGTGTCTTTCTCCTGTTTACTTAGTGAAAACAATGTTTGTCCGAACCTGCACACCCCGTTATCACAATAGTATGTCTCTATAAAAGAGTTGATGCAGAAATCAGTGATTTATTTCATTTCCAGGCTTAAACATTACTTTATAAAGATTTTTAATTTTGAAATAAACATTTTTTTCTTTATTTCAGCTGCAGCAGCTTTACTTCAGATCCTGCTGAGCGTCTCATCTTGTTTGTGTCTCAGCCCTGCCCTCTGCTGACTAATCTCCATAGCAACAGCATGCTCCCCTGGTGATTTTATCAGAGCCTTATGGGAGGTGAAGTGCATTATTTTCCAACATTTTCAACCTCTTGATTAAACAATCACCAGGGTAACTGTTGTCTTAACACTACCTAAAGCAAACATATTCTTTTCAGGCATGACCAGTCAAGTTTGATTCATCTTTTTAAAATGAAGCTGCCTCACTAAAGACAAATCCTGCTGAACCACTGTTGTATTATAGTTGTGTGTAAGAGGCTACCATACTGCAGGGTGAAGAAAGCTTCCCTGTCTTCTCTCACATCCATGCGAAAGGTAGCGGGAAAGAAATCCTCCATTTTCATCCTCCTGCAATGTGTTTGACATAAAAAGTCAACTTTAATGGATACACTGTCCAAAAAAAGATAATAAGTTTGTGAAATAATAATCACGTAAGGATTTTTTTTAATATTTACAAAGTTTACTGTTTGCTAAAAATAACTGAGGTTTTTTTCCGTTTTCAGCAAACTGGTTTTCTTGGCAGGCCTGCCTGGAAGATGAATGGAATAACAAGTTAATGTCCTAAAGCACTAAATACACACAAAGATAATCTAAGACACACATTTCTTGTCATTGTGCTGGAGAAATGAAATGCAAATGGTTCTAGATATGACACATTAGCTGCTTCAGAATAAATTGATTTATCATCATCTTTAATATCATTGATTTAAAAATTGTTTTAATAAAAAGGAACATTTTACTGGCTTCATTCAAGAAATCCTTTTCTTTGCTCTCATTCCTGTATAGCTTAAATAATGATGATATAATGTTTTAATAAATTAACTTTTAAACTATGATTTCTTTCACCTTGTTTCTGTGTGTTTTTAGTTTCCAAGATAAACTATGCAAAAGAGACATGAGGGTGACCTCTACTGAGCCATCATGATGTCACCAGAGGAGGAAATCTCTGATACACATGCCTACATTTAACTAAAGAACAGTTGCATGTGAGCTGCACGGTGGTGAGGCGGTTAGCACTGTATCCTCACAGCAAACAGGTTGCTGGTTCAATCCCCGGCTCGGGCGGTGGCCTATCTGTGTGGAGTTTGCATGTTCTCCCCGTGTTAGTGTGGGTTCTCCCCGGGTACTCCGGCTTCCTCCCACAGTCCAAAGACAATCAACAGGGTAACTGTTGGTGATAGGCTGATTGGAGACTCTAAACTGCCCTTAGGTGTGCGTGTGTGTGTCTATATGTGTGGCCCTGTGATGGGCTGGCGACCTGTCCAGGGTGTACTCCCCCTCTCGCCCATTGTCTGCTGGGATTGGCTCCAGCCCCCCCGCGACCCCGTTTGGGAATAAGCGGTAGAAAATGGATGGATCATACAAAGACAGCAAAAGCAAGGAAGACATGTGACTGGATTACCTGCGTCCATGACCATATTTGACTTTGCTGCTCACTCGTTCATACTCCTGCAAACTACTGAGGAGGCCAACCTTAGTGGTGAGCACTTTGTTGTTGGGAATCTGGTATATTAGCTGTTTACCTGGAAACAGATTTTAAATGTTTTATTTTTACATATAAATGTTTTAATGCAAAATCTTTACAGGAGGCTGTAAATCTAGTAAATTACAGTTTCATTGTATTTCCTGTGCATACATGGTAGGCTACCTCCTCTGAAGTTCTTGTAGTTGGCTATGGATTTGGTCTCACACCATTTGAGTTTGAAATCCTCCCTGTGCTTATTGTAAATCCTCTTCCATCCTCTGCTCATACAGTAATCACTCACTCTAAAAGAGAGCAATTACACTTTTTCTTAATAAAGCACAGAGATCAGATGTTTGGAGTTGCAAAAAAAACCCCCAAAATACCATAATCATCTCCTCTTTGAGGAACTCCACTTACATATCCGCCCCGTTGGTTCCTCCAATAAAGAAAAAAGGCCCGGGACCCTGAGGCTCCTCTACCTGTCTCTCCTTCTTCTTCCTTACAGGGTAGGAGGAGTTCAATAAGCCCCTTGATTTGGACTTCTGAGGGTGACACTCTACTATGCAAGCACATGATGTTTTTATACATACAAATGAACCAAGTAGTGTCAGCAAAGTACAAACATGATAATATACAACACATATCATTTAAATGAACATGACTATATGATGGGGAAGCGATAAATATACGTGCAACAGAGTAACCGTACAGCTGGAAATGGTTTGAATAAATTTTATATGTGTATTCCTTATATGTGTCTTTTTATCCAAACACACCTGTCCATTCTTGTTGTCTCATCTGGTCGAGAGATAAGTGGGAAAATCTCATTCCCTCCTCCCGAGTTCGTGTCTCCTCCCTCTGTACCTGTTGTAGTCCACCCTCTGATCTCACTTCCTGTATGTCACCATGGTCAGCTGACAAGGGCTGTTCTGTTCCTGGCTCCTCCTGCATTTTGCTTCCTGCAGGCTGTTTATATCCTAAGAGAACATCTGTCTCCTCCTTCTCTTTGTTGCCGCTTTGTTGCCTCTCCTGTACAGTTCCCTCTGCCTGGATCTCACTGCACTCAGTCCAGGACTCAGATGACATGACCTCACGCTGCTGCCGACTAGTGAGGCCAGTTATAGTTAATCTATCCTGGGTGGGTGGACCTCTTTACACTTGCAGTGACTGTGGTGACAAGAGGTAGAGAGAAATTATAAAAAAGAGGAAAAAAATAAATAAAATAAAAACTAATTTTATTTTTAATAATATATATTATTATTTTTAATAATATATATATATGTA
>JBAMHX010000015.1:20801968-20815135 GCA_037177515.1 Pseudomugil tenellus
TTTCTTTCTTTCTTTCTTTCTTTCTTTCTTTCTTTCTTTCTTTCTTTCTTTCTTTCTTTCTTTCTTTCTTTCTTATTAACTTTAAATTCTCAAATTAAACTTTCGTAGTGTAGTTTGTATCTGAGGTGTTCATTCATCTACTCCGGAAATTTACTAGCAGTCACAAACAGCTAAAAGCCAGTTCTGCATAAAAGTCTGTTAAAAAAGATCAAAAGAAATCTACTGTAAAGCCTATAGTGTTCTCGGTCTTGTGTACATTAGCTAAGCTACATTGTCTGCCTGTCAGGAGTAATGTCTAAAAAAAACACTAACTTAACACACTAAGTGTACCAAAAATATTAAGTCAAAAATACAGGACAAGTCTGAACAGATGTTCTTTTTCTGATTATAAAAATAATAAGCTGTTAGTTACATCTCAACACTACTTAATGTCACATCTTAATATTTTTAACTATTAACTTGAAGTTACAAATACCTTCCAGTCCTCATTTAGCAGATCTTACTAGCAGACGGGGGAACTGCTGGTCTGGCATTTGGTTATATTTCTGTAGCTTTACAAGTAGAATTGTAGATGTTTGTTTTTTGCCAACAGATAATAGTTAATAACTTTTAAAGTAGTTTTTGTAGTTTGCATATGACTGGTAGCTGTATTAGTTATTCTATTGTTGGCTGCTAAGTCAGGCAAGTGTTACTAATTTGTTGACTATACATTTTCACTTGGTTCCTATAGCAACAGTCTCCAAGTTGGGTGAAATGTGAATACTACTTTCTAGTCTTTTGTACCCCAATAGCACAAATGATAGGCATCCTTAAACATTGATAGTACATGTTATGTTAATTGAATTAGCTGAATTTTACAGTAAATTTATGTTGTTATATTTTTTAAATGAATTCTGTCTTCAAACATGAGTCACCCCACAAACTCTTGTATTGAAATATCCAGCTTTAAAAAATCCATTTCTATCGTGCTGCTGGTTTAACTTGAACTCTTTAGCATGCTATGTAAAGCACACAGTTGAAGAAAGCACTAAGGAAGCAACTTTGGAAAAGAGGAGATATGTTTTGTTACGGGTAAATGAAATTCAAGTTTGATATAATGTCAATGATGACAATAAAACCTGTTTTTCATGATACAAAATTTAATTCTGGAGTACACTTTTTGTTCTAATGTGTGCATGGGAAGTACAAATACAGAAAAATGATTAAATGGTATCAGTACCTACTTTATTTGTCTTTCTTTGTTCTTATTGTTCTTAGGTACACTGCTTAATTCGAACACTGGACTGTCAATGGAGGCCATTTTAACAATTACCATTATACAGCCCAGTAGTGGACATCCTTAAACAGTCATCATAGTTCAGGTCACTTTGCTTTTTAATTGATGTTCAAGGGGACCTTGTGCAATCTCCTCATAGCATGTCAGTAAAAAACCAGTTAAGTAGCTGTGCAAAAGTTTTAGTGTATCCCTCAAGCTTACCTCTGTTCTGGTTAACAGCAAAGCATGCCATGGCTGTCTGTGTTTGACTTGTTTTCCAGAGTTGTGCTCTGTGACTTTGTTTTCAAAAAAGGCTATTTAAAATTTAATGAACTAATAAATGTTATACATTAAAAGGCCCTTATTACCTTTCTCTGGGATCTGTCCAAGGAAGAAATGTTTTCTATCTCAAGGTGTTTGAGTAGAAGGGCAGCTGCATTGATTGTCTTCGATCAGTTTTAGAAGCATCAGAACGCAGCTGAATCATGTCGAATAATAACTGGATATGAAGACGCTCAGATTTCAGTCATCTTTGAAATGACATTTCAGCACAAATGTACCAGCTTTGCTTTAGCGGGTTGAGCTTTGAACAACTTCACCCATTTTTGTCCTTGGACAGACAGATCTGGTTAGAAAACCTCAACACTGCAATACAAACACAGTAGTTTTTCAGATCTTCCAGACCCAAACATGTTACAGTTTCCACAGACAGTTTATGTGGTACTAAGACAGATGATGCTATAAACAATATCTTTGGAATGGATTAATGAAACCTAATATTTACAGGATTGTATCAGCTCATTGAGCAGACCTACAGGTATGTCACAACTCTTTAGACTCCTGAGTTCCTGTTCCACTCAAGTGGAGAACGCACTTAACTGAATATGACCTCTTCAGCCATAGTCGGCAGTAACGTAGGAATCTAGTTTGACTGCAAAGCATGCACAGACCAGTGCAGGAATCCTCTACAGGCTCTCTGCCAGCCAGGAATGTGGTTCAGTGGTGTGATGTCACTAAAGAAGAAGGTAACTTCCAGCATCTAATGCTGCTTTGAGGTTGTTAGATTTATGGCACATGGTCTTTTCTTTTTGCTGTCTAAATTCTAAGCCAGGAGGCAAAAGGGGATAGAAATATACTTTTTTATATAGAGATTTAATGTAATTTATGGAAAACAAAACATTTAATCACATTAATTTACAAAAACAACTTTTTATTGTGATTTTGAGATTGTATTGAAGTTTAGTCTGTTCACTAAAGAGACCTTCTTTTTCCTTTCTGCTTAATTTGCATTAAGTGTATGTTTATTCAGATATGTGTCACTCTTTTCCAAACACTTAATGTAAACTCCCAAAACTTGAAGGAAAATACTAACCCCAGCCCTGTTATATAAGTATATAAAAATAAAGAGCATAAATCTCTGATGAATAAAGTTACCCTGTGTACTTATGACTTATTGAGCACATATGTAATCCATATAAATATAGTAACTCCACCATGGTATTGTTTATAACTGGACAGCAAATCCCAGAGTGTAAAGAAAAATCAAGAGAAATTGGTCAAATCCTGCTGTTTGTTTTTTATTCTAAGTAGTTAAATATATGCAGTCATTTTTCTTTGAAATACATGTGTACTTTAAGAGCTTCTGGGATTAATGATTACATGGACTTGGTTGTTAGATTAGATTTTGTATCAGTAGTTACAGGAAGTTATTTTTAATTTGCCATTAAAAAAAACCTGTGATGTTCTTCCAGAACAGGAATGATAAATGCTTTATGTGATCAATACCACTGAGCCATGTAACACTGCATTGAGCATTCAAATAAAAAACATATAGTCATTTTAAGGGGGGTTATTTCTGGGAATGGTAAGATCTGCAAGATCAGTGAAGCCTGAGGCCTGTTTTTTTTTTTAATGGCCAAATGGTTCTTTTGTTTGCTTTCTGATAAAATCAGAGCTTCATTTAACCAGTCAACTAAAACCTTTAGCTAAGAGACCTAATTAAACACTAGCTCTACAATGTGGCCCTGTATGTTTGTTGTAAGAGACATAAAAACTAAATGAATTCAACTGTGTTCATAGGTTTGGAAATGTAGCCAAACTATACTGGCTAACTGTAGGGATTGCTTTTAACACAGGCGTTTGTGATTTGCCAGAGAAAACGTGGCTTATGCAGCCCGGTTTATCAAACTAGCCAGTGTGCTGCCATCGACTGGGACACAATGAGGGCTTAGCTGATGGAGGGACCTCATGGGTAAATTGAGGCATTTAAAAAGAAGCTCTGTTCAGCGGTAACCTGATCCACACCTGACTGGGGCTCAGCATTCCGGCGTGGCCGATGGAAGACTTCACTGTTACCACAAAAACTGCTACAAAGGTTTCGCACTTTGGAGAAAATTCTCAAAGATTGAAAAAAACAAACAAAATATGTTTTTAGGTTCATCCCACTTTATTTCATAATTATATTGCATTACAGAACATGATACCACAGTGAATACAGTTAGCATTACAGTATGACGCAATGTGAATGCGAGAATTATTAAAGCCATTATTACATCTATCGCTGGAGAAAAGACAAATTTCCACAAGAGTTCAGTTATTCCAGGAAGAAATAACTTTAATCTGATAAAAGTAGAGGAATTTTCACAAAAATCAACACATTTACATTTAGGTTCTTCAGAGAAAGAAATTTACAGCAAATAGTCAAAAAAGCAAATAAGTCAGATCATTTTAGTGTGAAGTGCTGCTTAATAAAGGAACTCTGACTCGTGTCACATGGAAGAAACCACCACAAATACATCCATCTTCCAGTGCAAGGATCATAGTTCCATAGGCATCATCATACAACCCCATCAGCTACAGCTATCAATGTGCTGTTGTGCTTCCCTGGACTGCCTTTTATCAATACAACGCATGTCAGATGCACAAGAGTAAAAAGGAGGGGGGTAGTAAGAGAGCAGGAGGTAATGCCACTTAATGGACGGCATTACCAGACAGTATTAGACACCAGTAATTAAATCTAACCATGTCTGGTAAGACGCCTATCAACAGGCTGGAAGGATGACCTCTGACTTTCACCTGTGCAAAGAGGAAGGCAGGAGCTGCAGGAAACATAGTCGTAAAAAAAAGTTGAAATGAGCAGTTCCTCTTTTTTCTGCAGGCACAGATTCTGCACATGCCAACATTTACTTTCTGTCATTCTTCAATTCAAACCGGCCAAGCGTGCAGAAAGCAAGTAAAAGCATGAGTAAACAGGCCAAGGGGGGAAAAAGCAAAGATTAGCTTGAATACTTCTCTTGTAATCTTTTAACATTGCTGTATTAGCACACAAATATTGTAAGTGATGACACAAAGATAAGGGCTGACTGGAAAGAAACGAAGCTATTTTATGTTTCTGTGGCATGGATAATGGAGCAGTATGGGCAAATACAGGTGTGGCTCCATATTTGTGGGGTATACCCTCCTTCAACAAACACCATCTTCTCTTCATTCCATGACTATTATTTGGTTTGTTGATGACTGTTATGAGGCTTTTATTTCACTAAAATATTCTGATATATAGCTATGAAGTTTTGTACAAACATTTTAAATTAACTTTACTTAATATGATCATTAAACTCAGCTTATTATAAAAGCTCAGACAACAGAAGAACAAAGCCGCTGTAGGTCTCTTTTTTCTTTCTTTCTTTCCCCTTTTTTGAGTGTGTGTATGTGTGTGTGTGTGTGTGTGTGGGGGGGGGGGTTAAAACTGCTTGGAGGTGAGCTCATATGTCAGTTTCAGGATGTGCCACGCAGGTAGGCCTATGTGGACCAATCACTGCCACACAACACAAAGACTAACGCTGTTCAGGGGAGGGAACAAGGAAATAAGGCCCTGCAGGACCGGTGGAACCATCAACCGACTGCTATTCTTTAACTTGGGTGGAGTTAGTTGCCATAAAGGGTTTTTTTCTTTTTTTTAAAGGCAAGTAAAAGAGTACAGAGGTCAAACTCATTAAAAGAAAACCTTTAAACCAATTTCTACTAAAAATACCTTTCCACATGACTCTATCTAGTTTTAATGTAATTTTAAATAAAAAACATTTTGTTTAGCTTGTACTTTGAAAGATGACTTGCACAGATTAGAGTAGTTGGATCAATGAAGCAGGTTTGATGTACATACTAGACAGCACACTTATATACAAATTCATCTACTTTCACTTATTCTTACATCTATGCTTTAAAAAGAAGTTTTTAAAGGGTTTTCACTTTCCAACCGTTTCAACCGGAGACTCCAGGCCATACAGAAAACATCGTTACCAGACAGTGTTAGAACACCAGTTGTACAGTCCAGCACTGTCGGGTAAGATGGATCCTAGAAGGCATTTCTGCTGCTGATCCGGGCCCAGGGTCTGGAGAACACTCATGCTAATATCGCTTAAGACATTTGTCTTGTTGCAGTCGGCAGATGATTATCATCATCATTACCAGGCAGTATTAGAGAAAGGGATGAAATCCAATGCTGCCTCGTAAGATGGAGATAATCATCCAAAAACATACCTGCCTTGGCCCATGCTGGCTGTAGTACTTATTAACACAACTTGGTAGTAAGATAATTATGTCAAAAGTTTTTAGTAAAAAAATATTTGACTACTTTGAGTTTAGAGTTAATATTGAATAAGAATTAAATAACCACTTTCACTCATTTTTCTGTTACATATATTACTCTAGTTGATTAATAATTATATGTTAGTAAAGCTGAAGCTAACTGTGAAGCCTGTATCATTACCAGGGATAGAGGATGTGATGACCCTTCCTTGCATGTATAACCCTTGCTATAGTTGGCGTTTTTGACTTAAACTTGCTGTCACAGAAGACTGGGCCACAGCTTGTTAATGATTGCCAAAACCTGTCCTGACTAGTCGAACTCTATAGCACAGCAATGTTGGGAGTGCTACTTTTCATACAATGCATCTAAGTAATTACAAAAGTGCCACAGAGTTTAAAGCTACCACCGCTGGAAGACATGTCCTGTTTACATGTGATGTATCCTATAAGACGGCAGGCTCTGCATTTAAACTATTAAAGTGCTATTCTGATGATGATAAATTAGAGTTTAGTGTTTTTTATGCATGTTTTGTAGAACAAAAGAAACGCATAGATGTTTTTTTTTTCTGTTTTCCGTTGGTAGACTGCTCAGGCTGTCTTTGTGTTTGCTGTGTGATGAAAGGCTGAAGGAATGCTGCTCAGCTCAACCTGAGCCAGTGCCGTGTGTGCAGAAGGTCACTGAAAAAGCCCTCATTTACTCAATAACACGGATTTCACAGGTACTACCTGTGAAATCCTCTCACCCATCTCTGCTATTTCAATGTCTACTTGAATTTAACGTATGAGCGATTTAGCTAGAAGATCCTCTACAGTAAAGATCTGGTCCCAATACACTTTGTTCTTTTTTTTACAGAAATGAGATGTTTCACATTTAATCCATAAATTACAGGCATTGTTGTGTTAAAAAAGAACAGGTTTCTATTCATCCTGTGAGCAATGAAAACATAAAGTACAGAAGAGGAGGGGGGAGAAAGAACCGAGTACAAGGGAGGCAAAAGTTTGAGGAGAAAGAAGGTGGAGAAGGAAAGAAAGAGAATGCACCTGTAACCTTACCATCATGAAAGGTACCCCAAGGAAAGAATGTAACAAAACCAAAGTAAAGTGAGCGATTTTTAGGAGGGAGGGGGCCAAAAAAAGAAAGAGAAAAAAGATCTTGAATTTCCAGCCCGCTGCCTGAGAACGCTCCATCTTCCTTCGGGTAAGGCAGACCCCATGAAATGAGAAAGTCAAGCAGACCAGCTCTCCCAGAGTCTTATTTAGTTAATGATCAGCATTATAAACCAGTGCTGCAGGCCCTCTGAGGATGAAAAGAGGAAGAGAGAAAGAGTGAAAAAAAGATTAGCCCAGAAAATTCAAGATGGTGGAAGCAAGCTGTGAAAATGACAGTACCTGATCAGAAGAGAGCATGTTGTACGCCTAATCAACCAGTACGTCCCCTCATTTTCTCCAATATTTGTTAAAATTCTTCCTCTTCTGCTTTTGGCTACATCCTGATATGCAGTTTTTCCCATTGTTGTAAATAGTTCCCCAGGCAGTGGGAGTTTAAACGGTTCATGGCTACCCACGCTCTTTGCCTGCTGGAAGTGAGGCGTGATCAGGTAACTCTGCCTTCTCTGCTGGAATGTGACTCTGCTGTGAAGTGAACAGCCCAATAGGTAAACTGGCCTGGCCCTTAATCAATAGTTGCTGTCTTTGAGAGAAAACAATGGCGGGGAAACCCAAAACCTTATTTAACTCCAGGCCTTATCTCAGCGCCACCTGACTGGTCCTTCAGACTAGTGACCAACGTGGTGACTGTGATATTTAGGCCACAGTACTGCTTATCACCTGTGTCCCAGTCAAGCTACTTGGCTGTGTATTTAAATGCATATTTTGTGACAGAGTAGGTTTGCATGTATCATTTGGCCCGCCACCCCCTCCCCCCCTTAGCAGGCCCCCACCCCTTTCCCCTCCCACATCTCCACCAACTAAGTCTCCACCTCCCTACTTTGAATATTTAAAATGAAGGACAACAACATTTAACTAATTTGCTTTTTTAACGTCTGCCTTCAGTTTTTAGCTACTACCCCCCCACCTGCTGACTGTTGGGTTTTTGCTTTTTAACTTTGCTTTTTTTTTCCAGAATATTATAAATAAATAAATAGCTCAAATATTTTTTGTCTGTTATTTATTAAAAGACTAATGAATCTAAAATAACTAATTTTTCAATTAGTAACTTTATATAATAATGTTTTCATCTCCCTTGGGGGGCCTAATGTAACAATACATCTTTTAATTAAATGCTATAGAATATTTTTTTAAAATTAAATTATTTATCCATCTTTATAAATGCATTTTGCTCTTTTAAAAGGAGTTTGAACAACAGGACCTTCAGGGTAAATTAAGTCATTTATAATAACCCTGCCACAAAGTGCTGTGTCATTTTCCCTGAATCATTGTGTAGCTTTAACTTAACCCCTCACCCTCCAAGGTGATAAGAGTTGCACTTCCTTTTCAGTTTAAACCTGTGACTCAAACCCGCACAAACACTGTAAAATAAATGCTCCACTTCCTCTGGCTCCCCAGTGATGAAATGGCACCCCGTTGAAATTCTACACTGCACTCCCCGCTCTGTTTCCATATACTAGCAGAGCCGGTAGCACTCATGTGACTGGTTGCTATTCCGGTGTATGAAAGAAATGAACAAATGTTTCTCTTTCCACCAATCACAGCCCTCCACCTCGCTCTGCAGGCGACGCTGTACAGTACAAGTGGACGACATTTTCCCTCCATTTTCCCCCCTCTTTCCCAGACTTCCTCAGTCTTCAGCTGCTTTAAAATATAAATAAAAGCAACCTAGAAATCATAATAATGTGCACCTTCTAGCTAGCGGGAATTCTCTGCTCCGCTAAGCCCAGCTGTGCCTCAACTTGCAGTCAAACCTCAGAGGCAAGAAAAGTGGATGAGCAGACATTTTACGTCTGACTTACACCCGCACAACAAAAAGCGCTTGAAGCATTCGTTGCTCATGCAGAACTCTTTGTTGAAAAGTCAAACCCAGTAGCAGGTTTGATGAATGAATAAATATGAAATAAATAGCTTTACAGTAGAGGCTTTGCAGTTCAACAGGTTGAAAATAAAAAGTTTACAGAAGAGTTCAGAACTCGGATGAGCGATAACTTACTCAGCACTCTTAGTGTTTGTTGAACTAATAAGCAAGAAAATTAGCCTGTAAATTAAATTCCATCATGATGTGGATTTCTCCTCATAATTAAAATTTGAATGTACCTAAAGTAGGAGTCAGCTTCTGCCCTCATATCCTCTGACAAGTCTGGCAGTTTGCCTTTATCTGCCCCAACTGGTCTATCCAGTTTAGGAATGAGTGTTGGCTTCTTTTGTTTCCTCTTCTTTCTCTTTTGTTTAAATGAAGCTGGAATATGATACACGTTATTTTTGCTTCCCATCGAAACTGCTTAAAACTTCCTACAACATCGCGCCATCGCTCACGACTCCATATGATGACCTAATTTGTTTACCGTTTCCTGTTTTTAGCAGATCAAACGTCCGTAAAGTTTTAAACTGCTGTGTCGCTGAGCATCAGGTCGTGACAAAACCTCAAAAACTTAAAGTTGAAGAATGAAGACAAAGAAAGGATCACATTTGTGAAGTTACCAAGTCTTTCCCAGTCACCGAGCCAGAAACCCAAGACAAGAGGCATCATTGTATGAGGGCTCTTGACGCCCCGTTGGCTAGTCTCTCTCTTTCCTGCTCCCGCTGAAGGACAGTCGACCTCTGGTGTGGTGATTAGGGAGCAAAAAAGCCGTCCCCCTCAGGTAGATGAAGCCGTAGAGTCAGAAAAGCAACCAAGCCCCAGGACAAACCCAACCAGTTTGAAGCGCATCACTCGTCTCCCTTCTGCCGGGCCAAAGTTGGTTTTTTCCATGCGCTCTCCTTGGCAGTGTGAGGCAGTTAAGCTCCTCAAGAAGACAGACGCTGAATTTGTAAAGGGTTTGGTTTACATGTAGCCTGACCCCCCGCCTTCCTCCTCTGTTCCCCCCACAGGTGTAATTTTCAGGTCGCAGCCAATCTCCTTAGCCTCTGGCACTCACAGGTGTGTCCCCCGCTCTTACTTTAGCCAATGACAGTCTAGACGAAACCTCCCCACAACCCCTCCCACCCTCCCACCTCACCGGTTCGCTCATCTCCGCCCTCCCCATCAGCCCCTGGGTACCTTGTTGTGTGTTTTTTATGATGTCAGCTCAAGCTTCTGTGGGAATGACCTCCTCTGTTCCTATTACTACACAGACAATAAGTAAACCTCCATGAACCTCAACTGCCGAACACACCCATCCCAGTCAAGCAAAGGAAGTAAATCATCAGACTAGACACAATACATTGGCCAAGCACTCAGGCACATACATTTACACGGTATTATCATAAACCTTTCTCCATTCTCTATAAGGCCGTTATAACTAGAAATACCTGCCCTTTGCTCTCATAACTTCCCCCTTGCTTTTCTTTATGTCAACACACCTTTCTTGACATGTAACAATAACCCGGCTGAGTTACAAGCACGAACAAAGTGCAGGTGAGTTAAACTAAAGACACACTGTTTTTGGTCAGTTTGGGGAGTATGAGCAGTGAAAAGGGCCCCTTTTTGGTCCCTAAAGGCCTGACGGGAGCCTAATCCAAGGCCAGACCTGTTTTCGTATGAATGCTGGGCAAACCAGTCACTTTCGGTCTTGAGGTGTAATTGTCGGGATTAGTCTCTTAACAATGAGTACAATGCCAGAGTCGTATCCTGTTTCAGCAAAGGCGTGGCATTGGATGCTGGAGAACTACACTGGCAAAGATGGAAGAGGGTGATTGTTTGAATCTGCAAGCTGCAGGACAAACAGGTGTTTGTTGAGCACTCATCCGAGCCACAATAAAATCCTTCAGTTGATCAATTTTCACTTTTTTTCCAGTATTTATTACAATAAAGCTATGTGGAAATTCTCAGTTAAGCTAAGTTTCTTTTCCCTAAAATATCCTAAAGAGAGCAACAGTGTTTTGGAGAATTTTACAAGAATTTCTATAGATCTGACTATTGTGTTGATGCTTTTTAATAAAACTGTTTAAAATCAATGTAATAAATAGAAAAAGTGCAGAAGCATATATAACCACAGCCACAGCCGTTCAGAGCATTAATAAGTTGCCAGTGTTTAATTTGTTAATATTGATAATATATGTATAAAGTTTGTCAATCAGCACTTTTTAAATACGGGTTAAAAATGAGTGAAACTCAGCCTAGACATATGCTGAAATATATGGCTCTGCTCTGAAAGGTTGGCTTTGTTTAGGCGTTTCATTTGCATTCCAAATGAGGTTCGGAGTGAAGCACAGAGGCCTGACCTGAAGTCATTTGGGTACTGATGCCTATCTGCCCATCCAGTCACGCAAGACAGGGTGGAAGGACATTCATCAGCAGGTCTGAGCCAACAGCCTCAGATGCACAACAAACACAGACACACAGAGGCAAATATCTGTGCTTGTGCACACATGTTCACACTCCCACTTGCAAACACAATGCTAACCCAAAGGCTTCATTTACTTTTTCATATGGAGTGTAGACATAGTATTATGTTTGTTTGTTTTTTTGTTATGTTTGTCATCCTTTTCATGTATTTCACTGAAAAAGATTTGGTGAACTCCTGGAAGGCTTCCAATGCCACCAAGTTAATAAATGTGTTCTTCACATCTTCTTAAACTCATTTTGCTAAATGGGATGCCTCTAAAGTTTCTGCTAAAATAGGAAGTGTTGCTATTATTTCTTATCAAGTGTACCTGACAGTAAGCTTCCTAATAATGACAGGCGTTGTGTTGCTATTACTGCAAACAGGGAGCTAAACATGTAAGAATACATCCATCTAAATTGGAGTAGATGGATATTTTAATAATGTGGTTATAGAGTCAATAATAATTCTCAATGAATGTCTTTTCTTGTTATTATTATTAGTCTGTCTTGGTTTTAAGAAGACATTGTTTTAGATAATTTTT
The DNA here is from genome assembly GCA_037177515.1 of Pseudomugil tenellus. NCBI lineage: Eukaryota > Metazoa > Chordata > Actinopteri > Atheriniformes > Pseudomugilidae > Pseudomugil > Pseudomugil tenellus. The sequence goes on from JBAMHX010000015.1 coordinate 20,813,826, forward strand.
GATCATCACATCACCTGTGATAATGTTTCATATCAATCGGTGGCTCCTAATTTGAATCAAATCGAATCAGCCCACATCAAATCGCTATCTGCTTGCACTCTCACTATATCTGATTAATTGGAATCAAATTGATAGATATCTAAAATAAAACGTTCATCACTGAAGAATGAGCAAGATTTGAACATTATTTTTGGATTTTGCATTTGTCCAATAATGTTTGTTGATCATGTTTAAAAGATTTTTTTTCTATAGTCCTTCCAGAGAGTGTTCCTAATTTACAGATTTTGAATGATTGCTTTCATGGTTGTCCGTCATGTTGGCTAAATGTTAGCCATCCCTCTTATTTGGATGATAAAGCATCTGAGAGACAAATAAAATGCTACTTGTATTGCATTTCCTCACCTTGAGATGTTCCTTAATGTACCTACAAAACAAACAGGCCTTCTCTTTCTATGTAAATAGTAAATTCACACATTGCAACTGACTTTTGAGGCAAACTGCTTTCTGAGTTTAATTTCCTTCACTCTATCCATACTCCAAAGATTAAAAAGACTTGTGTACTGGCAAACTCCTTTCTGTTATTACTATTTATAATTTTTCAAGCCTGAATGAATCAATATCAATAATAATACACCAAAGCACACAGTGTTTGTCTCTCGCATTATGCTTATGCCTCAGTTAACAGATTACAGCGAGTTGATTACAAGACTAAATAGGTCTTTTGGAAGAAACAGACAGGTGTGTTTGGAGATGGTACACTATCATAGCACCTCATAATGCCTTCAAAGAGAATATACACAAACCTTTTAAAGTCTGACAATACCAAATTTGGCTGCGAGGAAGGTGCGGCTGACAGTGTTTAAAGATGGGCACAATGAGCGACGACCTTGAGGTCAGCATTTACGCTAATTTCCTAAACAAAATCCAACGTCTCAACCATGAATGACTGAAACTTGACCCGGCCAGCAGCTCTGCAGGTGTGTTTGACAGGCAACATGAGGCAAACTTCTGTTTAAGTGCGTGCACGTGTTAAGTGTGTATGTGTGAGCACACTATTGGTTCAGGAAGCAAGAGCCAATCCGGTGACATTGAACTTCTTCCTGTCACGAATATGTACTGCCAGTGACAATGCATTTTGGTTGCAGGTCCTTCGTGGATGTGTTTTAAAATCTGCAGAACAAACTGTAGTTTTTCTCAGTTGCCCAGGGAGAAATATTGCATCCAGATTGTTATATAATTATATTATATATGTTATATGATTATTATATAATTATAATAGATAATGTTTTATATATAGATAGATAGATAGA
>JBAMHX010000015.1:20868067-20890252 GCA_037177515.1 Pseudomugil tenellus
TGGATGGATGGATGGATGGATGGATGGATGGATGGATGGATGGATAGACGGACGGACGGACGGACGGACGGACGGATAGATGGATGGATAGATAGACCTGATGTTACAATCACTATTAACAGATTAATGAATCATTCATCAGACAGGACAATAAATGAAACTGTGTTGGACCTGGACCAGGCTGAACTCTGGAAGAAATCTGGGTCATACATATCACCTCATTAAAATGAGAACAGGCCATCCAGCTGACATTCAGACAGCGCCTGAAGCCATTTGGAGCTTTACTGTGAACTGATGCAGAAGAGTGGATTCTGAAGGGAAAACTCACTCCAGTAAATCTGGATACGTAGGACACTTGGAATCGGCTCACTAAACATGTACCCACATCTAGGACACATGTGGTTTGCCTGAAATGACTTAGGGACAGAACAATTTGATTATAAGGGCCACTGCAAAACAAATTTGTTCCTTAGGATAAATGATCTGTTGTGCAGATGATTCACATATAGTCTGTGTTAGGAGGTTTATACATCTGCTGTACCGTAACGTTAATATCATCCAGTTTTAGTAGAAGGGATACAGCACTTGAGATTTTATCTATTAACATTTGTTTAACTAAGTTTTTTACAGAGAGCATCCTGTAAAAACACCAAACAGGACTCAAAAAATTGCTGTACTATTAGAATCGCTTTTCTGCCATTCTTTAGTTGCTACATATTCAAGTGTAACTATGTTTGCATGAGTCCTTATTTTCTTTAAATGATGCTTTGCAATTTCATTGAACTCTGCTTTAGCTTTTCTGTATTTTTTATATTTTCGCATCTTTCATTCATTACTGGTTGCCTCCTTCAATAGTATGACAAATATATATTTCTGTTTGTTTTTATTTATTTAACATCCAAAACTATGAAATCAGCTTTTGCTGCAATATTTCACATAACTATATATTTATAAGCATCTGTCCAAATATTTTAAATTTAGGATTATGTAATCACAAACTGAATGTCTTTTAACTGGGTAAAAGATGCAATTTCATTTAATCGCCAAAGTTTTACATTTTTTGTTGATTTTGTATAATTTCCTGACATTATGAAAATTTGCTTATTAACTGAATAAATAAGTGACATGCAGCCTTAATTAAAAGGCAAGGAATTGTAAGTAAAAAGGAGAGACAATTTAACACTTCATGTAATGTCCTGACTTTAGAAACCTAAACAGGACTTACTTAATATAAACAAATAAAACACTTTGTTTTAAAAGGGTCTAAATATATTTGACCCATAGATGTGGCCCAGCTCATAAATTAAGTATTAGGTTTAACATAAACAGCTCTGCTTTTATGCCACTATGCAAATATTCCTGTTTCAGTCATTTTCATTGTCATCATATTCTATCATACCGCTACCATTTCATTTGCAGAAAAAATATGCTACAAAAAATGAATAAAAGTGTGAAACTTCAAAAGATGCATGTTGTTCTGGTTGTAACATTAATGAAGCGAAAAAAGAAAAGTCATGTTACAAAAGCTCTCCTTAAAAATGAAGCTCAGCATGTGTAACATCAACCTAAGTAACGGGTTAATTATGGGAAACAACAATAATGAGGTCTTTCCTCCTGCATTCTTTATAAGACAACAACTTAACAAGAATTAAAATGAGAATCAGATGCGTAGGGCTGCTGGCAGCGAGGTACTCACGGCTGGGAGTGTGCAGTTTCATAACGTTCAAAAGCATGGCTGAGGTCGTGCTTGTTGTTCATGTAACACTGGGTGCACAGGTCATAGTCGAAGCACACTTTGCACTTCCATCGCATTCCCATGATACCATGCTTCTTGCAGCTGTCACAAATGATATTAGAATGACGCACCCCTAGAGAGAAGAAAGAAGCAGTTAAAAAGATTTGGTTTTAATTTTTGTTTAAAATTGTCCATTTTTCTGTATAACATCTCATGACCTGCACATTACATAATATACTCTCATTTACCTCCTTGATAAAGTCACAGAAACATTCAAAGCATATGTGATGTCCTTCCAGATGTTAGTTATAAGAGTGGCTCAAGTCAAGAGATTGCAAAGAACTGAGGCAGAAACAATATGACAAAAATATAGCCATCCCCTTGGCTCCTCATCTCTTTTCTTCTTTTGCTCCATTAACTGAAGGGCAAGCTTCTCAGGCAGAAAAATGTTGCTTTAAATGGAGCAAAATGCTAATGAGTACTGCATTAATGTGTGTGTCATTCAAGAGCAAAAAGGAACTGGATGGTTGATGATTAGAGATGACTGTAACTGTATTGTACCTACAAAACTTGGCAAAGGCTTTGTGACATGCATTATGACAAAAACCCTGCAACCATTACAGCTACCGGAGATGTGAATAAGGAATATTTTTACGTGCTTATTTGGACGTAAAAAAAAGAAAAAGTCCCGCTTGTTTTAAGTACGTAAATAGTTTCTTAACTGAGAAATTTTCATGGGGTCCTATCTACGACTCCTCAAAAATTCCCAAAAAGACAAGTCCGAGGATAATTTGGTGACAATGTTCATTTGTACACCTCTGAAAGTAAATCAGACATACAAAAGAAAAGAAAGAAAAGAAAACAAACTGGCTGTCACCTCTGATGCATCCCTATCAGAGTGATCATTGATCTAACGCACCTGAGCACTTTTTAAACACTTGGCCCCCACCAACTAGTCACAATTAATTCTTTTAAAAAAAGAAAACAGACAACTAACTGGGGAGTTTGTTGCCCAGTAGGAGATATCCTTGTCTCCAGATCAACTGGCTAACAGTGGTCTTGTCTGGGGGGTCTTGTGTGCAGGGCTTTACCAGGCAGCTTTGCTCCATGGCATCAGAGGGCTCCAGGCAGTGGTCTCCTCTGCTTTTGCTTGGGTTCTTGTGTAGTTTTCTATGCATTGGCTCTTCTGGTCGCTGTACTTTGCAAGCCTGCTCTACTGTTAAATCTCATGTTTTTATCTTTTTCAAGCAGTGATACTGTATATATTGTTATTGTAAATCACTGTTATGATTGGTTTGCAGCTGTTTTCCTTACTTTATTTCATTTCTGCTCCTTTCTATTTTTTCATTTCACAGACCTCTATCACAGGCATGCAAAAGCTTTTTGTATTATTTCATTTACAAAAAGTTACTACATTTCACCACATTAGTTAAGGCAAATGATATAAATAAAAGCTACCAAGTTTAAGAATGACTGGTTTTAAGTACTTACCAATTTGAGCATTGTCATAAAGGAGCAGATCATAGGCACCCTGATAGCCGGTACGATAGTTGGTCCGTGTACCACTGTCCCACTGTACTACCACAGTCTTATCCGGGGTAGTAGTGCTGCCCTGGCGCCCAATCTCCACCACAGTGCCCACGTGCCCCTCACCGTCATCTTGGTTTCCCCATTTCCAGTCAAGACCACGCACCACGCGCATGCCCACCTCCATGCTGCCTCTGTTGGGGCCTGGCCTACAGGCTGAGGGCAAAGGCTGGGGCCTGGCAGTACTGTCTCTTCCACCACTGCTGCGCCTCCGGAGCTTCTGGGTTGCAGAGCCGGATCGCGCGGATGGTATTGCAGGCAGGGATGGCACCAGGGTTGTTTCTGGGAACAGATCCGGGGTGACTGAAACAAAAAGAGGATAAAAGTTCAATGAGACCTGGCGAAAAAAAATCTAGCAATGAAACCAGAACAAAGCACAGAAAATTAAAATCAGCAAATAGGTAAAAATAGTATTCATATTAATTCAAATCCACTTTTACTTCAACCTTTTTTGCTCTTTAAGCTATTCCACTATCTTCAAACAAGAAAATAGCAAAACCTTTGTGGCTTCACATAACTTGCGTGTATCTGACATTGGCTGCTAAGGGAACCATTGAGCAACAAGCCATATGTTTCATTCATTTCGTAGCAGAGTTTTTCTCTTGGCTGGTGGATCATTCACTGGAGGCCTTGCTGTGTGTCATGGCACACTTCAGGAGAGAGCAGCTGGACACGACCGCTATGCCCTGCTGCGCTAATCAAGCCCTGACCTGACACGCACACACACACTTGTACTTAATAGGATCCTCTGGCATCACTGGCCTCATTTATGCTCCGACAACAAAATTAAACCAGCAACTACTAAGTGCAAGATGTTAATCTTAAACAAACAAATAACCAATTTTGATATGAATTAAGCTTGCCTGAAATTTTTCACAATTATCAAAACATTTCATTTACCATCAGATATTGAAACAAGAGCCAAGTCTGCAGGAAATGTTATGTGTTCTCGTAAATCAAGTATCAAGTGAATATTCTCCACCCTAACTTCTTCTAAAATCTATAACATTTCATTCTCAACCAAAATAATTTTTTCTCTTTTCAGAGAATGTGAGAGTTAAAAGTGACGATCACTGCAATGAACACAAAAATAAAAGTACTGTATTTTATCTTATCTTTGTCCATTTCTAGTCTATGTCCCAGAAATCTTTTATGAAAAGCACTGAGAAGAAAACCAAATACATAGTAATAAAGCATATATTCACATCTATGATTCACATCCATAACTGATTGCTGCAAAGGTTTAAATTAATGCTGCTGAAATTTGGAAACAGGAACTAATACTGAAATGAAGCATCATTACCCGTGTGTGGAAGCTGAGTCAGCATTATGGAATTCATCTTTTATATGTATTTATAACATCCAGAACAGTCCTTTGTACTATACAGTAGTTTCCGAGTTTATAAAAGTCATGGTTTATCAGTGTGCTATATTAGAGTGGAAAACTATTTGTATGTAAATGTGAAGCACAGAAAAGCATTTCTCCGCAAGACTGACATGACAATACTAGGGCTGTCATATCTTCAGGGCCTTCAGATTTGTCTACCTTTAATCATCTTCATAAAAAAACTATTTAAAAAAGCAAAAGAAAAGAGTTGGCTGATATCAAACATATGAGATTAGGGAAAATAAACAATGTACAAAGCCTTGGAAATATAAGGACATAGTCTTATTGTGTCCACTTCCTGCAGTAAAGTTAAGTAGTGGAAAGGAAGAAAATCCACTCCCTCAAAAGGCTATCATGCACATAAAGTTTAAAAAAAATGAAAAATACGCTGACTTCTGCTTTCCAGGAGGAATAAAAGGCAAACAGCTCAGCAATTAATGAGTATTCAAAGTGATATGATACAAGTGAGAAGGGTTTATCAAGGAGCCAGTGATGCCGCACTGGTAACTACGACAGGAGCAACCTGAACAGGACCACCTCGTTCTTAAGAACCATCCTGTGAGATATTTTGAAAATAAATTGTTGTAGATCTTAACTCTTCACAGAAGGAACAACAAAGGCCTGCATCACTGCATTATTCAAATCTTTATTATAATCATATTTTCACTTTGTTGGTTTTAGTTTCTTGTAGAAAAGATGATTTTGACAGGACAAAATTATAGTGGAAACTTAGAAGTATGTACCTCAGACTCTAAGCTCAATGATCAAACTCAAAATAAATCAAATAATTGACCAGGATTTGTAGATTTACAACCCTAAAATCAAATAAATATTTATACACTTGCCAATATAAACAGACACGTGATATTAACAGTGTCTCTTCCTGGATGACTATAGGACAACCAAAAAATGTTAGCTGTACAGACACATGACATTATGTTGAACAGAAGTGCCCTCACGCCTTAAAAAGATGAGAATGCATTTACCAACTAACCATCACAAGGTTAATAGAAAGAGACTATGACTGTGTTGAGTGGACTAAATGCAGGAAAGACCACACTTTCAAGATATAAACAACTCTTCTGTCAACTGTTTTTCACTCTGACAAAGATAATGTGTGACTGAGTAATATTTTGGAATGTGATTCACAATATGAGGGGAAACTCTGAGCTTCTTCACCATCTTCGGAGTTTTTTCATAACCACCACAACGCCATCAATCCAGGAGACAGAGGGGCTTGGACTCCAAACCCAGAATGCAAACCGCCAGGACAAGCATGCTTACCTGGTCTTTCAAGAATGGATTTCGAAGCATCAAAGCCTGCAGGTCGTAATCGTGCGGTTCTGAACAAACCCTTCCTTATCCACTGAAGTCTCTCTCTAATCATGATGATTGGCTGAGTTATGAATCTTCTTCCAACTTTAGATTGTTTTAATTTTCTTTGGACATGAATAATAAAAGTCACAGTTGATTTAATTAATGTTGAGTTCTCACCACAGCTTTACTATTCTTCATCATAAAAATTCAGATTAATCACCATATTTACACATCATTAGTTTATGTTTGTTTGTCCTTTTTGTACATTTTCTTATTATTTCCTTTTATTTTCTTAATAATATTTAGCACATGTATAGACTTTAGACAAGATTAATAAATATTCACTTTATTATCTGGTCTTTGTCTGTCTTGATTTCCCTGGTCATGATTCAGGTCAATTCAAACAAGAAATTACGAAAATAGAGTCTGAAACAGATTTATTAAAACACAATAATTATTCTTTTATTCTTTGATTGAGTTATTAACTCTATCATATCATAGGTTTACTTTTATGTCTATAGTTTACTAAGTTAAGCTAGAAAATAGAAGGTGGTGCCCCGGGGAAAAATATGTATTAATTATTCATGTTAATATTTTATATTAATATGAATTTATGACACATTACCACAACTGATCGAAATTCCAGACTAAGTAAACAAATTAACAAGATGTTTATAATGGCACAGACAATAATTAAAAAGCACACAACAGGGCCACCAAGAGGAGGGCTTTGCAATCTGAGCGTCTGCAAATTGCGCTCCAATTTATCTGCAAGTTTTCAAATTTATATATAATAATTTTAGCTAACATTTTGAAGTACTTTAAGTCAGTCAGTAGGTGAGTTACTGCTGAGTTTGTGTCTTGGTTTTGGGTTATTGTTTTGCATCACTAGTGGTTTCTAGCTCTGTCATTAGCACTTCCTTCTAAAACTTGGGTCCGTGACGAGAGTTGGACTTACTGTTTACTGCAAGCAGAAAGAAAGAGGTGGTTTCAGCCATTTGCAATCAAGGACAGTAACATCAGCTGTGTCAGTACATTAGCATTCAAGGTGCACTGAAGCATTAGCAAGTCCACCGAGCACAAGCAAAAGCTGATATAACAAACAATGTGCTGCAAACCTATTCCTATCAGATATGGGTAAGGACTGAGATTTGTCTTCCACAGACAACGCAATCCGCAAAACCTGCCCTGTCCGATGTCATGCAACATCAACCACAAAATCAGTCTGGCTTTCGGCAGGGCTACTCCACTGAAACTGCTCTCCTGTCTGTTACTGATTTACGGTTTGCCAGATCCACCAGTCAATTCTCAGTCCTTGTTCTGCTGGACCTTTCAGCTGCTTTTGACCAATAGATTGTCCTCTCCACACTCTCTGAGCTTGGCATCTCAGGTTTTGTCCTCTTGTGGTTCACGTCCTACCTCACTGGTAGATCTTTTAAAACATCCTGGCGAGGGGAAGTGTCCAAATCACATGTTGAAAACAGGGATGCCTCAGGGATCGGTGCTCAGTCCTCTTTTCGCTATACACCTCCTCACTTGGTGCGGTCATAAGCTCTCATGGCTTCTCCAACCACTGCTATGTAGATGACATTCAGCTTTTCCTTCCTTCAACCTGACGCTACATCTGTCTCAATGAGAATATCAGCATGCCTTGCTGATATCTCTGCGTGGATGAAGGCTCGCCATCTTCAGCTAAATCTTTCTAAAACTGAGCTTGTAGCCTGTCCAGCCAATCCCTCCTTACATCGGCCAATATGTGTCAACTTTGACTCTATCACGCTTGTGCCTACATCTGCTGCCCAGAATCTTGGTGTCATGATGGATGACCAGTTCACCTTCAAGGTCCATGTTGCTACGATTGCCCGTACTTGCCAAATTGTCTCTACAGCATCAGGAGGATCAGACCCTAACTTACAAAACACACAACACATCTCTTGGTTCAGGCTCCAGTCTTTTCACATATTCACTATTGCAATTGCAGGCCTGGAGATGAGATTAATTTAACTATTCTATTTGCCAAAATTGACTTGGAGAGATTTATCCAGCTCTTTGCGACAATTCAGCACTGATGACAGTGGGAATAAATGGGAACAAAAAAAAACAAAACAAATCAGTGCCTCTAGCACTACATGGCAACACCTGTGTCCAACTACACTTAACAGCAGTCTGACTGGCACCTATCTATACTCTCCCCTATTGTTTGATTTCTTACTTGTGTTTCCCTTATTCTCAGATGTAAGTAATCTAAAGCAGATTGAGTAAACCTTCTAAACGACTAGTCGACCCTCCTGTGTAAAGAAACTGTTCATTGCCTCCAGTTAAGCTAGTGTATAGATTAAGATGTTTTTCAGTTCTTCACTATAAATATGTTTATCCATATTTAGATGTATTGATACAGGAGGTCCTGGTAAGATAAAAGTAGAAGGCTACAAGGGAAAAAATATCTGCTGACAAAATCTAAAAAGGAAATGACGGTTACACATTCAACATTGTTACCTGAGGCTAAGTTACTGATGGTGACTTATTGCACATGTGTACAAAATGCAAATTATGGTTGCCTTTTTGATTAGATATGATTGTATAAGAAACAAATGGACACTTTTGGTTGCCCAGAAGACATGTTTGCTTTATTATATGCATTTTCACTCATATAGCCTGGGGAGCAGCTGATAGTTACTGCTATCCCCAATTTATTTATTTTCATACTTTGTGCTAATTTCTAATTTCATCCATTTCTCACACCACATGCTAGGCATCCATATAGCCTCACTACGTTGTACCATGTAAAAAATTTAATTGTAATCCAGGAACAATTGTGTGAAAGTGGTCAGGCTGCTGAAAAAAAACCTGGTTAGCAAGACTTGGTGTACTGGATAAATCAAATCCTTTTGCATAAAAATAGTCTATAGAAATAGAAACAAGTGTGTTTCTTTCTTGATTTTTGGTGATGTTTAAGACAATAATGTTATTTTAAACACTGCAGATAGGCCAGAGACATGAAAAAACATGCAATGAGCCCTTAAAACCCACATATCACCACCCCCTCTAACTCCACCCACTCAATGCATTTTTTTCAGCAGTGCTAACACTGATATCTTATCAGTATTAAATAAACCAGTACTAGCAAGTAGACACAACATGGGAGTTTTAGTGGACGACTCTAGCCCTGTTCCCACATCACCGTTTAGTACTAGGACAAAATATGTTTTTGCTTGTACAAAACCTTCCACAATCAAACTGTTGCAAACAGTGAGTCTTGAATTTCATCTCTTACAGCAATGAGAGGTAAGCTTAACAAGTTGTTGACATTAGTTACAAGAAAAAAAATACTAGCCCCATATTACAAAACCAAATTATGCTCAGGTATATAACTATTCTATCACATGAAACTATAGGCCATGTTTTTGTTTATTTGGTCATTTAGTTTTTTCAATTCACTTCTGTTAAGAGTTTGCATTTAATACATTTATTTCTAGAGCACTTTACAAAATACTCAGTTACAAAATGTAATATTTCAAAAGCTTTCAAGTAATAAACATTAAAGGCTTTTAGTAATGATGTGACTAGTTCTGTGCAGATTAAAAGCAGTAGACTTTCAGAGAGAGTGGGCTGCAAACTCAAATGCTCTGTCTTCTTGTATTTTTCTACTATAGCTAATGATCAAACTAGAAAGGAAAAGCAGCTTTACTTAAGCTTTGTTTGCTTTTTTTTAAACCTGCTGGATAAAAAAGGCAACCATATAGTGTTGCATATTTTTTTATCCTTAAAGCATTATCATTTTCTCTAACTTAGAGTAGAAAGAAAAGCGAGTGTAATGACAAATTACCAATTTTAGGTCATAGTCTCTCAGTACATTTAGACAATGCAATGTAGCAACTACTTAGACTCAACAGGAGATGCAAGCTGACCGCTGTTTTTCCAGAGGCTGGCTCGACAACAAGGTGTGTTGAAACAGGAATGTAAAACCAGCTGGATAGCAGCCCTCATAGGACCCAAATGAGTACCTCTGCTCTACTATGTACATTCCTTTGACATTTTTCTTCATGTGTGCATGTCTGTGTGTGAGATGACCAGGACACTTGTGTTGTTGAAATGTCACAGCCAATCTGCACCCGAGAGCTAAGACATGCAGGATTACAGCTCTCTGCCTGCAACAACAGATGGGTTGGCTTCCGTCATACGCACTGCTGAGGGCAGGTCTGTGAGGGCAACTTCAACCTCCTTCAATGAAGCACTCTTTTTTTCCGGAGTGAAAATACACACTTTTTTTTTTTTTTTGATCAAAGATTACATTTGAAAGCTTGTTTTAAACTCTTAAAATATATACATGTTAAAAAACATGCAGAGCATCAGTACAGTGGGCTTATTTGTAACTGTGGGATTGCACCACTTGGAGTATCTGTGCTGTACACCGCAAAAACTAAAATTTAAGTAAGATCTCAAATCAAGGACACATATCCTTATTTTTTTTTAAACGATGGATAATTATTCTTACTTAGTAGGTTTTTTTAATATTTTTTTTTACTTGTTTTAGGAATTCTTAACAGGTTACTGTTCCTTGAAATAAGATAAATTATCTGCCAACAGAACAAGAAATTTTATCTTATTTCAAGAAAATTAAGCAAATTTTTGTAGGTTTTTTTGTTTTTTAAAGCCAGTTGTTGTAGTGTAGAAAAACATGTCTTTTACAATGTAAATGATCAGCACTTCCCTCAAAAATGAGACTGTCTCCAAAATGCTGGGTCAGTCTAGCGGATTAAACACTACCAAATAAAGTGCTGCTATGGGGTTTTGATCTAATTAGCTCAACAAGGCCAAGATCCCCAACAAAGCAAACTAGTCCAAAATGTTAAACGCGTCTGCAATCGCACTGAAAAACATTTTGCGATATTGAAATATATAATCACTATGTTGCAGTAATTATTCAACTTATTCAAAGTTTAACTACAATTTCATAGATTTAAGAGGAGCAGGTCCATGACATGACAAAACAAAACATACACAGAGTGTAAGGGATTAGCTGATTTAAATTATTTGTAATGCTTTACCCAATAGGAAAAAAAGTTCTTCCTCATGTTGATTATCACTAAGCAGCTTCTGCTTCAAAAGTATTATTAAGGACAGATCCAGTATCAGGGGAAATATGCTACTGTGTGAAGCAGCAAAGACTTGGCTATATCCCCTCTGACACATGGTCTAATTGGCATTCATCCTTATTTCTACTCCCATTTCCAATAATGGAGTAATTTTTTCTCTACTTTTCCGAATGTAAATACTTAACAGACACAATCTGTAACTTATTTAAGAGTTTGGGGTTTTTTATCAGCAATGACAGAAAACCTGCTTAGACTAACTCATGTCCAACACATCTGGCGTACAAATGACTTTTGGGAAAAATCAATAATGAGAAAACATTTCTTCAGCATGTGGTGTTCACCCTGACAGAAAACTGAATTCTTAATTTCTATCGCCTTTAAGTTTTAATCAAATTATTGTTATTGAGATATACAGTTTACAATAATAAGATATATGAAAGAGAATGTTTGTTGGCATGAAATGTGAAAAACAAATGCAATCCTTCCTTGTAGACTGAAAACTGTAAACCTGTTAAACAGTTCACTAAAGTGGTACATTTTGAAACTCAGTCATGTCTTTCTCAAAATTTCTTCAATAAAAGATCTAAAACTAAGCTCAGAATTTTTCATATAAGCAAACATAAGCCCAAAAGCCTCTAATACACACACTCACAAATTCTTCCCCGGAAACACATTGCCTACTGTAAATTTGATGGGATTATCATATTGAATTATCTCGGATTATAATACTCACGCCCCATGATCTTCAATCCACTATTGAACATCCCGGCGGCTGTTTCCCAGTTTACTGTCACAGCACAAGCTTAGCACTGCTATTATCCAAAGCTGACCAGTGGGACCATCTGAAATCACCAGCGCTATGAAGCCGTCATCCCACTAACAGGGGAATAAACCCTTTCTGGCACAATCCTGGTGTTTGGTTAGCTGTGAACTTTGATCTTTGTTTGGGGACAAACTGTTTTCTTTTTTCCTTTTTTTCTTGGTAAGTTTTTTTGTATGACAGATGTTACCCAAGGCTTGTGCAAACTTGATGCTTTATCTGGAGCAAAAGAAAAAAAATGTGGCTGAGCAAGTCAAACAATGGAAGAGTGCTGATTCTACAGAAGGACTGTTTCAGGTTAATACATTACTGGTACTCAAAATAATCATGGACACTGTCATGCACATGTGACGAAGCTTTGATCATTTTTTAGGTGAAATCTTGTCAAAGGAGCTTGATTCACCCAAAGCTACGTCCAAACAACACAACTGCTCAGACTTGAGTGAAAGGTCATTTTAAAAGTCAATATTGATGTCACATGTTGCTGTTGTTACTTCACCTGCAACGCATCAAGTCCTATCCAGTCTGTACCTGAATTTTTCAGCCCCTGCGTCCATTTGAATGGACATTATTTTTTTTTTATTGGTTTGGACCAATAAATATGTACTGTGATTGAGTCTTGTCAGCAATGGACAAAATATTTTTTGCCCAGAGAAAAAATTCAGATCTGAAGGGGTTAAAAGGGTAGCATTACTTTGCAAAGAATCTTAGTCTCAATTACAAAGTTTTCAATAGTTACTTATATTTCTTTTAAAATACTGACTTAGCACCTAAAATAACCTGAAAGAGAAAAAGTGTGCAGGTCAGGTCAAACATTTTTGTCCGTTTGATTATCAACCTGTCTGTAACACAAATAGAGACTAGACAAGTTTGGAACCATAGCCTGACCTGATTTAAAAAAACACACAAAAAAAGATTTTACAAACAAACACTGCAACAAATGTAATGTAATAACCACTAAGGGCACAAAGCAGGTAACTTTTTAAAAGTAGCATGTCAATAAATGAGGATTGCAGGTATCTGACAATAAGCTTGTGTATTTTTATGTTTTAAATTAGACTTTTTTTCACCCTTATTGTTCACCATACTATCAAAACAGAGCAAATTTGTGGTGTTTTTTTTCCTGTTTCCCACTATCCTTGTTTTGTTACATATTGATAATGCTTTAACTGGAAGAGTTTAATATCAAGTTCTGAATCTTAATTAAAAAAATCATTCATCAATGTCTCCTCAATGTGCTCAGCTTACATATTAAGAACTATGGGCAACAATTTAAAGTCAAATAATAAATGATGACGCTTAGAACTAATTAAAGTATATTTGGCAGGTATACTTTCCTTAATTTAGCTGTTGCTGGCTGAAGTACAAAGTTAATTTTGGACTGATAAATGTATCATGTGGGTGAGTTTTGATTGTAGCTCATGAAGCGTCTCTTTTCAAAACCGGTTTTACTTAAAAGTAACAAGCTATTTAAAAGATAAATGTTCTTATTGTTCTTGCATTGTTCTATCCTCGCCTGACACATGTTAACTAAGCATTATCTCATCCTAATAACTTATATTATGATAGTTTGCTCTTCCAATAAAGTCAAACATCTTCTTAAACTGCCTTTAAAAGCAGAAATTTGGGTACTTGCTATCAAGAATGGAAACATTAAAAAAGTGCAAACTACAACCTCAGGTTTGATACAATAACAACCACAATGCTGTATTTTCAGGTAGAAACTGGTTAAAAGATTCCTTGCCTATTTGATCATCAGAGGTCTGTTAGACAAACTCTGACAGTTGCAGTCAAGACAAATATATCTGCTTTCTTAGCAATTCTTGTAGCTTCACTACAGACTACAATGATATGTGGCACATTTATAGCAGCATGGCTGCAGACTCGTTCCAAATGCACGCCTGTTCCCTTTACACTTCCTACCTGTCTTGGAAGAAAACACCATATTTGGCATATTTGATTACTGTGACTCTCAGATAAGATCCAAGCAGCCATATTTCCTTATGGCTCATTAACTCTGGCATTCTAGTCTTATTTTCTTTTCTTAAAGATACAAACTGGATAAATCAATCTATAGTGCTGTATCTACAAATAAAAACAGAAACAAAAACATTCCTGTCTTACTCCAACAGACATGACTGAAAGCTGCATCAATTCATCAATAAAACATGTGTTGTGTAGTTGGTTTACCTGTTGGTAAAGTGATGTGCAGCAGGGTGAACAGAGAGACGGGGAAAACAACAGGAGAGCAACTCGCTCTGACCTCCTGCTACATATGCATCACATGAAGAAAAAGCAGTTGTCCCGCTAGCTGCAGCCGAGAATAAAAAATAAAAAAGATAAAAAATATAAGAAAAAAAAAGTCTCGTCAGGGCTGAAGCCTGAATGTGAAGCTCTCCCTAAATGAACCAGCCGAGGAGGAAGAGATACGGGGGAGCAGAGGAGTAGGGCAGCCAGGCCGGCATTCCAAGGATATGATATGCAGTTGCAAGGGGTCTTACAGAAACAGCATCCTGCTATACAGACAAACAGATTGATGGTAGAGGATCAGAGCTGAAGGAGGGAGAAAGGAAAGAGCCTTACTGCTGGAAGATGCAGCCAGCATTTAGTCCTTTGTGCGTTGTGTCAGCAGAGATTACCACGGTGAAGCAGGAGGAGAGTAGAGGGAGGAGGATGGCCAGGGAGAGTGGCTGCCCGACGAGCGCTGCATTCAGCTTGACGTTTCCTTGCTTTCGCATAAAAACTGGCCAGTGGGCTTTGCTCTGTGCAGGCTTCCTCTCATCCTATATTCCATCACTGGTGCATGCGAGCATCAACAACACGCATGCAAAGCAGACACACTGTCTTCACCAATATGTACAAACACATGCGCATCAAACTCTGCATAAGGATGTACAGCCCTCTCCCTTTCATCGCCCATGGGGAACACAATTCGCCCTACTGCCAATGAGCAGACAAGCAGAGGACAGAGGGGGAGGGGCGTACATTTGGGGGGCAGGGTTTGGGTGTTTTTGGATGAGGTGGGGGGCACTCGTGGGGAAAAAGGGGTGGGGTTGGAAATTATTTTGATGAATGGACACCTGCCACAGACCTCATTTTCTGCTGTAAACTGGCTTGAGCAACTGCTGCTGTGAGGGTGCAGAAGCTCAGTCTCCTTCAGGCCCTTACACAAAACAAAGAGGAAGGAGACTGTGTGTTCCCCAATGCTTTCCCAGTCTTGAACTGTTTTCTTAAATGTGGCATGTGGTTTTAAAAACAAGCTAAAATGGCATTCTGCTATTCATTTAAATATACAGCTTACTGGCACAACTGGAATAAACTGTGAATGAATAGGTAGGAAATGATTTAGACACAGCCTATAATGAAGTTAATAACACTACTCTCCTCTCTACTAAACAAAACCACTGCTGTTCATGTCACAGACATGTTGGTCTTAAATATATAAGGCATTCATTCACACAATGCTTCTTCAAGCAGACATAAACATTTGTTTAGACATCAGTCGTCACAGTGGAAACTTAGATGTCTCTTTTTAAGCCTGAAAATCATTTAAAAAATAATAAATATTAAATATATATAACATTATAAGTAAATCCTCACGCAGAACCTTATCTAATTATAAAAGAAAGCAGGAAACACGTAGCACTGCACAATAAAATCTATGCAACAGGATTATATCCAGTTGATTATTACCCATAGCATTTAGGCTACGGGTATTTAGCTATGCTAAAATACTTAACACCATGAAAGCAGACCAGTCTTTCTGTCACATACATACTATCAATATGCCAAACACTCCATTTACAAACAAAACTGATATTTCCAAGTGCTAATGCACCAACATATGACCTTACAGTCATGCCTTCTGTATAGGGGCTGGGGCGATGCATTTTCAGGGGATTAAACAAATCTTTTAATTTTGCATTTTGGCATTTACGGTACCAATTGACTCCACAATTTGCACAAGAGTAGAAATCTGTTCTTCAAATTCCTTGACATATGCTGTCCAAATTGAGGAGGATAGGGTAAGGTGCAACATAACATCTAGAACAATTATAGCATTTTGTCAGAAGTTCAGCTTTTATAAATCCAAATCCAAAAATATGGGTTCATAACACACACTAACTATAAACCTGCTTAGGGAAACTGTACGTGTGGCAGGTATTATCCAGCTTGACATTTCAATATTATGCCAGTCTGGAGGTTAGAAATGCTATTTTCCTGTAAAGTTTATATTATGCTTTCTAAAGTTATGTGGGCTTGATGGGAACAGCAAGTTGTGACTAAACTAACAAGAAAAACAGAGTGAATAGTTATATTTTCCCTTTATTAAATTAAATCAACTTATTAATTCTGTCTCTCAAGACCATTATTTCTGAGGAAACCAGAAAGAGCTCAAGTTTTATTACTGTTTTGTGAATTGTGGCCCAAACTGTATAAATGCAGATGAAACTTTTGTTCCTAAGTAGGTGTGGCTGAGGCCTATTTCCCACTATGACCATTAGCACCTAAGACAGCTGCAGCCAGGCTCCATCACTCCCAATCACAGAAAGACAGCTGTAAGGGGTTAGGTATCATAATGTAATAATAGTTGCACATGTTCACCGAAAAGCAACCAAAGCAGAACCAGTTAAGACCAGGCAAGTCTTTCTCAACCATTTATCAAGTCATTTATTAAATGATTTTGTAGTCATTTTTACTCTCTTTTCAAATCTGTTTGTACGACTGGGTGACAGTGGACGCTAAATGCACAGAAAGTTATGATGACAGGTAGAGAAACAAAACCATGACACCCCAGGGGTCATTCATTTATCCAGGCTTAGCTTACTAGCACGGTTAAATCTCAGTACCAGCCTGTTTAGTCGAGAAGAGACAACGTGAGACCTTTGTAATTATTTGTATACAGGGACAGACCCTTGCAAGTAAAAGGCTTCCTACACATTGTTGAACTGACTGAAAAACAGAACTAAAAAATGTCTATTTATAGCATAAATATCCGTTTCTAAAATTAACATCCGACGTTAGTTCAAGCAGATCCCCGCCATCCACAAATATCGCTATTATGATCATGACATGTTTTTAAAACATGACTTTCGTTAATTATGAGACAAATTACTGTTGAGTTAATCTAATATGATGCCCGGTTAGCCCCTTATAAGTTGTAATATTTGCTGACATTCATTTGGCGAAATTAGGAACCGTTTTCTGAGTGGCTTTATAAGCATGGTAGGACTGTACGTAGCACTAGCTTGTCTAACGTTGACGCTAGCTAGCTAACTCATGTTTGGTCAACCTGTACTGGTATTAAAAAAAAACAATATAGCTTCTTTCATCTCGTGGCGACTTACCTGATCTTTAGTAACAATGTTTACTTTCTTGTAAACTGAAATTCCATATTGCTGTTTAATAGTGACGCTGACATAATTTGCTTTGGGGAAAATAAGTAATTACTAGACTGGAAGGTTTTGCTGCACATAGCCATGACAACACGCCCATGCATTGCGTCACTGAAAATGCTGCTTTCACGCGCTACTCGTAATAAACACAAATAATGTCCATTTTCTTTTGATTATCCATTGTTTGGTTCATATAATTGGCTTGGTATAACCGTTTATGACTCCAAATAATCATCAGTGAGGATAACATTGTGTGTTTTATGCGTTATTATATTTTAATAATCATAGTATTATAAATGAAAGTATTCAACATATTATATTATCAAAGTAGCCTATTTGACTTGGCCGGAAGTGTTACAGTAATGACGATGTTATACGCTCTGATTACTATATTTCTTTAGGAAAAGCTCTGTATATTATTATAGGAATATGTGCTAAAAGATGGGAAATAAATTACGTATATAAATAATAATTCAATTGCAATCAAGAGAGAATATACAAAGAATAAATGAATAAATAAATAGATAAAATGTGAGTAAAAGAATGAAGAGATGCTGTAAACAGGGTTTACTAAATATGTAAAGTGGATGAAACAAAAAAGACTAAAAAAATAATAATTAGTGTCCAAAATAAATTACTTTAGATCTTTGAGAGTCATGAGGTTTTTCATTAATGAACTACTTTGCTGCTTTGTGCTTTATTCGTGTCTTTATTTTCCTTTTTTATGTCACTTTAGGTGTGCTGTAAGTGTTACATTCCTGACTGCTAGTTTATCATAAGCATGACTATATTTTAATGGGGGGTTGGCTGCAGGGGGCAGGTGCACAGTTACAGCATCACAGTCTGAATATGCTCAAACACTGATAATTATGTAAAAATAAACTATTAGATGTTTACAAAGCAATAATTATGTTTTTTTATTTAAATAAATAAATAAATAAATAAAGTAAAGTAAAACTTTGTTAAATTGTTATCTAATCACCACAATACCTGCTAATTTTGTAGTTTGTCTTTAAGTTGCTCAGCTTTATTGAAATGACTTTTTTTTCTTTTTTTCTATGGGATGGTGTAATGATGCCATGAGACATTGTAATATGTTAGTTATTGCACAATAAACCAGACATATTGTCCAAATACAGATGTTTGTATGAATAATTAAATGTTACGCTAAAGAGTTTATCTAAAACAGGGGGGAAAGATGGGACATTTAACAGTGTCTGTTAGTGCATGTGGCTCTAACAATTGTTCTACACTGCCACCTGCTGTTTTTGTTCTTTGATAAACCTCAGCTGCTAAATGTGACACCTGTTTATGGATTTTTCTAACGGTATACTCCCATTCATGGTGACTGAGGTGAATAAAAACAGGACTCTACATATGGAGTGAAACTAAAAGGAAGTATTTTAAACACAAAAGGTGTTGTCCTCAGATTTATTCATACATGGCATAAAAATACAAAATGAAGAAATAAATAAATAAAAACTATCACTCAAATAAGTTAAAACTGAAAAAAGTAATAATTTTTTAATATAACTTGTCTTGTCCAGCATTAAAGCGGGCAGAATGATGGTCTGGCTGCTGTGCTCTGCTGAACAAATTTGCTTTGTCAAGAGGAGCTTCATATAAATATATAAAATGATCCCCTTGATAATCTAAATTCTTAATTTGTTTGTTTATTTTGAATAAATCTTGTTCTATGGGATTTACATATGTTGCGGGTACTGCAAGTGACTGCAAGAGGATAGAAAAAGGATAGAAAGACAACGGAAAGGAAAGAGGAGACAGAAATACACCACAAAGGAAATCATGCAATCCAACCAGATTCCAGACCATCTGCTACACCTGTACAGAAGTATAAAAGATATCTCACGACACCTGCAGGATGACAAATTCAACAACTGTCAGGAGCACCAGAGATGAACAAGCAAAATAAATATATAAAATAACAACCATGTATTTCAACTCAAAACTAAAACACACAAAAATTAATGAAGGGGGAAAGTAAATAAACCTAAAGGGAAGCTCAGTGACTTTCATCATGCAGAACGTACGGAGTGAAAAGTGCTTGCAGAAAAGCGGTCGTGCCGAGGCAACCACCCCGCCCTATAAAGGTCAGAGGAGGGCCAGGAACCCAGAAGCAAACCAACATGATAAACCAATATAGTTACTTACATCAATCATGAACTATTATGTTGTTGAACAAACCTTTGAGGAAATGACTGCAATCAGGTGTTTTCTGTAGCTCTCGATCAGACTTCTGCACCTGTTGGCAGGTTTTGTCACCTGCTCGTCAGATTTAATTATACCACTGGCAGTTTGGTAGTTGCATCAAGGTGGTGTTAAAGGAATAAAGTTAGGAATCACTGCTTTACACTTTGTTGTGGATTTTTTGAGGAGGAATGAGGAGACTGGTTCTGAGAGTGAAATAAAAAGAGTATCAGGATTTATTGAACAAAACAGACAGAAGTCGTTCAGTGTCTGCATCAGATGCAACTCTGAAGGGATTCTCTGTCCTTCACAGAATAAACATCCTTTTAAAAGGCTCATTAGGTCATAAATCTATCAGTTAAAGATACAAGAAACACACCATGCCAGGTTATCTTCGGGGTATCTACACATTCTTGCATTAAGAGAGATAGATCAGTTAGAGAGCAATCATTTAGGTCTGGTTGTTCTAAAACATAAATGATAGAAGATTAAATGATGCATTCTGGTGTGTTAATGTGACATGTGACAAGTGAAATGAATAACACCTTAATAAAGTGAATAAAGTAAGATCTTTGCAGAAATATGTCAAGGTTTTAGTTAAAAACTCTCTGGGAATTAACTCGGTTCAAAATCGTTAGTTTATGTTGCATCAACAGAAATAAATAATACAGTGTAACAACCTAGCATTTATGTTCTGTGTTTGTAACAGGCTGCTTTTAACAAAGTGCCTTTAGGCACAGTTTGAAAATAGTAATTTGCTAAATTGTTTGCTTTGTCATTGTCTGTTCATAACAAGTACATTCTGCATGGTAAGTGTGGGGAGTACACACACAAGTACTACTTATTTCAGTTATATTTATTTAGCTTCAATTGACAGCAATGCTATCCCCAGGTTCCTTTGGAAAATACCAGTTCAGTAATAATCTATTTCAATGTAATCACATTTTTAAAAAATGGTTATATATTTTACATTTTAACATTTCCTCAATTATTCATCCATGTTCTTCAACCTTTTTATATTTGTAAATCCAACTTTCACCAAGGTTTTGCAGATTGTCATTAACCCCCTGTAACATTTACTCAAATAAAAATTATAAAAATAAAAAGCAGACATGACAATTCAACATGGAGTTTTATTACAATCAGATAAAATACTATTAGACTCTCCAAAAGCAAAGCATGACCAAATTACCTTAATGTACCATAGACACAAAGCTTACTATTGAAGAGTTGTTTATTGTTTTTAGATGTTAACATGTATTTTGTCTTTACAAACTTTAAATATGGCAACAGCAGATTAATTGTGGATCCTCAAATGCTGAAAATGTTGCTCTCCCTTTCAAAATGACACCGACACTCCTTACCACTATTAAAACATTGTAAAAGCGTAATACTGCAAAGTAACCTGCATTTTGTAATAAGGGGAGCAACTAAACTAAATATGTTCAGTTTATAAATTACACAATAAATTAAAGCCAGCGAAAAGCTTCCAGATTGCTTCATACGAATACAAACAGGTACATCAACTAGTCTGTATTAAAACTAAATAAAAAATGGAAAAACTAATCAATCACAGCAATGGCAAGCTGCTGGGAGGAGCCAGAATGATTCCAAACACATAGAAAAGTCCCATGAGGAGGTTGAGCTTGGCTGTTTTCTGGGGGATCTTGGCATAGCACCGACTCCTGAACTGCTTCTCCAGGGGGAAGGCCATGGGGAGTGTGAGCAGAGGTAGCGCCATGCTGATGGTGTAACGGGTGGCAAGGATGCAAAACAGCACATAAGGGGCAAAGAGCAAGAGGTTGTACAGAACATAAGATAGTGTGGGGCCAATGAGGATGGCAAGGGTAACGATGCCTGCTTGCTTGTCAGAGTCCATGTCTCTTGTGTTATTGCTGTGGAGGATAGCTTCTGTGTTGAGAGCCAGCGGGACGGCGTACACCAGCGGCAGCACCGAGAGGTAACCAACCTGCACAGCGTGGGCGAACATGACAGCCAGAGGGCCGAAGGTAATGAGGATTACTACGTCTCCCAGGGCCACGTACTTGAGGCCAATGCCTAAGAAGAAAAAAAAGATAAAAGGGGGAAACACATTTCACATTGTGATTATTAGTTGTCAATAATCTGGTAACAAATATAAAAAATAGTTTGTTTTTCTTTCTTCTTGTTTGGTAACACTCTGCTGCTCTGTGTGGGAAAACTCAATGAGGCCAATTATAACCTAAAACATAAAAATATTTGAGTCTCAGCAGGAAAAAGCGACTAAAATATTATGATTAAAAACACTCCTGAGGCATGTACTATGATGCTGGATTTTCTCTTATCGAGGTAACGTAACCCCGAGTTTACATGCTACGGCGTAGCTTAACGTCTTACCGAAGTGTACTTATTAACAACTCCAGTAACTTAAACTGAACAGCTAACCTGCTCTGGACCAGGTTATGTTCTGGATAAGAATTCAGTGAGTTTATAAGCACCACATACAGACCAATCAGTTCTCTAGGAAAATGCCCCGCCCATTCTTAGGATATGAAGATGTTGTTGTGGAATTTTCTGGTTCCTTATTGTTATGGCGTACAATGTACGTCATACATCCTTGTGTCTGGTACAGTTCTATCTGGGAACACTATGATCATATA
>JBAMHX010000015.1:20903823-20918583 GCA_037177515.1 Pseudomugil tenellus
GATAGATAGATAGATAGATAGATAGATAGATAGATAGATAGATAGATAGATAGATAGATAGATAGATAGATAGGTGGGCATGTCAGTCAGCTGTCACACAAAACAAGACACATTCTTGTTGCAAAGCACAGAACAGGCTTCTTGGAGTCATGGCTTTTCTTCAAGTGTTGAAAAGTGGATTTATTACTTAAACTCATCTCCATAAAAAGTTATAGATTTATAAACTGGTGCTATCATGGAATATTGCAGTCAGGGAGATCCACATTTTGACTTCAGTCAGAATATTTATGAAATCACTAAACAGTGAAGCACCCATAGACAGTGTTTTAAAGCTATAAAAGACTTCAGAATCCAGATGTGCTTATTTGGAGCTAGTGTTTCACATCCCCAAAGACATATCAACCTCATTGGATCTGTGAAAAGGCTCATATTTCATGTTGGTAAAACATCTTTACTGCTGACCAGTGCCACTTTGCTTTACGAGGAATGGCTGTGCATGAAAATGGAAAATCCAACTTTCTCATCAAAACACAGAAATAGAAGCTTTAACTTTCAAGACAGCACCCTCTAGCACAGATTAGACTTTAAAACAAAAAAATTACCTGAGTATAAATAGTGTACGCAAGTCTTCTGCTCTTTAGATCCTAACTTTACACTGTGAGGTGAATCATTAAAGGTTTTTGCTTTGTCCAAGGAAGAAGCTCACACCACTGTGTTGCTTATTGGGATCCGCAAAGAGGCCCGGTCACATGTGCTGCACCTCTCCAGGAACAAGCGCTACACCCTCACTCCGGAGCAGCTCAAATGGGACAAATTCAAGCTAACATACAAGTATTTATTCACACTTAAATCTCTGGTCAATACAGAAACTGAGCATGGATGTAGATAGTTTTGTTAGACTTTTAGAGAACAAAGCAATAGTGTTTTTGTAAAGAAGAGCATGAAGATGAGAGCTAGATTAATGCTTCTGAGAAAATAATGTATCCATTCTCATGTCGCAGTTTAACGTCTGTCCACCAAAAGCTGGTCCAGCTAAACAACCAATAATGAATGCAATACACAATTCTGGGCTTTGGTTTGAGTAGAGGAGGAAAATTAAACAGTACACAGAGGACTTCTGTACTCACTGCAGTGGCTTTGCTTCAAAACATTTTGGATTGCGCGCCACGAACTGTTTGGAAAAGTTCCAGCAACTTTACTCTTTCTGGAGCTGTAAAATGATCCCATAAAGTCTCCATTGGCAAGATTAGACTGAACTTCTGAGGGTCACTCGCTAGGTTTTGGTGGTCTGACAACCTTAAGTTAACAGCACACAAACAGTGAACAATTAGCCGATACAGTTGCTAAAATAGAGGAATGGACGCTGCAGACTGATCAAACCAGAAGTGTCAGTGTAAATCTAACCCTGGCTGAGAAACATATGAATATGATATCTCAATAATGAAGCTGTACTTGCAGTGCTTGTGGGATTTCTTGTATGTCTGAACAGTAGCCATTGTATTTTGGCAGATTCCTCCTCTGTGAATGAATTTGCACAGAGACCAGCATTGACTACACAATTCTTGTGTTTCTCAACAGGTTGCTCTCCTTTCCAACGAACTTGATAAATGCCAGCGACACACGTCGCGGCATTGCCAAGGCTTTTGGCATGTGGAGCGACGTCTCGCCGTTCACATTCAGAGAGGTGCCAGCCGACGAAGAGGCAGACATTAAGATCGGTGAGTACTCTGCATGCGGCTGTATCAGTGCACAACAGATGTTCCTTGGCTCTGAACTGATTCGTTACCATTTCTCCCTCCATGCTGTCATCGCAGAGGCATCTTTACTTCCAAAGTCATTAAGCAACACTACCGTGACTATATTACCAAGCTTATATTCAGTTTGATTCATAATTCTAAATGAAAAAGTGGATGCCTGACAACTTCCATACGTGTAAGCTCATGGTAAAACAGGTTAAGTGATGTTTTATCTGTCCCTTTGGGTGCACTCCAGGGTCCCCCATAAATCTCAGTTACAGTGAGAGGCATGGTTGTCATCCTGCAGGGTGATGGCTGAGCAAAGGGCTCTCTGTCTTTTGTTATCCATCTACTCCCTGCTGTTGTCTACATGGAGCAGAAATAATTGAGCGAGGGCTTTCCTCCTCCTCTCAGAGGTATTTGTCTCCGTGTTTTGGCAGGCTTCTACCCAGTCAACCACACAGACTGTTTGCAGTCCTACTTGCATCATTGTTTCGACGGCATCACAGGAGAATTGGCTCATGCATTCTTCCCGCCAACAGGCGAGATCCACTTTGACGACCATGAATACTGGAGTCTTGGAAACATGCGCTTCAGCTGGAAGAAAGGCATGTATCTTCATCATTTTTTGTTGAAAACTCCTCATATTATAATGAATGCACCAGACTCCAAAGTGGACAATATGCACGAGAGAAAACACTCTGCTGTATCTTTGTTGCAGGGGTTTGGCTAACGGATCTAGTCCACGTGGCAACTCATGAAATTGGTCATGTCCTTGGACTCATGCACTCCATGGATCCAAATGCGATAATGCACCTAAATGCAACACTGACAGGGCGCAAGCTAATCACACAGGATGAGGTGTGGGGTTTGCACCGTCTGTACGGTATGGCCTCGTGTTTCTTACATATCTATTAGAGAACAATGGTAAAAGTTTCTTTTTATTAAGAAAATATGAGCATTTTGGACTTATTTTGTTTCGATAATACCTTGTGAATCATCCAAAAAGCTCTTGGAAGAGTAGAAATTCAATGGAAATCTAATTCTTTTACTGGAATGAAATGACATTATAGCCCAACATGACAGATCTGGTGTGTCTGAAAACAGAAATGAGCAGAGCATGTCCACTAGTGTCCAATAGTTCTGGAAATCTTGGACCATCAGAGGAATTGTTTTGCTGTTCTCCACCTAGTTTAATAACTCTTACAACAGATCCCATTACATTGTCATCCAGAATAACAGTGCAAGGATGTCTTTGCACAGCAATGTTTGTATCCAAATACCTATCAGCTATCATGATAAATGACGAACTCTTGGAGTTCAGCATGCTGTCTTTGTGATTGCAGGTCAAAGATTTAAGTGATGGTTTAATCTGGCCTAGTGTTCACTTAAAGTACAAACACATTTTGTAGTCATCACATTGAATTAAATGAAATTGCCTCTAGATACACCTGTAAAGAATTAGAAATAGAAAATCTGGTGGAGCATTTTTAGTCAGAATTCACAAGAATACAGACCACAGTGTTTGTCTTTGAAGGCTAGGAGTGAAAGCCAACGTGGCTTTAATGAATACTGTAAAAACTACACGAGTCATCATTAGTGTGTATTAAAGTGAGTCATTTTCACTGGCGGCAAAAGCAGATCAGGCATCCAATTCCTCCTGCTGCTGACTGAGAAGCGCTTTCTGCTTGTCGTCCTCACTCCGTCTCCGCATCTCTTCCAGGATGTTTGGACCGGTTATTTATCTGTCCGGCCTGGGCTCGGAAAGGATATTGCGACAGCAAGCGCAGGCTGATGCAGAAGCACTGCCCCTCGAGCTGTGATTTCTGTTACGGTAAGACAGCAGAAAGCAGCAGCAGTCCAGGAGGACTGTTTCTCTGACTAGAACAGCGTAAGGAGCTGCTGTGAACCGTTTGCCAATGGAGCAACGGGAGCCAACAGGTCCAGTCACACAAAGCTGTGATGGAGGATATCAAGAGTTTGATTTGAGGGGAGATTACACCGTCTACTGGGAGAGTTTTATGTTTTACTTTTGGAAAATGGCTAAGTCTCCAAGGACACTATGCAGAGCCAGTACCTGCTGAATGCTGTCATAATGAGAGCTGCTTTACACTAAGTCTGACACATCAGCACCCTGCATGCCTAAGCCTCTTTAGGTTTACAGAGGGATGCTCGGGTGTTGATGTCTCCTATTACACAACAGGAAACAACTCCTCTTAAGTATCACAGCCACATATTGTTGTGGCTTTCTGACATATT
Organism: Pseudomugil tenellus; assembly: GCA_037177515.1. Classification (NCBI taxonomy): domain Eukaryota; kingdom Metazoa; phylum Chordata; class Actinopteri; order Atheriniformes; family Pseudomugilidae; genus Pseudomugil; species Pseudomugil tenellus. The sequence continues at coordinate 20,907,819 of JBAMHX010000015.1, forward strand.
TGTCCGAGACAAGGGACAGTGCAGAGAGCCATGATGATACGATTCCTGGCTTGCAGCAATCTGTTCCTCATTGTTGATTGGGAGACGTTGTACGGCTGTGGAAAATTCCTAAGTGACTCCAAACCGCTGGAATTTCAGACTGTGGCTTGAGGGTTAGACACACACAAGGTCAATTTGGATTTTTGCGGCATTAACAAAAATGACTGTTTTAAGCAGACTATGAGCTGATCACCATCCTGCCTGTTGTTTATCAGAAACCAGCTGGGAGAGATTATATTGATAAGTCTGCTACACGGCCAGCAGGTCAACACATAAAGCATCCGATGTGATATGGTTGGATATGAAATCAGTGTTTACAAATTGTAAAGAACGAATCAGTATAGTTTATTTATCACTTTTCCTCATCGTGGTGCACCTGCTAAAGTCTTGCCTCTCAACCCTTTCCAGAATTCCCTTTTCCCACTGTAGCGCCAACCCCGACTCCCCCAAGGACCAAACACAAACTGGTCATCGAGGGCAAGAAGCTCACTTTTCGCTGTGGGAAGAAAATAGCATCGAGGAAAGGCAAAGTATAGTGAGTGTCTTTAACATGTTATGGGGGGGGACATAAAAAGCTGCAGTGATTGTGTTGAACTCTGACTCTTGTTGCAGCTGGTACAAAGATGGGGAGCTGCTGGAGTACTCTCACCCCAACTACATCTCCCTGAAAGATGACCACATCACTATAGTGGCCAACGCCATCAATGAAGGCACGTACACCTGCATTGTGAGGAAAAAGGACAAAGTTCTTACAAACTACTCGTGGAGGGTACGCGTACGCTTCTGAGGTCCCCCCCCCGTCAGCTGAGCAGGACACTAGGGCACATATTTTATTTTTCTTTCTTGTATCATCCACATAAAATTGACTATTGTTGGCTGTTTAAAATGCATTTTGGTATGTGTAAATAAACGCTCGTGGACAGGTGGTAAAAATGTGGAAAACACTGCTTGGCTGTGAAAAGCTGTTTGTGGAAGGTATTGAGTTATATTTTATTTGGTGGTGAGGTCTGAGGAGACTTTGTAAGCTGTTCGAAACTCCTACATCTCGGGATTCATTCAGCCTGGATGTCTTCTAAGCTCTTGAGGCAAAGGGATTAATGAGGTCCGGGGCCACCCATGAGTCTTTAAGAGAGCCTAAAAAATGGGCTCAATCAGGTGCAAAGTGTTATAATAGGCTTTTATGAAAAGTATGTTTATACTGATTCATACAGGTCAAACTAATTTACTGCCACTGGAAAATTGACTGGGGGTTTAAAAAAAGATTAATCCCTGTGGAAAACTTGTCATCCAAAAAAAATATCCATGTTTCTACTGTGCTTCTTTTTATGGTTCTGAACGTCAGAAGCACTTGCTTAAGTTCTTGCCATTTTAATAATTTACTTGCTGATCAAAACTAAGCCACTAAAGCCAGAATAAGCAATATTGTCCACAGCCTTTGGAGCTTCTTGGACCAAAAACAGCACATGGAGCACCTCAGACGTCTAGCTTACTTTACTAGCTTCACAGAGAAGCCAGCAGTCTGCTTCCAGATACTGGGCAGCGAGTCCCACCAGCAGCTCTCATTCCAAGCTTATTCAACACATCAGGTGTAATAATCTGCAGCAGGGGCTCCAGCAGGGGACAGATAAAATTGATTAATGAAAATTTCCATTCAGTGCCAGTTTTATAGAAGCCCAAGGATGTGAGGATTTTTCTGTGTCTGATGCAGTTAAAGTACCGTGCAGTCTAGGAGGGTCTGAAGCCGTACTGTTTGTTTTTCTTTGGCATGCAACCAGAGTATTTATTGGTTTAATTACGATGTTGTAAAGCTGTTTAAAAACAAAAGCAGAGCAAAGTCCCCCCCTAAAAAAGAAAAAGAAAAAAGAACTAAGACAAAGAGTGCAGCGCAGAGAATGACATCACTTTTGGACAGCGACTTTGGAGTTGAGTTGAAGGCTGGATTTCTTCTAAGCTCAGCTTCCCTTCTTTTTTTTCCTCCTCTGACACTTTACAGTTGTGTTTGCATAGCATGGACAGAGTTTATAAATACAGGGAAAATGGTAGACAAAACAAAGTCTAAAACTTTATTTCTAGCAAAAGTACGGTTTTCCTGTCAGCACGTGAGCTGACATTTCCAAGTAAATTCCAAACAGACCGGAGCATACAGCGAATGCATCATCATCCTCATCATACAGTAGCTCTGGCAGGCAGAAAATACCAACCATTCCTAAAATATGGTTCGGTCTCATGAAGTATAAGTAGGACAATAAAACAAAAGTCAAACATGACAGCTAAACTTCTAACAGATTAATGGTTGCCTTCTCTTGAAAAGTGAGAATGGTTTCACTTGAACTGAAAAAGTACAGAGAAGATGCTGGAGTTTGACATGTTTAAGCCAACAGTCTTGCTGTTAGACAGTCCTGACTATTTGGTAACAGTCGTTGATCAGATGCTGATCTGGCTTTTGGCTGTAAACCATCCGGCTTTAAACAAGTCCCAGAATTCCTTGCTCCATTCTTCTCTGGTAAGGCAGTCACATGTCCTGCAGTTTCAGGCTCAGAATTTGAGACTGAATCCTGGTCCCACCGCAGATGCTCCCTGGTTGCTGGTGGTCAGGTGGAAGCCTGTGTCTTTCAGATCATCATCCCCCTGTAGACACAATGGAAACAGTCTCAAACTTCTGAAATTATGTGGTTAAATTAATTAAATATTTATCACAGACCTAATATATATTAAACTGGTTATTGTTTGAATGTCTTTTACCCAAATTTAATGAGACTAATTGTTAATCCACACAGGCATAGATAAAGTTAAATCATTAATGCTGTCACTATTATTTCTGGGTTCTAGCAAGTGACTGAACTTGTGGTTCATGTCTTCTTTTACCCCGACAAGAATAAAAAGGAAATAAATAACTGTCTTGGTGTTGTGTTTTTTTTAAATATCAGTATCAGACTTATGGATGAAGAGGACCACTGCTGGAAATATTAGGAAGTTAAGGGGGCTCATCGTGGAAAACACAAGGAGGAAATACTCTGACACAAAGCAGAAGCCTGTAGGTCTGTAATCTATTTAACACAGACAGCATTCAGAAAGCCTGCTAGCTCTGTGTAATGGAGAAAGCGCAGCCTAATGTCCTTACCAGGTGACTGTAGCCAAGGCCTCCCTCGGGTGGACGAGGACTGGTGCCTCTCTTCACCCTCTGTTGCTCGCTCTTGGCTGGCCAGGTGGGGAACATGGAAGGGTCGATGGGGAGCGGCGTCTCTCTGAAGTACTCGTGCTTGAGCGCCTCGTCTGATATAATCCTCTTACTGGGACAGTAGGTGAGGAATCTGGAACACAGTCAACAATAGTTTATATAGATATGCTTCACAGACGTTTCAGCAAATGAGCAGAGGCACCCAGGCAGATATGACGGTTGTATAAACTAGGCTGATGATTAAATTCAGTATGCTAAAGAGCTAACCTGACACCACAACAACCCTTTGAAGGCAGGTCTCACCTCTGATTCAAACAGGTCTGCCATTTAGCTCATTGAAGGTCATTTTCCCATTTGGAAAACCAATCAGGGCTTTGCAGGCAGGATTAACTACGCAGGAATCATCTTTCTGTGTCAGAGCCAAAAAGTAGCAACAATAGATGGCGAATAGATGACGTGGTTTGGTGAGTCATAAGGCCAATATTTCACTTAACTCTGGTGTGTTACCGAAAAACCAGGCTGAATAAAGTTTGATGGTTTCAACTCATGTGCAGCTACTTAAAAGTAGAGAAATATAGTCTGATAAATATGCAGGTCTGATAAAACGGGTCAAAACTTCCAGAAGGAATTAATTAAACATCACAGCGGTCAAAAATGGAAAAACCTGTTTACTTTTTACAAAAGATAATTCTCTTTGGTTTTATTCAAAGATTTCTGTCAACTTTATAACAATGGAAGCAAACACACGGGGTGTGTGTTAAAATCATGTTGGAACTATGCTCTTTTTCATGAATGAGGTTACTCCTTATCTGGACCCTCAACATCCGGCTTGTTTTCACTTGAGCAATGTTTGAACTATTTGCAGTGCACCTCTGTCACATGGCTTTAGAAAACAGGGGTTGAATAGAAAATCACAGAATTCCAAGTCTTTAGATTAAGGATTTATATCAGAAAGTCTCAATCCAGCCTTCCGAAGCGGAACTACAGCAAGTTCAGAAAGTATGAGTGTTGAGATATCTGCAGTTTTCCTGTAACAGGGTGGTGTGATATTCCAAACAGAACCGTGATGTCTAGCTGCCAAACTACACATACAAATACATTCTGTGCTGCTTTGAAGCTTTTCCAAACACAGCGTCTCTTCATGTGGACCTGCTATGGTGTGAATGTGTCTCTAGGTAAAAAGTTTAGGCGCTACTGGATGTCCACTAAACTACAATCCTTCACAGCACAGTGGACTTGTTATCCTCTGTAGCTGCGTACTGACTTTGCCATTCCAGGTGTGGACAAAAGGCTCAGTGGTGTGGTAAACATCCCAGGATGAGAACTGAAAAACTCACTCTTACAGCTGCAAAACCATGCTGAGGTTTGGAATTTGTATGGAAAAAAACTTATCTTCTGTGTATAAAAATGTTTTCTTTTTGGTATAAAATGTGTTCTCCAAAACATTTTTGTGAAGTGTGGAGCATGAAATTGAATGTAGGTGGAACAGGGCTCCTGCTGAGGTATGTTGATGGATTAGCAATATGCTACTGTCACGTTTTATATGGATTTAGCAGAAATACACAAAGTGAAAAACTATGGGAACAACCCATATGTGACGTGGTAAAAAACGGTTGTTTATGCAAAGTCGTTTGTACTTCAACAGCCATGACAACTGTTAGCCACATCTTTCATTCGTTCATGTTATGGATATTCATCATAGTCAGAAAATACAATCAATATTTTAAGATCAAGTTATACACTTTTATGCTTTAAAGATATCAAAACGGATGAAAAACCTCTACAATGCTCACTAATGGCATTTTTTTCACTCACTTTTTTAGTTTTCATTAGGTTTATCTGATGCTAACAAACAATTTTTATCTGAAGCTATTTAACAAAATTAGTTGGTTTTTTTGGCATTTTTTACCACTTATCACCACAAGATATGTTAAAATTATTATAATGTAGTCTTCTGCTTTCTTGTATCCATCAGAGGGAAGGCTTCAAGTATCAGATTGTGTTCAACAGGATTTTTAACAATATTTCTAATATAAAGTGCTGCAAAAGGCCTCAGAAATTGTGTATCAAATATGATACGTTTTACTTCATAGAGTTACAGGTGTGTCTTTCAACAACACATGGAAACTTCCAAATCGATGTCAAGGATCAGCCCAAGAGGTGCAAATGTTTCTCAGTCGTGACAGCAGCACATTATTTCAATGGAGGAAAGTGAAATACTGAAATGAGAAAGTTTTAAAGAAGTCTACACTCACAGCAGAACACAAAAATGAAGGAAGTTTCCACCAGTACGGAGAAAAAAAAGGATGTGATATATTCATTTGGTTCATTTCAGAAGTGTGTAACCGTGAAGGACCGTGAAGTTTCCTCCCAACTTCTACAGCCTTTCACTTGAAAACGTTAAAAAAATTACACCATTTGGTCAGCACTTCATACTACAAAGCATACTTTTTTCTGAAAATAATAAATAGACCCGAGTGATGTATAAATATCATATTAATAGTTTGAGATTATCATAACAGCTGGGAAACAAGAATAATCAAACTAAATGAAGCACAAGGTTTTCATCCAACAGTTTATGTGTGAAATCTGTAGGAATCCTACTTGTTCATGAGGTCGAATCCTTGGTCTGAGAGCAGCGCTCCAAAACGCTTCCGCAGGTTGTTGTAGGGGTACTCTGTGAAAGTCATTTTCTTCACAGCAGGCAGCTCATTGTAGCCCGGCCAGATCTTCTCGCTGGGTGACCCCAGATCCTACGGTCAACACAAAATAGTCAGCTGGCATACTTTCAGTGCAAGGAGAGACAGATATGAGGTTAGTCACTTTATACAGTCTGATACATGTGCCAATTCCTAACTAATCAGTGTTTATTAGTGTATCATGAAAGAAGTTAATCAAATCAATCCACACAGCCGTGATGTTTATGTGGAACAAACTTGAACAAGCTGTACAGATTCACAGTAACTCCCTCAGGTGTCTAACAACAGCTCCACCATGTGATGAAGCACAAAACTGCCTTCTGAAGACTCTATTAGACAGTACATTCAATTTACAGGCTGTAAACATAAGAATTTTACTCTTTATTTTTAAGATATAGTTCATTTCTTACCAAAAAATTAAGATATTTACCTTGAAAATCTTATTAATTTGGTCAATTTCAGATTTTCCAGGGAAGAGAGGTTTCTGGGTGAGAAGCTCGCCAAATATGCAGCCCACGGACCACATGTCCACAGCTGTGGAGTACTCCTGCGGAGAGAAGAGCAAACACAGTGGTAGCCCGCAGAAATATCAACTAGACAGTCTGCTTGGCAGGTTTCTGTTGGAGTTTGACATGTGTGTGAAAGTGGATGTGCTCTGAGGACATGTTGGGCCTCTGCTGTATGGCTGTATAAATCACACAATCCGCAACTCAAATAGCATTCTGTGGTATTCGGTAACTTGCAAACCAAATATTTCAAAGATGCCGTCTTCTGGTGGAACTATATCTGCCTGCAACAGACAGTCATGGCGATGTAATCAACTCTATGAAAGTTGATCAACAAAACATTTGCAATTTCAGCTACTGCATAGGTATTTCATCTGTGTCTTTCACTTTGGGTCAGCATCATAAACTAGAATACCCACCTTGGCTCCAAGCAGCAGCTCTGGTGATCGGTACCACAAAGTCACTACGACAGGAGTGTAAGGCTTCAGAGGGGATCCGTATTCTCGAGCCAAACCAAAGTCGCCAATCTACAGTACAGGAAAGATGGAAAAAATGTTCTGAGACCACAAAATGTTAATTTGTTGCAAGCAGTGTTTAAATGTTAATTGCATTCTTCGTAAGACATTTATACTGCGGTTGTTAAATCATATGATGGTACATCCCATAACCAGTGCAAACATCTAATATGAAAAAATTCCACACTAAAGTATAAGTCATCTTTCATAATGCCATCTTGCATAACATCGACACTGACAAGCAGGAAAAAAAACAAGATTTATTTAGACAATGATGAGTTTTCCATTTCATCTTAGAAAGTCATGCTTTAATTGCTATAATCATGTTCTTTTTGTCATTATATGGCCCAGAACGCAGAGTGTCGGGATATTATGGTTTATTATGGACTGCCGCCGCCGGCAGATATCCGACGAGTGGGCGCAAAAACTCGAACAATTTTTACAATTTCATTTTCATTTCAACTATCTGTTAGATTAACCTTAAATCAAGTGCAAATGAAAGGTTGTGACCTCAGGATGCATCTGTGAATGATATACCTGCCTGGTTCAAATTCCAATTAGTTAAGGTCTGTTTTCTTCATTATTGAGTTCAGTGAGGCTCAATGAATAAATATGATAGATGATTTGTTAATATAGTTACAAAGTATAACATGTATGGCTTTATATTATTGTAATGGGTCTATTAGAGGATTGAGGGAGTTTCGGGATATTCCCCTAACCGTTGCTTCCGATGGCACAGGCAAGTGATTTCCAACCAGGAGTATTCAGACCGTGAGGGTGTTATTCTTAATAAATATACAAATGAATGAATAACCCAGCTTTCATCGATCAAAAGAGAAAAAAGCATAAACGACAACATCTCGGAAAGACTTGAGCAGTACTGTGTATCTGCAGGATGCTCCGCTACCGAGAGAGGGAGTGAGAGGCCTTGTTTAATTTCAGCACTGCACTTCATGCATACCTTGAGGATGCCCTTATGGCTCAGCAGCAGATTGGATGTCTTCAGATCACGATGAAGGATCCAGTTGTCATGGAGATGACGAACACCTCGAAGAAGCTGAATCATCAGAGTCTTTACTTCTCCTAAAAACAAAGTTTCATTCTTTATGTTTGTGAGCTTCTGAGATCATACTTACGGGACATATTAACTTCTTTTAACTAGACAAAAAAACTTAATGAACTATATGCAACGTGCTGGTCAAATTAACACAGACACACACTACCGCAGCATCTTTTACATTCGTTAACATGTTGATACAAGGTCATGACATATAAACATGTAAGAGATGAAAGGAGCAGTGTAGTTATCCATCAAACTACTGTTTGCTTCTGATGGCACAGACCTCGTTTAGATCTGTGGTATTCACCAACCCTCGAGCAATAAATTTACCCCAAATGGCTCACTAAATCAGGAGGCGAGTAAAATCTCCGGAATTAACAGCAATAGAACAGTACAGGGAATATGGACACTCAGCAATAACATATTTTCAGATTTGAGAGACCTAAAACAAAATGAACCGGGTTTATAGCAGACGTGTCTTTGTGTGCTAATGTCTTGTGTAAACCTTCATGCTTTTTAACCTTCTGATCTTTCTACATGGTGGTGTGGTAAATATGTCAATTGTTTGCATTTGTCAAAATCTGATTTTGTGAATTTTGTACAAATATTAAAAATAAATTAAAAAAAAATCTTTTGGACCACACCTGAGCACTTATTACCTGGTAGGAAGGGCTGCTTCATGGTTTCCATCAGGCTCTTCAAGTCATGCTCTACGTAGTTCATCACAATGTAAATCTTGTCCATGTTACTTCCCACAACTATTTCCTGATAAAATATGGAAGAATTTAAGGATTACATTGATCTAAAAACCGTTGTTTGAGGCTGTAAACAAAACAAAAGAGTTGAATGGGTTTTCTCACCCTCACTGTGACAATGTTTGGATGTTGCGCTTTTAGAATTGTATTGATTTCTCTTAAAGATGTGATGGGAAAACCTTCCTTCTCCTTTTCCATTTTCAGCCTTTTCAGGGCAACAATCTCATCTGCAAACAGGAAATTGTTATAAACTCTAAACACAGCTGAAGAGCCCAAAGGTGTTCATTTCCTCACCGGTCTTCTTGTCCTTGGCTCTGTACACCACACCATAGGTCCCCTCCTCTATTCGGTTCAAACATTGAAATTCTTCAACACTACGGCAACCCTGAACACAAAATATAATTCAGAGCCAAATAACACCCCTCACTGGCTTCCAGAGACGTTTCTCTGATGGCCTTTACCTGTAAAGCAGGCAGATATTTGGGCAGCTCCTTCTTTAGTTCCACAGGTGAAATCGGAGGAGATTCTGGGACGTAATTCTCCTCAGGGGTGGGGGAGCGTGAATGAGTTTGAGTGTGAGGAGTGGGGTCACCTTCTCCAGCTTCATCCTCCTCCTCCTCCTCGTCCTCCTCCTCCTCGTCCTCATCCTCCATGTCTTCCCCACTCTCTTCTGAATCGTGGTCAAAACGGGATTCTGGCACTAGAAGGCAAAGATTGTAGTCAGTTAAAACTTTGTAATGTGTGTTTGGTAAAATAAAAAAAGATTAATGTTGACGGCGCATCTGTGAAGCTGATACATCGACTTGATCAAAATGAAATAAAAACAGGTTACAGGGGGGGCAACCTGTTTAGCTTCTGGGTCACACTATTATAAATTTAAAAAAGGGTTTTTGTGTTTATTTGGCTCAGTCCACAGTGCTCTGAGTCCCTTTAACCCTGACAACAGCTGTGATTCAAAGTGCCAGCTCGTGCCTTCTGTTCCATGTCTTTGCTTTATTAAGACTCGACCCATGCACATTATTACTAATTAAGGAAAGCTTTTTTTTCAGTACAAATGTAAATTTTGGTGGCAAATTTTAGAATAACACACCTGAGATTGAACTGAATACAGCCTACTGTTTATTTGTTTTAGGATACTGTGGCTGCCTGCCTTACATTACCAGATAGAGTTCATTTATTTTGATGTTTTTTTCTATCCAGCACCAAAACAGAATTTAGTTAAAACCTAAACAGTTTATGTTCAGTTCTTTTATCAAAACAAAGACAGTATGAGTAATCATGATGCGGCTACACACAGACCAGTGCACTCACACATGTAAGCGGCCTTCCACCAGCACTATGGACAGAATGTGCATCAGAAAAAACAGAAACTGGAAAATCAGGCACAAATATTAGTCTTTAAAACTGTACCAGGATCTGAAACCCTTGCGCTCCATCAAGCACTATTCAATGTGTTTTCCTCATGGCAGTGTTGGGAATTCAGTGCGCATCGTGGGAACGTGCGCAAATGAATTGGCTGAATTTATCACCATTGCATTTATTTCTAAGTCATATTACGGCCTAAAATAGATCCACTATTAAAGTACAGGAAGGTGTAATTCCAGCTTAGAGGTTGCTACATGTTGCCTTTTTTCACCTCCTTGGAAAGCTCTTCTTTAGCTTTTAGATCATGAAACAATGTCGAGGTGTGATTTGGTGATGTAGGTGGGACATTGTTACACAGCGCAGAGTGCTGACTGCAGGCAGTGAGAGAAAGTGCCATATAAGGGCCAAAAGAGCGCATTTTAAATTAAACTTATATCATCAGCTATCATTAAGTCCATTACCTATTATTATTAAAAAAAAAACAAATATCAACCAATATTATGAATACAATTCAATAGTATAGTATAGTATAGTATAGTATAGTATAGTATAGTATAGTATAGTATAGTATAGTACACTCACCGGCCACTTTATTAGGTACACCATGCTAGTAACGGGTTGGACCCCCTTTTGCCTTCAGAACTGCCT
>JBAMHX010000015.1:20924259-20941592 GCA_037177515.1 Pseudomugil tenellus
AATATAATATAATATAATATAATATAATATAATATAATATAATATAATATAATATAATATAATATAATATAATAACAGGGGTGTTTATCCAAACAGCACAGAGAAAAATTAAATGAAATGAGATGAAATTAAATTAAATTAAATTTAATATATCGAAAAAAATAATTGAATATGCCATTTTTAAGCAAGTTACTTTGCACCGGATGGTGTTCATAAAAATTTCCACATTTAGTAGTTATACTTTGTAGTTCCTTATCTGTGCAGAATGTGATAAAACCTGAAAGTTAAAAATCAAACTGACCTTTATCTCAGAGAGGAAGTAACATAACAAAGTCAAGGATATATATATATAGCTTGTAGACTGCTGAAAGGCTGTCCTTTGGCACATATACTTCAGCCAAAGTGCCATTCTTATCAGGGAGCACAGTTCTCCAAGTCAGGCGTGAAGCTGAAACGTGTTGGAATACAGGTAGCGACAGATAAAGGTGAGCAAAACATAACATTGTTTAAATCTTGAGAAATCAACCAAATTCCTTTCATAATACATGAAAAATAACTATTCTTTTCATGTACATTTTATTATATATTAGCAACATCTCTCAATCAGCAATAAGAGATGCAGAGTAAATAAAAAGCAGGGGGAGACCAAATCAAGACACATAAAGTAATGACACCTTATTCAAATGCTTTTTATTCACAATAGCTTTATGATATCTTCTGATTCATCGCTACTTTCAAAATATTGATACATTAAATAAATGTAATCAAACATAATACAATGAGCTGCAAACAATGTAAACTAAACAGACAACCACAAGTTGTACAAAGATAACATCTTTTTTATTATTATTTTGGAAAATACATCAATCTGCTTTATTTAGTGTGCTTAAAATGTAATTAGTTATATCCCTTTCCCTTTTTAATTTAATTTAATATTTTTCAGTTCTAAACAGCACAGAAAATCATGACCATGAATTTCATGCCATCATGAAAGCGCTGTAATGAGTCCAGTAGAATGACCCAGAGTATAGTTTCATAAAACACTTAAAGTTTTCTCATGATGGAGGAACCCTAGGGTGCACTCTTCCACAAAAGGCTGCATTTGAGTACATCATTACAACAAATAAATAACAACTGCATGTATAAGATCAGCAAGATTTCACAGTAAAACAGTCCAGGTACTAAAAACCAACATGCTTGTAAGTCCTAACTGTTCACCTAATGAAAGTATTTGACATCTAACTAAACAGATAATAAAAAATGGAGACACTCGTTTGTTAAACAGTTTGAATTGTCTTTGCACTAATAAGCTAAAGCCTCTGAATGCAAATATTTATTGAGTTGTGTTTAATGGAATCCACTGTTGCAAACACACAGCTCTTCAGCCTCACTGTGAGACACATTTTTAGATTTTCTGTGCTCACACTGACCATTGACGCAGTGAGCTAAGACTCCAGCAGATCAACTTTGGAGAAGTAAAACAAAGCCTCCATGGACTCCGAGCATACCAACGACAGCGTGCAGTATGACCGCTGGAACGAGGACAACATCAACATGAATGTAGAGGCTTCGCAGTCTCCTGCGATGAGGTGAGATGAATGACTTCCTCTCATAAAGGTTCAATCAAATAGACAGAGCAGACAAGAATAAAAGGCGTTCTCATGCTGATAATAGTTGTATATGGATGGAATGAAAGGATATATTTGAACATTTAAGGTCTAAAGTGATGTATGAGTTTGATGAGGCTGATAAAGACTAAGGTTTACCTTTGAATCAAAAGGTTATAAGTTGATACAATATTGATAAGGTTTCAAAAATGTTTGGCCAAATTAAACTGATCACATGGAGGAACAAGACAGCAAACACTGTTATTTTTATTTTACATTTACAGGCTCTATAATCGATTATGTGTTGGCAGCACTGGGAAGATAATGAAGACAGCAGGGGCTGTGGCTGCATTGGTGTCTATTTACTTCTTAGGATACTTGACTGGATACTATGTCCATCGGTGTTGATAGTGAAACTCAGTGTGGGAAAAAAATATGTATATTTGATTAAATAAATAAAAAAACAATATAAAAAGAAATGTATACATTCTGTGGTAAAAGACAGATTGGTGTTATAATCAATATTTCAGTCAATAATTTAAACTTTCAAGATCAACTTGAACTACAATCAATATAAAGATAGCTATCACAACGTTATGGAAATTATGAAAAGGATTTGAAACTTTAAAGTGATTTATTGATAAGTGATTCTGCCATTTTTAGTTGATGCTGAAATAAAATAATAAAACAACATGTATTGTATTATGTGTATTATAACTACATTTCAGATGTGAATTTTTAACACCAAATTAATGCATCAATGTTGACTCTTCTTCCTCTTGTGGTTTGTTTGGTTAATTCTATGCATGTTGGCACTTCAAAATAATTTACATCAAGTATGAATACAAAACATGCATGAAAACTGTAAAATAAGCAAAGAAAGAAATTAATAGTCTAAAATTACAATGACATTGATTTTACTTTCATATTTAATCGTGTTGCTCATTCCATAGAAGATCAATTAATATAAGCTGGACCTGTAAAGGTGACTTATAATCAGACAGAAGATCAGGAGAAATTAATCTCTAACAGATTGGATTACTGTAAATGTTTTTTTAACAGGACTTCCTAAAAAAGAGCAACAAACATCTGCAGCTCATCCAGATGTTGCTAGACCACGATGAGATGTAAATACACCGCACTCAATTCACTTTTAAATGAGATTTTACTGATAGTGTACAAATCCTATAATGATTTAGTTCCAGAATAACTCTGTTTGATATTGAGAGAATATAAACCCAGCAGAGGTTTTACATCCAAGGACTCAGGTCAGCAAATCCAGACCAGAATCCAGACTAAAGATGGAGAAGCAACATTTAGCTCATGCTACTGCAAATGAGTGGAACAAACTATCTGTTACACTTTGTCCAAAAGTACACATTTAAATCCTGGTTTAAAACATTTATTTTGTTGTGCACCTACGCATTGAATCTGCACAGTAACATAGTTACTCTCTTGCTTGCTTTTAATTGTTTTAACTGAATTATTTTACACAATTTTGCTCTTTTTGCACATTACTTGAATTATCTTAACAGGATTTAGTTTTTCTTATATTCTTTTATGTACATTTTATGCTTATTTTGCAAGTGTCTGTAATGTTTTAAATGTTTTATGTAAAGCACTTCTTGTACATGAAATGTGCTATATAAATCAAACTGCCTGGCTTAATAACATGACATGAAAATAAGAATCTAGTGCAGCTTTATTACCAACTGGTAATGCAAAAAAATGAACATGCTGTACATAACCAATGTTTTAAATCAGAATCATTTATATGGATACAGAGAAGCATTTTAAGTTTTGTGCATCCAACCAAAATTACTTTAGAAGTGTAATCTGAAAATGAGAACAAAACTCTAATAATGAGGATGTTTTTTTTTATTACCATGTATCTGACACTTTAAAAAAAAAGTAATGTCAGGCAAACTAGTGTACTCTTACTTGGCCATGTAGACCAACAGCATGTTTTAAGACACTTTTATCATCATAAATCAGTTCTGTCAAAGATAGATTAATATTAACACTGAGAGTGATGCATGTGTTCACACCCTGCATTAGTGCAAATTTGATTTTTGCTATTTTAGTCCAAAAAAGAAAACAACTCAAAAGTTAGATGACCCCAATTTAAATTAAGCATAGGACTAAAACATATCTACTTTGAATGCCAGAAAGATGTTCATTCATTGCCCAATAGGACTTTGTTGAAGACCAAAACAGATCTGCTTTAGTCAAACGCAAAGCCAGAGTAAATTCCTAGTTTCACATGTGCTCATTGCATTGGGAAGGAAAGGGCAGGAAGATGGAGCGCAGGAGGGCCATGGCTAACAAGGAAGTGCATGTAGTGCACCTTGTTTAATACGCCACTCATATGCAAAACACAAACATATTCATCATAGATAATAAATACAGTTGTTGTTGTCGCTTTGTGAAACGTAACACAGTGGCCCGCTACCTGTCGCTTATGTGGGGTATTTTGGGGAACTCCGCCAGAGTGATGTCACAGTCTGCAGACAACGAAGGCGGATCATCTGGAGGAGCTCCCGTACAGCCAACTCCACAGCGTGTTTGAGCAAAATGAAACATGGATGAGGAGATCGCTGAAAGTTGGGAGGAAGCTGTCGATAGTGGGGTAAATAACACTGGACATTGAATACCTCCAGCTGCGGATGAGTATATTTAGGGGGTTCTTGTGTGTAACGCACAGGTTTCTTGTAGAAGTTTTTTCCAACGCTGTTTGATGTTAGCGACTCCCACGGGCCAACAATGTGGCTACAGCTAATGCTAGTTGCAGAAAAAAGTTCAACTTGGCAAGTCAAGTAGCTTTAGCCAGCAGGTTAGTGTGCTTGAACACAAACTTGACTATCCAGGAGACGTTAAGTGCCTCAGTGTTCCGGTTGAATTAGCGTTGGTATGACTGATATGTAGCTTACTCTGACAAGCTAACTAATATGGCTACAGGAGGCTAACTAAACAGAGAGTTCAGTTGAAATGCTAAGGTTAATGCTAGCTAACGCAATGCTAAGGTAGCTAGTCATTGCCAGGGTCACGTTGAAATTTTATCAGTTGCATTTTGGTTTTCCTACTGGCTATAAACACACTTTGCATTAGACAGCCATGTTTCCTCTCGTGATATAAGTTTATTTTGTATTCAATTCGGGTTATATTTCGTATATAAGAACTCTTTAGAAAATGACATGCTATTCCCGTAGTGGCTGACAGTTAACGACTACCACTTCTGTGGTCATGTTAAATTAGTAACAAGTAGTTGTTCATAAAGCGAAGATAAATAAGCTATTTTCACTAAGTAAGAGTATGTAAAAGTTGTATTAGTACATAGCTGTTCGTGTGTTGTTTAGCTTGTCTTAAATTAGTGATAAATGGCTCTTTGAACTAATTCGATTTGCCGTAACCTTAAAGGACCAGACACTTAGGCCGTGTTATCAAGTAGTAGTCGGGATTGCGTGGAAGTTGCCAAACTGGTAGCTAACCGACGTCACATTATTTTGGCAGTCTACGCTAATTGATGACGTCAAGAACACGATTCGAAACATTAGCAGTCCATTAAACCTAACTCGTATTTCATTTAAACAACTTTTTGTTGCTGTCAGTAATTAAGTTTAACTTTTTTTTGCTTTTCACTGGTAACATATCTAATGTTAGCTATCTGAACACACTATTGTGACTTGGCAGCTGTCCTCACATGTATAAATAGCTTGTAACTGAATCCTGCTCTCCATCCCTTTTGACTTAGTACCTGCTGTACCCCTTCCTGTTCCTTCACCATAATGTTTGTTTACATTAAAGCTTGTACTAATTTTCTCACAGGAAATGGAAAAACGGCTAGAAGAGAAGCTTCGGATCAGCCAGAAAGAAAAGTAAGGCCTCACTTAAACTTTGGACAAATTACACAGAAATATCTGTTTTGGTTTATGTTTTCTTCTGTTCACATTGGCAAAAACTTTGTGAACTTGTAGTGGATGCTTAAAAAAGTCATGTTGTACCAGGTATGTAACTTTTTCTCTCCTCACACAGGGAAACAAGTAATTCTTCCCGATCTCCGTTAATGACCACCATGGTAATACAAGACAACTCTTTACCAGCAGCACCACCTCCCCAGATACGCATTTTGAAACGGCCTGCAAGTAATGGATCATTGGCATCATCAATGAACCAGAACAGACCCACGCCGCAGGTCAAGTCACTGGCCCAGCGAGAAGCAGAGTATGCTGAGGCCAGAAAGAGAATACTGGGCAGCGCTTGTCCAGATGAGACCCCTCAGGACAAACCCAACGTTGACAGGTAATGATCACTTATAGCTTAGTTTACTGGCAGCCTCAGAAAGTCTTTCCAAACTGCACTGGAATATAAAGACAGATCGCTAGACTGATAATCTATCGGGCCCTTAAGGGTATTGTTGAATGGCTGTACAGCTAAGTATTCATGCAACAGGAGTGCAAGGGTCATCTCAGTCTCCTCTGTTCCAGTAAAGAAAGTCATGAGCTGTTATGTATTTAGTTGTATCTCTTAAAAACAGAACTATTCTATTTTTTTATATATTTATTTTGTATTGAAAAATAAAATTACAACCTACATTTTAATGAGATGGTGAGAAACTTTGCTCTTTTTTATTTTTTGGGGGGGGGGGCAGCAAGGTTGAGCTCGGTTGGAAGAAGACAAAATGTGACCGTATGAGTTACATGGTAGTTTGGACTCTTGCTGTCCTTGTTCTTTAAAGGTAAAGTCCCATTAGCAGAGACATCTTTTATGTGAAACCAATGTGATTCAGTAATTGGGACAGTTCAGGAAAACAAAGACATCCATGACTAGACCTGCTGCTGAACAAGTTGTGAACGGCTTACCTTAGCTGCCAAAGGAGAAGCGCTGCTTTCTTCTTGTCTTGTCCAGCATTAAAACAGACAGAAACGCTGCTTTCTCAAATTTAATCATTTGGTTTGTTTTTTTTCTGCCAGGCCAGGGCGCAACAATTCCACATTGCCTTCAGAGGACACCAGATCAAACAATCACACTGTCCGGCAGCCTGCCAGCCCAGACGGCACCCATGGCTTCCGACAACACAGATAAGTGGACCTCAAGAGTGACTGAGTCACTACGGGGAGGGAGCTGAAGGGCCACCCGAGATCAAAGTACTGTATCCTTAAAACTTCCCTCCTTCAGTTTCCAAATATCAGGATGGGCTGTGAATGTGGTTGCAGTGCTATCCTCATCTTCCCTCTCACAGTCGCATGAAATCGCCAGGAAGCAAGGAACTCCAGGAGGAAGTTAAAAGGAAATATGCTCTTCTCTCTTCAGCCTGTTAGGCACTGTGATTATGGACATTTTCTGAATTCACTGTGATGATCCCCCTTTAAGAGACACCCCTCACCTCCATCTCTCTTTGTTCGGACCCCCGGCAGCTCCATGTAAGGATGCCAGATGGGCAGAAGACTTTTGAACAAAGCGGTTCAGAGATGAGAGAAAACGAGGGGCCATGTTGGAACTAGATGTGCTGGTTCTTGTGCCGCAATCTTTCCCCAGCAATAATACCACACATCACCTTTTGTAGTTGTACTTTTTCAGATTATGGCTCACAAAACTTTTATTTTTCTCACTTGTCTTTATCAAAACTAGGGATGCACTGATATCAAAATGAATCCAATTATAGTTCTCATACAAGTTTTTTATTTATTGACCTTAAAAGGATATCAGTGGAACATCTGCAATAATAATAAAATGGATAACATAACTTTCCAGCTGTTATGTGGTGGTATAGTAAAAGTTTGGTCTGGACTGCAGCACGTAGTATCTTATTAAGTCTGCACTGTTGATGGAAATGTAACTGTACTGTTCAATGTGTCAGTGCATCCCTTAGATGTAAATTGCCATTTGTTTTTAAAAATAGAGGGTAAGGGTCGAGTGTCAAATTCTATTGAAAAGTTCTGTTTACGGTTTGTTTTTATTTTAAGCTTTTCCACTGTCTTCCTTTTGACTTTCTCTTTTTCTATTTAAAGTAAAAGAAAAGTGTAAAAACGAGAAAGTGAATTTAAATGGAAAACAATTTTTTTAGTAGCTTTTCTGCCTTTTTTTTTAATGAAAATAGTGACATTGTCAGCAGTATTTAAAATGAACCAAAAGCCCTTTTTAAAATGAAACTTAGCTGTTGACAGCAGTTTAAAGGAGTCAGATGGAAGTTTTGAATTTTCTGCTGTACTTCACAAGCATCAGTCACGTCTCCACTTTGTAAGCGGTGTTTCTTCATGTCCTCCTCTGAAGTACAACACGTTGGAAACTCAGGTCTATGTGAACGAGACTGAATGAATGAGATGAACTAAGATTGTATTTTTCCAGCTGGTTCGATTACTAAGACAAGCTTTGTCTGTATTTAAGCTTGGATTGGCACTTATAAACGGTGCTGTGTAGTGAAATGTAACTGATGTCTGTCTCAACGTAGCCGAATGCTAGGTGTTTGTTTTTGTTTTGTTGTGATGGTTTGCATCTTGGTCCCATAACGGTAACGGGTTTCAGTGCTAAAATGGGGCAAAACAGCAGGCTATTGAGGACAAGAGGAGTTGACTACATGGCTTCCCAGGATCAATCTGTCCGGTAAATGTCATGTTGTTCAGAGGAGATCTTAAAGCCATATTTAGTGGTGTGACATCAATACAAACAGCTCTTATAGTTAATGGTTTAATTCAGCTTGTGCCTCCTGCATCATCCTAACTTCCTGGTTGTTGATTTTACTGCTTTAGTTCAAAGAACTGAAAATATTTGAACGGGAGTTCTCAATATTTAAGATTTTAGTTGAGGAAATCTAGTGGCAGAGCAGGAACAGATGGCCTTAGCTGAGCTCAAAATGCAAACTGCCTGTAGATAATGATTTAATAAAGATTTATAAAAATGTGACTTCATGGTGGTGCTTGGTTATTACTTTGCATAAAGGCAAACTTTCAAAAAGTCAGATCAATTTAAATAAAAATACTTTTTTCTTTTATTAATACAAGTAAACATGACTTTACATAGTTGATCAAGTTGGGGACGTTAAAAAAAAGGACAGATACAGTTCGATAGCGGCCAGGCAGATGCTAGTTGAAGGAGATGCCTGTGGTTGTGGGGGACAGGGTTTGGTTGAGTGGCGGCCAGGAAGCAGAATCTGAGAGGAGGACCTTTAGACGTTTGTACTGTTTCTTGGAGGGACGGCTCCCACGAAGCCACCGAAAGCAGTTCAAGATTCCCAAATCTATCAGCATCTACAGAAAGAAAAATGTTTTATTAAACATTCAAAATATTACCAACAAGTCAAACTATGTTCTGACTTATGAGTAGTTAGTTGTAGATAACAATTATTAAGCAGACATACCGAGTCAATAGTTGGGGCCAGTTTATATACATACTTGAAAATATAAGAAGCAAATAACGCAAAGCAAACTTTTCAGGAGTATATTTCACAGCTTACTAGAAGGTAAACGATCAACGATCGCTAGCAGGTTGTAACCACATGGATAACAACCATTTGGACCCAAACTGAAGTAAATAAAGTGCACAACATTTCAGACCAGCGTTTACAATTTTAACATTCTTTTCTCAAAATATGAATCACTATTTACTGAAAATACAGTTGTCATCTTTCATAAATGGAAACAAAAATAAAAGTATGAGATTAGGAAATGTTGAAAAATTAATACACAGTCTCAGGTTTTGGTAGTTTGGTGTCCATGGAAACAAAACTTGATAGAAATTGTTTCATTACACAAAACATTTATTGTAACTAGTCTACATCATTGATGCCATCACAAAGCAGAAAACACTGTTAGATCATGAAACATTTGTTTTGCAGGGTTCAACCTGTTCAGTTGCTGATGACAGTGATTTATTTTGGGTGAGCCGGCTAACCTCTGAAAAATCATGTAAATCAATTGTTCATTTGATTGGCTAACTGATCAAAATTCATAAAAGTTACATTTTGCTAACATGAATGAAATTGGGCTGCACGGTGGTGAGGTGGTTAGCACTGTGGCTTCACAGCTGGAAGGTTGCTGGTTTAGCTGGGGGAGATTCAAACAGTGGCCTCTCTCGGTGGAGTTTGCATGTTCTTGTGTGGGGGGGGGGGTCTCTCCAGGTACTCCGGCTTCCTCCCACCGTCCAAACAGATGCACGTTAAGCTATTTGGTCACTCCAAATTTCCCCTCGGAGTGAGTGCGAGTGGTTGTCTGTGTGAGTTGATAGACTGGTGACCTATTCAGGGTGTACCCTGCCTCTCGCCTGCTAATTGCTGGAATAGGAATAAAACTGATCTACATGCAACGTTCAATTTATGGACCTATTATGCAATGTTTTCTAAAAACTGTCTCCAGAGTCTTCCATATTGTATTGCACTGTTATGTAATGCAATACATGTAGATGTGGACGTGTTCACTGATTTTATTTTAAAAATATGAAAACATTATCCACTGAGTACATAAGATAACCACATGATCACTCACCTCCACAACAAAACAAACCAAGAAGTTGAGAGCAGCTACTGCAATGAGCAGCATTTTAAAGTTCACATCAGTGATGTTGTACACTTGAAATAATTGGCTGACGTAAGGCCCTGGATACAACACCAGCCAGGCCATCACACCAATTTGGACGAACACCAAACAGAGGAACAGCACTAAAATAAAAAAAAAAAAACGAAGAAAAAAAAGTCACATCTGACGCTTCAACTTCAAACAACTCTGACTTGTAATGTGAATGCAATACAAAACCAGCCATAAAAAGCCGGGGCTAGCATGCATAAGCCTTAGGACTAAATAGTTTCTAATGACTCACCATTGTGGTAAAGAGGTTTCTTGTGAGGGAAGCTTTTGGTGACCACCACTGCTATGAAGATGTACTGGAAACCAGACAAGTCAAACACACTGGTATTCTCCATGTTGGGCAGATTTGCAATTCCAAACACAGTTGAATTCAGTGGAATATACCTACAACCCACAAGCAATAACGTGCATCAAACCAAACAGTTTATCAAGTATAAACCGCATGTTGATCCAATTTTTTCAGTTGAGGTATTAGATTTGCTTGTTTTAAAAAGTCTTTGACCATTCTTGTGTGGTAGTGATGAAGAACGCAGCCAGCTGGCCCAGGACAACCATGCATGTGTGAATGAGGAGGCTGCCTAACACAGGCAGGGACAGCAGACTGGCTGGAGGCCTGCAGGGGTGTAGCTCCTCACTGGGGCCTCCTCTCCCCATTACAATGGCCAACAAAGTCACCAGAAGAAGATCACAGAACAGGAACTGGAAGTCAGCCATGCTAGTCTTCACCTGGACACGCATCAAGAACATTTATTTAGTTTTATTCTTGACTCAAGATTTCTTTAAATAGGATAAAAGTTCCAGAGCAAAAACGGATTATTGAACTGATCAATGTTCTAGTTAATAAACACATAAAACATATTAGTGTTTCATAAAATAGATACAAATGTGTGGTAATAATACATTTATTTGAGGCATTATGGACAGATAAGAAAATAATAGCTAGTCTGAAAGTGAAGGGTGTGGCGAGTTCCTTCGCTGCTACTCACTGTGGTGAGGATGAGGACGGAGCAGAACTGTATCAAACTGTACAATGACATGTATCGGAAGAGACTGAAGGAGGTGACCAGAGAACAACGACCCTCTCTGCACAAATAAAAAGCAGAAAACTTTTTTTCTTTTTTACTTTCCTCAGCAGATGATCTGCAGCAAACATTAGTTTTCAGAGACACGCTGACCTGATAAGCAGTGGCACACAGCTGATGTTTTCAGTCTTGGAAGTGAATGGTGAAGCAACTGAAGCCTCAGCTTCGGACAGAGAAACCCCGACATCAGCAGCTCTTAGGGCCCCGCAGTCATTGGCCCCATCCCCACACATGCCCACTCGGTAGCTACAGAAGTAGATTTCATTTATCATATCGAGCTTATTAACAGTCAAGCAGCAAACAGTGCTATCTAGCAGTGTTTCCTTCTAATATTGCACATTGATTATACATTTTACATGCATTGGTTTTGGATGATGTTTGAGAGTTAAAACATCTGTGATTGATATCAATTTGCAAATTATACACCAGAGGTGCCCAATAATGGTCCTCGAGATCTAATATGATGAAATAGCTTAATTTCTTCACTCAGCTTTGCTGAAGCCTGGTAATGTGCCATTCATTTGATTCAGGTGTGTAGGACAAAGAAAAGTTGCGAGA
Source organism: Pseudomugil tenellus (assembly GCA_037177515.1). Lineage (NCBI taxonomy): Eukaryota > Metazoa > Chordata > Actinopteri > Atheriniformes > Pseudomugilidae > Pseudomugil > Pseudomugil tenellus. The sequence continues at coordinate 20,936,083 of JBAMHX010000015.1, forward strand.
TGGTAGATCTCGTGGACCGAACTTGGGCACACTTGTTTTACATTCATCCACTTGAAATGCTCGTGTAAAGCGATAAAGACGGGACAGACATGCTGTAGTTGCACTTTCTTTTTCCCCATTTTAAAAGGACTTCAATCCTTTATTTTGTATGTAATGATCCATGTATTAATCTTTATTTGTGTTATTTTCCTCACAGTAAGTTCCAGCACAAGTTTGCCATCTTTCCTCTTAAATGCATCAAAAGCAAAAAAGACTCTCACTTCAACTTTTGCAGTTCCTTCACCAGCTGAGTTTTCTGGTCTGGGGCCATGCGGGCAAATATGGTGGCTTGCATCAAAACCTGATATAATAAAATGTTAAATCCTTATTATTTGAATGCAGCTTGTCAGGGTATTCTTCCAAGGATTATGCAGTTTACACTACCTTTGGAAGATACTCAGGAAAGTGGTCACAGAGGGCAGCAAAGGACCTCCCATTAATAGCATAACAATAGCCATAACCGCCCTGATAAAGACCCTGATAGGAGAGGAAATACAACAAAAATATCAACAAACTTTATCCAGGTTCCTGAAAAAAAAGAGTCCATTGATTTTTGCAATAAATGAAGTGAGTATAATCTTGCATGCACTGTGTAAATATTAGTTCTTATAACTTGGCATCGATAAAGAATTACACCGACTGTAGTCAAAACTGATTTAGTGAGTAGGGGGTGTGTTATTCCTCACAGCCTTTAGGTTTACACTCAGATTTAAACACTCTTCTGTCCCTGTAATGTCCATGTAACCTGAAAATAATACTGTAAGGATGTGTCTGAGAAGAACCCACCACGTTGTTGACATCCGTTGGGCTTTGGGTAGCAACCGCCCCTCCATCTTCCAGGGTGAATCTCAGGGTGGGCGTAGACTCAGCAGTGTGGGGGGTTGCAGTGACGAAAATGACCTTCTCATCAGATTCCAGCATCCCACAGGTTTTTGCTACATTTACTGCTGTTAAAATGTTGTCCCCTATGTGATGGAGGATAAAAATAGAAATTTATGGATGTGAGCAAGTTACTAAGTAGTAGTTTTGGAGACCGAAGAGGCTGCAGAATTATTCTCACCAGTGACCATGACGTTGCGAATGTGCGCTAGTTTCAAAGTGCCAATTACTTCTGGACTCTCAGGTTTTACTGGGTTCTTCATCACCAACAAGCCCAGAAAGTCCATTTCTTTTTCTATGTCCTGACTGTGAAGAGACGGACAGCTGCATTAAAAACACAGCTAATTGCTGGAAGATAATACAAAAAGCCAGACATGCAGTCCATGTTCTCACCGTTCTATGGTTTTCAGGTCAGACTTCACATCTAGTGGTTTACAGGCAAGTGCAAGAACCCTGAGGCCTTCGCTAGAGAAGCTATGCAGCTGACTGGAGAAGTCTGCCGGCACTGTAAACACAAAGCACCTCATTCTGAATGAATGTCCATCCAACAAAGGCAGCAGCTGAGCTGCATGTGGAACTTATTCAAATTTAATTTGAACTTATTATTCATTATTAATTTATATTACATTATACATTCAGTCAATAACTGATATGATTTTTTGAGTAATGATACATTACTTTATATGATTACAGCGTTTCACTGACTGTTCAGGGTGGAGCCAGACCAAGCCGAACAGAAAGAGCCGCAACATATTGGCTACGCAAGTGATGACGTAAAGCACGGTCGGTATCCCTACCAAGCCCAGTATCAGTTTCTATAGGCTTTGCAAAATAATTTTTACCCTTACAGGTCTCTGTTATGGGCATTTTATGCAGTTTTTCTGGCGCTTTTATATCAACGTTGAAATTATATCGCATCAACCAAAATCAGGAAATATATTGTGATACAAATTTTGGCCATATCATCCAGCCCTAATTCTAAGTCAATAAAAAGGCTAAACAGCGGCTACATAATTAAGGTAAAAGAAATAGTTCCCCCAAAATTTTCTACTAAACGAACATCCACACATTGGAAAGTTTCTGACTGAACCTGTTTCGGTGCGACAAAGACTGGCCACCATCTCTGGAGAACCTTTGATGAAAGCCAAAGCCGAGTGTCCCCCGGGGGTTACCGTCACCACGCTCATCCTCTGCAGGGCTGAGGAAAATGGAAACCTTTGCACAATGGCTACAGCCTCCCCAGTGGACTAACAGAAACAAATAAGAGAAAAGTTATTATTCCCTTTTTTCATACCTAGAATAAAAACATTCAGCTTGATTTCTTTCATTCAAGCTACTGTTTTTATCACTACAACTATTTATGATTTCCAGTAATGTTTTTCTATTAAAAAACCACAAAATGGCTTTTTTAAATCTCAAAATCCAGGAGGCTAACAGCAATGTTAATGACCACCACAAGAATCCAGTTTTTTTCACAGATTTTTCAACTGAATAAGTACAGATGATCATTTTATGTGGTATATTAAGTCTGGTTAGGAACACTTACTGTGCCCTGAAAGTGAGGCTGTGGATGTGGAGCTCTCATAACAGCCAAAACTTTGTGACCTCCAAATTCTTTATCTAGTACATCTGCATTTTCCTCTGGTTCCTGTAGAGTCTGGGAAATTGGAGGGAAAAAAAAGAAATACTGCTTTTGACACTGAAAAAAAACAAAAAGGCCACAATAAAGACTGAATAGTCAGACAAATAGTGTATTATTGTGGCATGTTACTCATGACTGAAAGTACAAGGAGGTAGATTTAAAAATTGGGAACGTTGGATTCTTTTAGTGGGCGACAGAAGGTTAGGCAAGTCAGGCAAAACCTCAGGTAAGAAAGTTCAGATCCCTGAAACTAATAAAATAAGCTTTACAATGCTCAGCAACACATACCCAGCATGTTGACTCAAACATCTTGAGCTCCAAAGGGTCTCCGAGAGGCTGACCTTGAAGTAGGATAATAGTGTGACAGCAGGCCAGGCCGGTCCGCATGGGGCCCGGAGGCAGGAGTTTGGGCTCAGGAACCAGCTCTGAGAAACCAGAAGGTCTCCCCTCCACCACTCCCCACACATCCAGCCCTTCCTCTGTCAGAGTTCCTGTCTGGAAAAGCAAATGTCCTCAAATTATGTTGGAGGGAGCATCAAGTATTGAGTCTGTTTGTAGATTCTAACTTCACCTTGTCAAAGCAGAACAGTGAGATCTTGCCACAGACATTGATGCGGGGTGGATTGATGCAAAAAATTCCACGCTTCTTCAACCTGCGCTGGGCGTAGATTGTTCCTGTTGTGATGGCGGCAGGCAGGGCGGGAGGCACAGCAATCGTTACAATATCCAGGCATCTAATAATCAATTCCCGCCAAGTCACCTGGAGACACCCAGCCATCGGTCAGTGAACACTACATCTACTATACACAGTAGATTGCAGGCACATTAAATGTAGACAATTCACAAAATATGTTGTGCTTACATTGGCACTCATGAGATCCACAAAAATGTAAATGGTGCCAATGATAGCTGAGGCATGAAGAACAAAAATAAACATTATACATGATTAAATTGACATATTAAACATATTGACATATTTAAATAAAATGATAGTTGTTAAATCTTACCAACAAAACCTAGAATGAACAAGAACTTGACAGCATCTCGGTAAAATCGGAAGTCGATTGGCTGAGGGTACAAGATGGAGCTGACCAGGTTGCCTTTGGCTGTAAAAAACCCTGCAGACCAAACAGAAGCAACAGAACTCCCTTCAATCGAGAAAAAAAAACAATAACAACAACAACAACAAAAAAAAAAAAACAAGACATGTACCTTTTTCAGGAAACACTGTTTATCTCCTTAAAGCCTGAAAAATGTTTAACTGTATTTCACAAAACATTTCTAACTACTAAGAAAAATAATGTGAAGAAGATATTTGGATGAGTGCGTTTTGCACTACATCTTAATGGACATCGTCTTGGGGAGATTTGAACTATTGTTATCAGTATGGATCAGTAGGAATGAGTAAAAAAAATAATGGAAGTCAAAATCTCCAAAGAGAATTTTTAACCAAAATATATTTCATCTCACTGTTATACACAGACAGGTGAGGACTTTTTGTACTGACCGGTGCTGGTAACCACAGCAACAGCGCCACTTCCCCCTGGCTTTCCTCCTTTAGCCTGAATGAGCTCAGTACCACAGAAAAGTGTGTGTCTGCGCTCAGTGTCTGAGCTGTACGTCCTGTCTGCCGCCGGCAGTGAGGTTTTCAGCACTGGAACACTTTCGCCTTTTTGAAATGATGAGAACAGATTTATGCACCAGAACATGTAAATTAGCTGGTTGGACAAGTTCTGAATAGAACAAGAAGCACACATTTCCCAGATTTACAAAATGCAACCTAAATTTAATGTCAAAGGTAAAACACATAACATTACTGTTAATGTACAATAAATCAGTGGAATAAATTCTCCCATATAGGAGTTCATATACAAACAAGGTCCTTTAAAGAACATCAATTTATGGCCAATTGTAAAGTCGGTCCTAACTGCTCATTTGTTACGCAATCAAGATCAATGTCGTGAAATATGTACTTAGCTCAGTTACAGCAGCCTTTTGATTTATACTCTAAATAAAAACTGAAAATAAAAAGAAGGTTCTAATCATTATCACAGTTAAAGTATCATAACTGTTGTAATGCTTTTATTGTTTTATGTAAAGCACTTTGAATCAAGGCCAGCTTTAGGGAGGAAAAAGAGGGGGCAAGGCCCCATCAAACAAACACCTCGCTGCCTCAAATCAAATCTCAGAAAAAAGATACAACTTTCCTAATCACACTCCCCCTGTCACACCAAGCTGTGTGTTGACTGCACAGGATAAACTATGGTCGACAATAATATCTGCTGACAATAACAGCTTTGTTTTGAGTTGGGACACCGACTGGACAGGTCTTAGGGTTGAGAACTGACAAACTGCAATCTATTTTTTGGGTGTTGGACTCTACTCAAATGCGTTTTTAGCTCATCTTTGGGACTGCTTAAATTGAATCCCAGCAGCCCTAAAATTTGATGAATATGTGTTTATTGACTGTATGTCCTTTAAAACCGTGCAGTACTGAGTTGAAATGTAATATTTTAAACAGCAAAAATGAATTATTATTAGATGTCTTTTGTTTCCATTTTATTTAACTTGTCTATTTGATACTTTGTTCTTTGATATGTAATTCTTTTGTTATGTGAAAGTTAAATAATTTTGCTTTAAATGTTAAGGTGAGATATCTTATAACCTTCTCTTTTTTTCTCATCAGTTATCTTTTATGTTGTGCAATTAAATAAAACTATAAAAAAGTAAAGAATATTGTTTGGCTATTTGTAGATGACAGTACAAATAGGGAAAAGAGCAGAGAGAGGACTTTATCAAACCAGTAGAATCATTTGCACAAAGAGGGAGAGATATAAAAGAGGAGGTAACAGAGAGCGTGCAGGTCAGGAAAAAGCAGGTGGTACAGGAACTCCACGTCCAGGATCATGGCTTTGTATCCACGCGTGAAGGTTCCTCGGTTCCCAACAAA
>JBAMHX010000015.1:20947134-20958654 GCA_037177515.1 Pseudomugil tenellus
TAGCATTACAGTTCAAGCATTTCAGCTTAAAAGGCATTCACCCTGCTGTTCTGCAAGAACAGCAAATTTTCTAGTTTAATGTTGTATTTATTTATTTAATTATGAATAATACGCGTCCCCATAGGAACCTGCTGAAAAACAGTTGTGTAACTTAGTCCGGCCCGATTATTTTTAGTCTTTTCCTGCTTAATATTTAAATTGAAAATACTTAATGATCATAAAAGATGTTGCTGTTTTCTTCTGTGCAGTTAACTCCAGTAACTCTAGATCAGCCCCCTCCCGGCACAGAGCAGAGTGTTATGTTACTTTACATTCCCATCAGAATAGCATACCTTTGCTTAATGCGCATGCGTACCATTGAATGTGGCAAAATTATGTGCGCGGCTGTATACTAACCAATTCTACATTTTTCTATAATGACTTTTTCATACAAATTTTGTTAAAATCTGTCAATACTGTTTTGAGTTATGTTGCTAACAGTCAACTTGAAAACATATCCTCTGCCTAGCTGGAAGTAATTATCTAAAAACTGAGAAATATTCAATATGTTTAGTAATAGATACTTTAGTATATTTATTGCAGTCAAGATAAGCTTAAATATATATACACGTAGACACATACACACACAGCTCATCATGTAACTAAATATTATCAATAGATCAAAAATCACTCAAGCTTTTGTTTTCGCAATGCACACAAACAGCAAAAGTATGGTCCATTACGTTGCAGCACACATTATATTTGAAGTAAAACTTTACAGAAGTCTTCTCTTACAACTTCCAGTTTCCCCAGTCATGTATACACACATATTCACAGTCAGGCATTTGTCAAAATCATAAAAGGTGCTAATATAGCAAAAGGTTTGAAGATGGCTCTCCTCCTCACTCAATTTAAGGGATTAGATGGATCTGGAGCCAGTTTTATGTACAGATGTTCACAAAGCTGCTGCTTTCTTCTCTTTGTAAGTTGCCATCATTTTCTTGATCTCTGCAATGGCCTTTCCGGGGTTGAGACCCTGTAGATACATGTGTCAAACAGACTGTGAGGAAATGAAAAACTCTTCATTCTTGTGCAAGTTAAGATATTTTAAGTACCTTAGGGCAAGTTTTAGTGCAGTTCATGATGGTGTGGCAGCGATACAGCGAGAAAGGGTCCTGAAGTTTAGACAAACGCTCCTCTGTGAATTCGTCTCGGGAGTCAATCATCCATCTGTAGGCCTGAGATAAAATAGTTTGATACACTTGAAACCAACAGGGCTGTTTGATGTATACGGGCGTGTAACAGCAAGAATCTGGCGATACGATATTTATTGCAATACAGAGGCAGTGATACAATATATTCAATATATTGTGATACTATAAACAAGCGATAAATCACAAATTTTACTTACTGGAATTTAAAACTAAGACAACTCACAGCTTACTGAATATGAATGAAAGATTTTTTAAAAAAACATTTTGTGTACAAGATGAAAAAGAAATTAAAATCTGCCTCATGAGTACAAATATGCTCATAAAAAGATACTTTTGCATATCAATATGTTGTCCCTAAAAAAAATCGCGATATATCGATATTTTCTCACAGCCCTGGTAATGTACTGACGTTATACCTCGCACTTTAAAGTACTGTCTCAGCTACAAGTTGCTTAGTTATGTCCAGATGTTAATGATTGCATCAATGTAAAAATGAAGTTTTATCTTCCATTTGTCTTCTATTTTATCTGAGTCATTTAGAAATGATTCTAGTAGCCAAATACAGATGCAAACAGTGTTGTAAGTATGTTTTGCTTACCTGCATGAGGACAGCAGGTCCAAGGTATTTGTCTCCATTCCACCAGTAGCTGGGGCAGCTGGTGCTACAGCAAGCACAGAGGATGCACTCATACAGGCCGTCCTGATGAGATGAACACACAAGCTTATTCTACTTCTATAATAACAATATAATAGTAAAACTTTGTAAAGCGCTTCACCTTCACTCAACCCGATATGACCTGGAGCAACACCCATCAAACTATTATGAATATTTTTTTCATGGTTAAGGCAAAACTCAAAACAGAAGAAAAAAAAACCCACTAAAAAAATAAACAAAAAACTTTGAATGTAAGACTAAACCAGTATCAGTCTCAGTATTAAACTGGCTCCTGCCTGTGTTGATATTTGACTCCCCCCCCAAACCATAAGCTTAAATGAGTTATAAACAACTATCTTTTGGTTTCATTTGACAGTTTATAGATAAATTAGCTCCAGATTGCTTTGGCCCTGCTCACCCTGATGATCATTCTCCCCTTTTGTTTAATAAAAATTCCTTAAATTCCTTGTAATGGGGTGCAGAAACGGATGGAAGACTGGTCTTCCGTGGGAGTGGGGAAAGAAAGAGAGTCCCCCCAAGGTCAGGTGTAACATTTGGCTCATTTACCAGTTTCTGCCGGTCCTCCACTGACTGGAAATACTGCTCCTTCCCCTCCTGCGTCTCATCCTTCTTTTTCAGGTATGGCTCGATAGATTTGTACTGGGCATAGAAGTTGCTCATATCCTGGTGGAATCAATGAGAGGAATACAGACGCTCAGTGAAGGCATCATATAAATCTTATCCTGATTATTTCCATAAATAGCGGTATCACTTTTTAACTTATTTCAGCCATAAACATGCACTTTGGCTCATAAAGTTCTTATGTTTATGTGTAATACTTACAGGCACCAGATCTTTGACGACATACATGTGTGGGAGTGGGTAGATTTTGACAGGTTTGCTTGTGTTTGTGTCGATTTTGTTGAGGCATGCCAGTGTGTTGCCTCCATTTATGTTCATGGCACATGAGCCGCAGATACCTGAAGAAAATGAGAAATTATAGGTCAATGAAATCTGGTAAAAATGCTTCACTTAACCCTTTAAAGCTCAACATAACAACAGCTGGGCAGAAAAATCTAAATTTTAGAATCTTTTAAATTCTTTTGTCGGCCCTGTAACAAAATTTGAAAAAAAAAATAGTTTTTAGTATTTTTACTATTTATTACTAAGTCTATTACTATACTATTTCACAACATCTTTTTGAAATGGTGCTATAAAAATAAAGCTGAACTGAATTGTAAGTGTTAGATCAAAATTATTGCTGTATAATCTGCTTTCTGGTGTTCACCAGGAGACAGGAAACTAGTATCATTGGATGCACAACAGGTTTTTTTTTAAATAAAGTTTCTACCATAAAGTGATGCAAAATGTCTCAGAAACTGCTTGTCAAATAGGATAGATTTGGCTTTATATGGTTTTGATTTATTTTATTGATCAAAAACAGAAAATTTGTCACATTTTTATGTTCAAACTGAGACCAGATGGTTTTTCTCCCTCCTCACCTTCACGGCAGGAACGTCTGAAGGTGAGCGTTGGGTCAATCTCATTCTTAATCTTAATGAGGGCATCCAGAATCATTGGACCGCAGCTGTGTTAACAAGAACACGACTTAAACACAACATCGTTTATTTATCTGTGACAATGGGAATTACTGCACAGCAATCTTCCGTTAACTGATGTGGTCCTGACTTACGTGTTGAGATCCACTTCATATGTCTGCATCCGTGGCTTGTCTCCAGGGGTGTCAGGGTCCCAGCGGTAAACCTGGAACTTCTTAATCCTGGGTTCAGGAGCTGGAGCAGCAGCAGTCTGAGCATGCCGCACCATCTGAGTCACATTCAAAATATATATCTTTATTTTCAGTTATAATAATGTTTGTAATGGACAAACACATCATAAAGGGACATTGTCATTCTTTACATCACCAAAGGAAAAATAAAAAAAAAAAATAATTAGGTGATTTCATCCTGTGACATAAGAGGACAGAATTGGTGATTTGTATAAAAATATATTATTTAAATTTAAATGCACATTAGAATGAAATGTTAAAGTAGCATCACACACAATGTATCAGAAGTTTTAATTCAACCAAAATAAGTACATGTAGTGACTAAAATGTTTAAGATCTTTGATGTTTAATGCACCTTTTCCATAAGAGTATTAAGTCGCCCCCTAGAGGCAGCTTGGGGGAAGTGACAGTGAAGTGTTACATCACATCAGCCATAACATTATCTAACTGTCTCCTTAAGGACAATGAAATATGAACCTAAAAACAATATTTTAGTTTTTTTATTTTCAAAGTGGACTTAGTTTGCGTCGCGTTAACCCCAAGCTCCAATATACATTTTAGATTAAGTTTCAAAGAGCAAGGAAAAAACTAAACACCTTAGTCTATTCGTTGTTGGTGGGTTAGTTATGTATATATGAGAGTATAACAAATCCGTTTTCTTTTATTGTTCTGTACTGTAGTAATTAATATATGACAGTGACAAAGATACTTCTTGTAAACATACTAATATAATTAGATCATTTGACATATTCGTACACGTTTTAATTTGATATTAAGGTAAAATCTCAGGTTGTTCACAGAAATTACTACCTTCACACGTTCTCTAGTGATACATTGTAGGATAGCATCAGATTTACAGTCAATAAACCAACACAAATATTCATTATTATCAGAGAAACCCATGCCAAACCTATACATAAATACTGAATAAAATAAGTTTATTTCGTACTTACCACCATTAAACCAGCATTTCTAAAGGCCAGAATATTTCGTATCATACAAACCACGGACATTTTGCCGGTTGGGTATGTTTTGTGAATAATAATCCAAGAGTTGCAGTGAAGACTGACTTTTGTCTAAAGTACGAGTTGAAGCCGCGCCTGCTTTGTGCGTCAACGTAGAGATCACGTCATCGGTGTTGCCTTCATGGACACGATAAAAGCTCGGTCACTTGAGTGTTAAATTACAAACATAAATGTTTTGAAGGTGTTACTTTATTCAGTTTAAGAGAAATAAAATATAAATTCTGTATATAAAAACAGAAGATTTGATTTTATTAACATTCTTCACTACTTAATTCATTTTATCACTTAATCGGTCATAAATGTATTTGTATTAATTTTTAGTATTGTATAAATCCGGTATCGCGTGAAAGCAGCTTAGGAGACTTTCACAACTCTCATTGCTGTAAGAGGGTCAGTTACCACATAATGCTATGATGGCCATTTATACAATTCACTTTAATCATAAATTAATTATAATGATGATTGGAGATTTATTTCCTTTTTTGTTATCTTCTTGTTATGAAAAACAATCAATTTGTTTAACTAAAAAAATAGCTTTTTATAATCTCAATATTTGTCTCATTTCATAGTAATTACTAGTATTCAATATTCTTCTATAGCATTCATTACAATATGTATAACATCAAGTAATCCTAACAGAGAATGGCAGATTATGCATTGAAGTTATTTCATATTGTTGCTTAATGCCTAAAATGTCCTTGAACCTCATGCTCTGTTATTCTTACACATGTATACTTAATAAGAATCAGTATGGAGCCCTTTTCTTCTGAGAATCAACTCTGCCTTCACAAATATAAACATGTAAGACTTTGAATCATTTTATTTAAAGGGGAAAGCTTGATTTCATTATCATTTTTATTTACATTTTGCACAGCATAGAAACTCTTTTTTAGAATAACAATTGTAATATATATAGGACTTCATTACTTTCAATTAAATAGACCTGAAAAAAAGAAACTGTCTGACATTTAAAATGAAAAATAAATGCAACGAAAACCTTATAATGTCAGGAAAGAGATGAGGACATGGAGGGGGGAAAACTCTACAGGATAGTGGATCACAAGAAATAACTGAGGCAGCAGTAGCTGATTCATTTATTTTCTATACAACTAAAGGGTCAAAGGAGCCTATCCCAGGAATTATCAGGGGGAAATAGGTCCAACAGAAAGACAAACAAGAGACATTTTATCCAAATATGGATGTCTTTGTAGCTGGAGTATCCGGAGAGAACCCACGCATACCACAGGGAGAACATAAAAACTCCAAATTGATGGGACTGCTGGACAGCAAAGAGCATGAAAAACATTATTAAGATGAAAAAGAAGGAGGAAGGGTTACTCCAGATTGAGAATGACAGCAAAGGAGAACAGCTTGAAGAAAACAGAAGAGCTGCCAAAGAAGTGGTTGTACAAGGCCAGATCAAGCTCCTTATACTGACCTGCAGGCATTTGCCTTGAAAGACAGCAAAGGGAATGTAACAATAAGGAGGAAGAGAGAGTGAAGGAGAAGAGCAGAGGCTGAAGGAGAACAAAGAGAAGAACACTGGATAAAGAGGGATAAAAGGACACATGAAGAGAGAGAGAGAAACTAGATGGAGATGAAAATAGGAAGAGACACAGGGAAGGGAAGTGATGAGAAGAGATGAAAGAGGCTACCCTTTGCCTTCAAACATCCTCATGACCCCATATTTCCTATTCTTTTAACCTTCCTCTCCATCAGTTTTCACATAATCACAACTGTACTCACATCTTCTACCATTTCTCCAACCTTCCACCCATCTTACCTCGTTCTCTCCTTACAAAGCTGGATGGCTTTCATTTTCCCTCAAAATAAAAACTCATTCATCTTCATTTGCCCATTTTGGTGTTTGGTTATACAGAGAACGTGCAAATGCAGCTGATGTCATAAAAACATGAAATAGGTTTCAGATCTTTATAATTCTTTTTAAAAAACTTTTTGCAAAAAATATCCTTTAACAGGACAAAAATAAAATATCACAGATGTGTTTGGACACAAGACGTTCTTGAAGAGATAAAGGTGAGTTCTAACTGAACATCTGTTTTCTTTAATCCAAAATTATGAGTAATTTTCCATTATTTTCTCTTGTCTGTGTGTTAGCAGTTACACAAAAACACCAGAGGCAAACAGCAGCAGTACCTGCCACAGTGGAGGCAATTGGTGTGATAACCTTTGTCGCCAGCAAGACAGCAGTAGCACAGCTGGAGCAGCGATTCACGGCCTTCATCTCTGGGTGGGATAAAATTACTGCCACTGTAGATCATGTCAGACATGTCATGCTTGGTTTCATGGTCACCAATGGATGATTGCAGAGGTTTTTTTTTTTTTTTTATGCAATATGATACATTATACTTGACAACAATGTGCTTGTTGTCAGAAACATTCAGTTATAACCCAATCAAAGTCAAATTAATTACAAGTTTGTTATGAGTTGTGCCGGTGACCCTCAAACAATACACACACTTGAATATGGGATGTTGATATCATCTGGTTGGCAACTTAGTGATAAAATAAACACCAAAGGAACAGCTTATTTAAAAAAAACAACAACTATAATATCACAGGTGAGAGGTTTATTTATATGTAGTGCTTCATGTGTTGCTTGAAACTGACACGAGGTCATTTAAACCTATTTTTATTGTTATATGTGATCTGATCATCCCACTAAATAAACTAAATCTTGAGGATGTGATGACATGAAGAGACATAAAACTTTTTTCTCCTCAGCAAAAAACAAAACAACAAAAAACAAAACTTAATACCAACTGGAATCAGGATTTGGCTCATTATCTAACACATAATTAATTTTCTGAAAATCAAATTAATATTAAAGTTTTTTTGAGCAGCAGTTAAAAGTGAAGTCATTTGCTTTCAAACATGTAATCATGCACTCTTATTTAATTTTCTTATTGTTAGAGCCAAACACTAAACAAGCAAAGTCACGGTGCTTCAGACGTTGTGGTGTGATCTACGTTACACAGTCTCATCATGTATGTGTTATTTGCTTTTCATATTACATTATAGTAATGACTGTGTTGGTTGTTCCTACAACTGTACACTGGGGGGGGCTTTACTCAGAGAAGTTAAACTCGTTCTGTGTTACACATTTCATTAATGATAAAAGCTTTAATATCTTGTTCACTTGGATTTAGAGTTGGTCTGTGGTCTCTGGTCTGCTCAAAGTTGTATTAGCTACTTGATTGTCCATAATAGTATTGCAATATTCTCATTGTGTTGATTTATTTGATCAGAGATTTTGTTACATAATAAGGCTGTTAATCTTCTGCATATTCTGCATACTCCAGGTCTCCATTTAGGCGTTAACTACGCCATAATAACAGGTGGAGAAGTTGCCCCATGTGACTACATGGAGTCCCATGGTGTTTTCCTTTGCTGACAGCAGTAGACCAGGAAATCACACTTTAATTTGCCCCATTAACAATCAATAAATGAGCTGTTTATTATTGAGTCTGAAAGGTCAATAGGGTAGTCTAAATGTAGTGTTACAGTCAGAACTGCTGTCACTTAGTCAGCTAATACTATTAAAGGAAATCTTGTCTTGTAAGCTCATTCTCTTTGATGTTTCTCTTATTGCCTGCAGCGCCTTGCTGTTTGAGCTAATGCGGTCCTAGAAAATGTGAGCCAAAGCGAGTTCAGATGCAGTGCCATGTTGATGATGCCCTGCTTTCTATTGTGATGTTTAAATCATGTTTGCATCACAGAACCTCAGAGCTACAAGATTTTATTTCACAGTGCATGCTGGGCATTTAACTGTCATCCACATGAATGTAGAGACACTGTCCAGATCCAAACAGTTTCACATTTTTCTCTACAGATACATTAGTCAAAAAAGTGTTTTATGATTAGTGACTGTTAAATGAGAAAGAAAGTGTTGTATTAATGGCGTTGGTGTGCAAGGAAACATTGTCTATATTTAAGCAAATTGTTGTAGCCCCTCCCTCTGAAGGGAGCTATGTATCCTTAGTATTATCCTAAGTATTTCATTAAGATGCAGGAACTGTTGCCAAGTTGCTTTACCACCACAAAGGAAAGCACTGATCTCGAGAGATGTTTTTGCAAGCTCTACTTGCACAATAGTGTGTATAATATGTTCAATACTGAAACCAGAGAGGTGTCTTAAACTCATTGCTTTCATGGTGATCTGGAAATATTGCACAAGCAGAGTGTCTAGTTCATCTTAAATTGGTAAATGGAAGTGTTGGTTATGAGAGTGTGGTAAAGCTTAGAGTTATTACAGCTTTTTCTGCCGTAACTCAACAGGAGAGTAAATCTGACTGACTGGCTGTAGGTGTGGAGATGACAAGATACAAAGGATTTGGTCTGGCAAGTAAATAGAAAACCTGTTGACAAAATATAAATCTAATATCAAAGAAAAAAAAACATTGCTTTCAATAAATTTGTCTTTTAAAGAAGATGCTGCCCACTCATCTAAAGATGGAGCTTTAACCACAGCAGTACACAAGATTAGGTGATCCAGTTCATTAGGAGTAAATAGGATAGCTCCTGATGGAAGCTGGGAGGTGTTTAATTATACCAAGTTAAACATCCTCTTTTCTCCTCCCATGACTTGGAAATTGTGTTTTTTCCCAAATAGGAGGATATTAAATGCAAATTGAGACTAAATGAATGAGGAGGCTAAAAAAAGTGAAGCCTAAGCAAGTTTTTCCAATGACGTATAATAACTCTACTTTCCCAAATTTACTTACTCCAAAAGGAAAACAAAATCATATTAGCAGATTTCTAAAGGATTTATTTTGTACAAAAAATACCATGAGCAGAATATTAATGTCTCCTCAACAAGTGAAAGTTTGTATCTGTTTACAAAACTCTAAACAGTACTTTAACTGTGGAACAGATTGCAAACATGAAACATTGTCATTCAGCATCATGCTGTATTGTTTCTCACTTTGTGCTCAGGCTGTAGAATGATTAGGTGCCACTTTGCATGGGGAACTGTAACGTGACTAAATATCAAAGTAATTAAAAACAAAAATATACATGTAGAAAAATACGTTGCTGTATGTTGTGCACGTGTGCATAATATTGGCACAAAAAAGAAAATTTCATGACTCCTCCCACTTACAGTTCCTCCTCCCTATGAAGGTAGATGACAACTTTAGAGGTTGTATCTTGAGGAAATGAGAAACGCTGCTGAAAGACTTTAAGGCAAGCAGATATCCAAGAAGCAGCCTAAATGGGTGAAATTGCTACAAAAATGATTAAGAAACTTAAAAAATATTTTAAATCTATTGTGCATATTTAGATTATCATTTGCAAAGCAAGAAGGAAGGGGTTAGCTTTACTGGCTCTGCCACAAAATAAAAAACAACCCCAAATGTACAAAAGATAAAGTATGGAAGACGTTAAATGGACTCAATTCATGCAAAGTCGGGCATTAAAGATGCCAAGCAATGAAACTTTAGGTCTTCCCGTGCAAACATTATAAGTTGTGCAACAGAACATAAAATTCTTTACTTTATGAGATTCTCTACAGTCTCCTCTAGGGTCAGAAACGGACTCTCAATAATCCATTTATCCCAAACTAAAAATTCAGCACTTTTTAAATGGTAAATGGCGTTCACTTATATAGCGCTTTAACTTTCATCTCTTGATGCCCAAAGCGCTTTACAGATCCTGCAATGCACCCATTCACGCACCGGTGGTGGCAGAGCTGCCATACACACCGGCGCTAGCTTGCCTACCAGGAGCAACTGGGGGTTCGGTGTCTTGCTCAAGGAGACTTTGACATGCAGACAGCGGATGGAGCTGGAACCGAACCCATGACTCCCCAATCAGAAGACGGCCACACTACACCTGTCCCCACTGTGTGTGGATCAATTCTAGATGCGTTTGTGGTGAGTGGAGGGGAAGAGTGGGAGCTGCTAGACAACTGGGGAACTTAAGTGAAGAGAAAGTAAGTGAAGAGAAAGCCACAGGTTCAATGAACCAGCAGGACAACAAATGTGAATCTAGAATAAAATACAATTTTTATTGGGAAAAAATGTAGAATAAGGCAAAACCACAAAAAACTAAAAAAAAACCACTGAAACCCATATAAATGTAAAAGACAGGTGGCCTCCGTAGAACCCAGCCATGCACAAGATCACTGAGGGGACAGTTAGTTGCTGGACTGGAGCGGTACCAGCTAAGATGAGTTCTTCTAACCAGATGAAGCCGATCAGATCCACTATTTACCAAACAGACAAGACAGTAGCGCCTTCACAGTGCCTACAAAAAATTCATGTTGATTAATAACTGAATACATTATTGCAGGTGTCTTACCTGGGTGTGAAGTGCAGTCTACCCCCCCGGTATAGCAGTAGAGGTTTGCAGCCAAATGAGACCTGAATGTCTCACTTAACTCATCTGTTTAATACAAACCACCACCAGAAAACTGCCACTCTGTAGGAAAACGAAGCAACTGTAACCCAAAGACCCATGTTGTTCAGTGAACGGTGATGATACAGATCACCAGTCACACTCACTGCTAACCTGCAGCAGAACAGGTCATGAGGACAAGCTGAGGAGCAGAAGTATAACGTTCCCTGCAATTACCAGATAAGTCACATCTGATGGATGCCAACTGGTGAGGAAGAGGAAAGATAAAACTTTCTCATCACATTTCCAAGACCAGAAACTTTATTTATGCTTATTGTGGTTACAAGAATAACAAGGTCCAAAATGAGAGTCGGCGTTTTCAGTCTCAAACATTATTAAAAACCTTTTCAGGACATAAAACAAAACATAGCATCCCCTTCTTTTAAACAGATGTTACTTGGCTTCTCCTCTGTTTTTCTCTTTCTTTCATTCCAGAGCCTT
>JBAMHX010000015.1:20960573-20974153 GCA_037177515.1 Pseudomugil tenellus
CCCCCCCCCCCCCCCCCCCCCCCCCCCCCCCCCCCCCCCCCCCCCCCCCCCCCCCCCCCCCCCCCCCAACCAAAAACACACTGGCAGCCTCCAGTCAGCAGCACTGTTTGAATCCATCTACCTAGACGAATAACTTCTATCTGCACAGTATGAAATATCAACATAACCTTTAGTGATTAAGTTTAACCAGCTTTCTCTTACTAGAAGTACTGACCTTCTGTCCAGTATTCATCTCTCATCCCTGAATTCACCGCATTGGCTTCAGTCCAAGGCTGCAGAATGGAGTTTGCTCTGCACCTCCGGTCTTGTTTTTATGATTTTTAATAAATCTGCTTGACTTGCTTCTGCTTGAGGGTCTACTTCTTGCTGAACATCAAACTTTCCACCTCAAAGACTCCAATTTCCCAAGAATGATACTAATGTTATTACCATAGTTGAAACAATGTAAATAAGACTTGAGACCTTACAATTTATGAGTTCAAAACTATTTTCTCTACTCATAGAAACAAAGTTTACTAGAAAGTAACTCATCTGTTTAGTAAATATATTTTTTTTCATTATTGTAGGATGTGTGATGTTTGCACTTAAGATTGAGGGGCAGTAACCACGCTGTGCTGGAGGCGGAGCCACTTACGCAGCCCCACCCACCATGCACTACATGCCCCGCCCTTCAAACATTGTCAGTATGTTGTCAGTGTTTTCTTGTGCTAAAAATGAATAAGTGTGGTCCAAAATGAGAGGCAACTAGACACCAAATGCAGCAAAGTTAATCTTGAACTTTGCATTCTGGAGCTCATTCATTTTGTACCTCATCTATTACAGGAGTTTTTATCATGGATAGTATCTGAAATACACATATTTCCTAAAGAATACTTAACTAAGTTAGAGCTATAGTTGAAATATGTCATTATGTGCCACTGGATAACAGTGGAGGGCTGTATGTCATATCTTTGGAGATATTGTTGGTGCCGTCAGTCACTCTACAAGTGTTTTTATTCAGTGCTCCTCAAAATTTCTGCTTGAATTTCAATAAACCAAAAGGAGGCCGTCTGTGTAATCAGAGCGCAGAAATGACCTCTCGCTATAAAGATACGTTCATGCAACTGGAATGACACAATCAAACATCAGAGGTCACTGTTGTGCTTCAATGGCACTTTTAATAAAACAGACATTTCATCCTCACAACAGCAATGTCTGGACAGAGAGGGCGAGTGGGGGGGTGGGGGGCTGGGTGAGGGTTCCCTCTGCTGATAGGCTGGTTGCTCCTGATAAGTGTGAGAGAATTGGACAAAGAAAATTGGACTGAGCTGTGCAGCACAATGTGGGGAACATGAAGGAGTGTGTATTTATGTGTGTGTGTGTGTTCACTGACTCATCTTGGCTGGCATTTATTTCTCTCAGCTTGTCTATTAAATAAAGATAGTTTAGCAAAGAGAACCCCGACCAAAACCATACACGCTCCCCTCCCCCTCACATATTTACAGGAAAATTAATACATTCAGTTAATTCACTAAGTAACAAAGCTAATTAATCTGTTTTTTTTAGCAGAAATCACATAAATTCACATCCATATTTCAAACAGATTAGTCTTTCTGTTCCTTCTCTATAATCTTCACCCAGATAGTCTATTATTCAGTTCGAGAAACAACTCACACTACTCCCCACGCAACCCATTTTCAGATTGTTAAATCCCACTTTCCTGTATTTATAACTATTTACAGAAGCAGTAATCTAACCATCACAAAACCCACCCACCCACCTGTCTCATTTTGCCCCACCTTATGTCATCAAATACCCCCATCCCACCCGATAAAGAAAAAAAACCCATCTTGCCTCCCTATTCCACACACTGCCCACATCTTACCCTGTTCTAAAAGAGCATGCCAAGTTTAACAATGAACACATAAAATGTTTCTATACAGAAAAACACCCTTAAAAATGTTTTTTTTTTTTTTTGTTTTTTTTCCTCCCACAATGGTGGACATGGACTTAAGACAAGATTTCAGTGGCAACAAATAATCATCATCTCGCTCCACTCTGGGAATTTGTTTTAAGTGCTGGAACCAGTTTAGTCTTAAGAAAATCCTGTTGGAGGGGGGTTGAAGGGGACGTGTTATGAAGACTGGGAGGGCAGTTTTCCAGGGTCACTGAGGTAACTTTTGGCCAAGGGGCAGTTTGGAACGCAAGGGGTGGAGTAGTTTGGAGTAGATTTTAGGGGAAACGGGAAGTTTTTCTTCTTCAGAATTTTGTTATTTTTTTCTTTCTTTTCTTTTTTTTTCTTTTTAAATTTTGGAGTTAGAGGTGTCGAGGACTGGGGTGCCCATTGTGGTAGAGCTTCTGCTTGATGTGGACCATGTTGCCACTGGAGTCTTCCAGTTGTCTGAGCTGGGCTCGACGACGGAGGTCTCGAAGGTTGCAGAACTGTGGCAGCCATGACCAGGACGGAGTATCTGGAGGAAGAACACGACAAAAAACAGAAAATAAAGAAGACTGAAAAGGAAACTTTTGTGCCAGAAAATGATTGAAGTACATGGACCCCTGATGTTTACAGCAAGCTGGACTGCTAAAGGAATTAAAATCATATTCTGAGTATTTCTTCTCAACAAATTAGAGCCTCAATATTAAAGAACATATGCATATAAATTACTTAAACTAGTTTAGAGATAGTTGAATGCTTAGATTAACATCCACCTCTTATTCCCATTAAAATACATTTTACATGGAAATATTAGTATTTTACTCCATTACATTTGTTTGCACTTTTAATAGCAAATCATGATGTTGATTGAGAAATCTGTAAAGCGCTTTACAGATTCTGCTATCCACACATTCACACATTGATGGCGGCAGAGCTGCCATTCACACCGGTGCTAGCCTGGCCTCCAGAAGCAACTGGGGGGTTCAGTGTCTTGCTAAAGGACACTTCGACATGCAGACTTAAGACAGAGTGGGAACCTAACCCATGACCTTCCAATCAGAGGTCAGCCACACTATACCTGCATTATTAGATAACTAATACAAGTGATGTTTTAATCTTTTTTCTGTAATGCCAACCTATGAAATATGAATTATAGAAAAGAGAAAGATTTATTAGTTTAACTATCATTTTCAAATGCGCACAACTTCATACAAATAATAAATCCTTCCTTATAATGTTTTACATCTACAAATTCCTATGTATATTTTTACATAGGAAAAAAAACTAAATAATGTGTGAGGTTATGTTATCCTGTTAAATTATGGTCAACTAAATAATATTCCAGAGCTCCAAGCTAAACAACATTTTTCCCCACAGGCTGAGAGAAGTCCACTGATACCAACTCCCACATCATTTAACTCAATATACCTTAAATATAAATGCTTTTAAAAGCAATAGACTGTGTGGTGATTTTATTTGAATTAATCAAATCATTTCTAATATTTTTTTTTTATTCAGATGAATCATGTCACAATCCATCAGTTTTAGTCTGTATATACAATAAATCCAACGGGCTCCAGGAATTACAAAAGTAGGATACTTGTTTATCATTTTACTCTCACAATATTTCACAAACTCTCAAAACTAATACAACATCAAGACAAGATTTTACACATAGTAAATTTTTCTTTGCCAGGTCTAAACTTTTTCAAGAGGAATGAATAAAGTATTTTTCAATTCATTCATTTCATGCTCAACGTGGATGGAAATAAATATAAAAACTTATCATAACTTGTAAACAGTCATTTCATTACCCTGAAGTGTATGTACCTTTACTATTACTGGAAAAACATTCATTAGCTTGCAATGGAGTATTTTTTATTTTTTATCTGAAATAAAGGATCTAAATACTTTTATTTGTTGCCGTTTTGTAAATCGAATGTTAACTGAAATCAAATTTCAGACTCTGTACGGGCTTGAATTTACATACATTTACTACAGTATTTCAGTTTGATTGATTATCAAGATAAAACTGTAAAAAGGCTTAGGTGGGAAAAATAACAAAAACCTCAAATCTGAACGCTTTCCAGTCTGGCAATTCCATTTTTCCTTTTTTCTATTTTCCCATGCATTATTCATGCCTTATTTCTGTGTAACTCATAGCAGAATTGGGCATCTTCAGCAAGCAGCTTCTGTAATCCACATCACAGCTCAGCATAGAATCAACAAACTGATGCTATGGCCTCATAAAATGTGTGCCTTTAGAGATACTGATGAGAAACCTCGTGGAAAGACAATAAAGTAGATACTTTGCAGAAAAATGTCCAGCTGGTATCGCGCTGAGGAAGTAGATCACACTGGCTTCGTTCCTTAAACATTTGTGTCATAGTACTTTAAGCACATAGGAAAAAGATGATATGCCAATATTTCAGTTTAACAGTAATACAGCTAAAGAGTTGCTAATTAAAAAATAGGTGGAATTGTTTAAGTAATCTTGAAAAGAAGTTTATTCCCACTCTTGTGCCATAGAGATAAAAGCAACAAATGATGAAATGCAGGCTTATGCAGACAACAGCCAAGTAGCCTGACGACAGACTCGTGGGATATAAAAATGTTGTAAAATCTCTCTTAGTCTGGTTATTTCTCTCAAAATCCAGTTATAAGAAGAAAAGACTCAACCAGCAATGCAGCAGACTAATTTCTGAACTGTGGACCGTCTTTTTCAAAGTGCATGAGTCTAAATGAGATTTCCAACAATATGCATTATTTAGAGCTCGTAAAACAAAATGGATGTTGATAGCAGATTTATTCTTCTGTTTTCTTGCTTATATCACTTGTAGAGGATTGTGTTTATGCTCCACATCTCTTTTTTGTAAGCAAAATAAAGAAAAAAATATATGTCTACAGTTCATTACATATTCTAATAAAGTGTGAAGCGTGTGAACTCTTGCAGCCAAAACCAGAATTACATGTAATCTGAGATAGCGGCATCGTAAAAAGAATGTATTTTAGTTCCTACCATTTCATTCACTAACCCAAACCAATAACTGTTTTTGCTGATAAAAACCCAAACAGTGCATGAAAACTGTTTTAACTAATATTATATGGTATCAGAGGAATACAACTCCCTGTTAGCTCTAAAGTATGCCATAAATGCTTGAATAGTTAAAAGTGCCATACAAAGAGCCATCTATCCACTATTGTGAGCCCTTAAATAATAATAAATAAAACTGCTCTAATGGTATATGAGGTATATTTCCCTCATATAAAGGAAATATTTTAGAGTATAGAATGGGGAATGAAATGTGGTGTATGAACAAACAACTGATGTGACAATTTTATTTGGAGGACTTGTTATTAAACGGAACATATTGTACCTGAACTGCCTTACACACCTCTTTGTAGCCCAACATTTATTTTTAAGCCCCTTCTCCACTAAAAATTAAGTTTTTAACCTTGTGTTATTCCTATAAGATGTATGTAATTGCTACAAGACATCACGTAGAAGAAATGCATGAATCTGCAGAACAGTAGAGTATCAGAAGGTTTTTATAATGTTCAACACAAAAGAATCTGAGAAATCAATCCTGACTTCTTGTGGGGGGTGAGCCATACATATGCTGTTTATCCGCAATGATAAACGTTCAGATAAGAAGTCAGCACAGCTGTGAGGCCTGAGTCTGGCTTAACCCAAGCTGAATGACAGCAATCGACCACTTAACTACCTCGACTACTTTTTGGTGGAACAAATTGTTTGCGATTATGATTAATCTTTGTAAAACTAACAGAGTAATCTGGACCAGTTGGTATTGAAATAAATTTGTTCCATAACTGGTAAAAAAAATAAACATGTCTCTCGTTTTTTTTCTTTGGGTTATGTCTAAAAAACCCACAAAAACAGAACAAAAATCCCAAAATGTGCAATTTTATGAAGCACAGGCAGGAATGCCAGCTATATCAGTGGTTCCTGACATGGTGTCCCTGACAGCTCAAGACGATCTCCAGAGTCTGCTTGGTTTTGATTTTGGTGTAATAAACCACAATATGTAGATCAAATGAATTTTTATCTGCATCCTGTGCAGCTTTTTTGTGCAGGGCCGTGGGGTGTGTGTGTGTGTTTTGGTGTAGTAGAGTGCATGTATGTGTGAAGGAGACTGTGTGATGTGTGTTTTTATATCATCACTTCGGTGTGTGAAGGTTAATATGTGGCAACAATTTTTTTTATATTTAAAGCACTTTGTGTTGCTGTTACATGAAAAGCACTTTAGAAATAAAGTTTGATTCAAATTGATTTGCTTAGATTATTGAGGTCAGTCAGCTAGTGGAGCAATGGCAGTGGAGTAATTCATGTCATTACTGCTCTTCTTGATTTCTCCTCCACCATTTCATTAATGTGTGAAAATGCCACAGTGCAGATGATTGATAAGCCTATATATTGATAGTTACTGTAACAGGCTCCACCCTCAAAAATAGAATAGGAGCTGGATTATCTGATTCTCGGAGACAACCAGTAGACACCTTTCTCCCCCCACTTCAAGACTGTCCCTGTGGATAATTAAATGAAATGTAAGCCTTCAAACTATTGTTTTTCCCCAAATTCTGCCTCCACAGGGGTCCACAGAAAGTACACCTTACCAGGAAACAAAGCAGATATCCTTAATAAACATTCCAGCAAGATTGCTAGCCATTTGGTGCCTCGCCAGAGACCAAAGGAGAGTGGGGGTTGCCATAGTCACAGTCAAAGTGGAAAGTTTCTTCTTTCACTCTTACAAGTGACCAAAAGCTTAAATCAAACCCAACATTTTATGTTTCTAATACTTTCTACAGCCATTTCCCAGGACTTTTAAAAATGATATTTGGTTTTCATATTACATGACATCACATCTAAAGGGTATTCATTTCAATCTTTTATGGTGTTCATTTTAAAGGTTTATTTCTTATTTGTTTTATTCATTTAACTTTGTTTCACTTTATGTGCATTTGTCCATTCATCTTGATTTGAATGATTTAGTCCATTTTTTGCATTTTATTGATATTCTTCATTTTCCTGATGTTTGATAAGATTTAAATAGCTTTTATATTTACAGTAACTGTGAGAAGATTTAAGAGAGACGTGCAAATGCAGAACCTGAGCATCAGCCACATCCGACAGAATGCTTAATGGCTGAACTTTCTCAAAGCCCCGCCTCCATGCAGAGAGGCGGGGCTTTTTTGTTCAGTTGATGAGAGAATGACGAGACAAAGAGATGCTCTGAACACACAGAACAATGAAAGGCCATGTTGGACAGAACACATGGCAGCTTCAGTCTGAGAAATCCAGACGATTAAGTTTATCTCTTTTGTGACTAAGTTTTGAGCTTCCAATGGAGCCCCAATTTTTCCACAATTTAGGCTTTTAAATAACTTTTCTGACGCTTTCCAACATCCTCATGCCTGAAGAGTTCTTCAAAGTCCGAAGGTCGTAGTCGTGCTGTTCTGAACAAACCCTTCCTCATCCACGGAAGTCTCTTTCTAATGATGATGGTTGGCTGAGTTATGAATCTTCTTCAGGCCTTAGTTGGTTTTAATCTTCTTTAAATATAATTAATAAAAAATCACAGTTTATTTAATTTATGCTCAATTCTCCCCAAAGCTTTAACTCCTTTACCATAGAAATTCAGGTTAATCACCATATTTACACATCATTGGTTTATGTTTGTTTTGTTTGTTTATGTTGTCTTATTTCTTTTTCTTTTATTAATCATATTTAGCACATATATATACTTTAGGCTAGACTAATAAATATTGACTTTATTATCTGGTCGTTATTTGTCTTCTTTTCCTGAGATCATGATTCAGGTCTATTCAAACGAAAACTGAGCAAAATAGCGTGTGAGACTGATTTATTAAAACACATGAATTTTTCTTTAATTCTTTCTCTATCATATCATAGGCTTCCTTTATGCCTATAATTGACTAGTTAAGGTAGAAAATAGATGGTGGTGCCCCGAGAAAAAATATTTATTCATTATTAATGTTAATATATCATATTAATATTAATTGATGACGCATTACCACAACATTACCGTAGTCTTGGTTTCATCAAAGGACAGGAAAGAACAATCATCTCAATTGTGATGAGAAGCTAGCTAAGCATGAGGAGCAGAATGATTTTAGCAACGGGTGGTGTGGGGGTCCATGGCTATTGGCAGTTGCATGAAAGTGGTCCTAAAGGTAAATAATTTGGGAACCATAGATCTGCATCTCCATGTAAATCAATTATATAATCCCTGCTTGTTGTCTTATTTGCATGCACCATATAAAATAAACAGCTTTCTGCAAGTCACCAGCTTTGACTAATCGAAGCAAACGTTACTGTTCAGTTTCATTAAAAGTGCAGCAGAAACATCATAAGAAGCCTATACTTTTCAGACCACCACAACATCACTATCTAGCTGTAAATAAACATTAATGAACTTTTCAATGTGTTATTTTCAAAGATCAATAAGTTAAATTAAAAAAAATAAAAAGCTAAAAAAAAAACAATTAAATGCATTTAAGGACCTTGTTTCTTTTACGGTGAGCTGCATAAAAGTGAGTTACGATCTCCATGCAGCCCACACAGAGGAAAGGCCGATGATTCGTCTGACTTGTCACTGCTGGCTTTATCACAGCTGTAACTTCTAATTCTGGTAAGTAGGGGTTATTTTACAGTAAGGGCAGACTGACAGAGGAGAGATAAAAGATTGGAACATTGAAATATTGGATGAGGATAGTAAATGGCATCAAGTGTATTGGCAATGGCCTTGACTGTTATTTGTGTTTGAAAGCTGCTCGTGACTGTGCGTTCTGGCATGATTAAGCCTCCTTTTTCTGTCACTGACTCTTTAGCCACCACAATACCATCCTTACACAGTGCACAGGCTTTATTGTAGAAAAACAGTTGTGAGGTGGATATTATGAAGAGAAGAATGGTGGAGCACAGATTTATGCTTGTCAGGTTATAAACTGGAGTCAGTGAGGCAGAGTGAGGTCCTCAGAGACAAAGAGGGGAAGAAAAGGGGACAGACCCAGACACCAAACCCAGAAGCAAATGGCCGTGCTAAAGGATGAGCAAGAGGAGAGGGAGTGGTGGTGGAGCTGGTAAGAGTGGGGGTGAAGTGTTGGGTAGAGGTGAGGAGGAAGAGAGGAAAAAAGAAAAGAAATGGAGTGAGAGTGAGTTATTTATAGCCGTGAATGGGTATGCTGTCCACAAGGACTGTTCTGAAGGGTATCCAAAGGAAAAGGGGCAACGAAGACACGTTTCTCTCATTTAAATAAAAGGATGGAGATGGAGTCAGGAAAAATAAAAATGCAAGACTGAAAGTGGAAGACAAAGATGCAATTGTTATGCTATTTTAGGGCAGAAAGAAACCGGGGGGTGTGGGGTGGTTGTGCACCGAGTCATCATTTTCTCCTTTTTTGAGATAGTTCTTGTGTCCTCCTCCTCCTCCTCCCCCCCAGTGTCTTAGCAGAAGAGACTCTGGCATCAGATATTAACGGCAAATTGGCGATAAGGGAGAAAATCTTGCTGCAGCAGGAAGCATTGTAAAGGAAACGGCCAGGAGTAGATTTAATAAATGAGGAGGGACGGAGAGAAGGAGGAGCAAGAGATGAAATTAGGAGGGGGGGGGGGGGAAGGCAGTAGGAATCAATGTGCATCTCAATGCACTACGTGTATTCGCATGTGTATGTGTGAGTGTGTGTTTCTTACTTGCCATTCCAGCTGCTCTCTTGTTCTATTTATAGCTTTAGAGGAGAGAGGGTGTGTGTATATGTGTGTTAGTGGGGGTAGAGATGTGACAGCATCTCCATCCTACAACCACACACACACACTCCTCTTCTCTGTCAGCCTCACCTTCACTCCTCATCTCAGGGAAGCTAAACGAGTCTGACCTAGCACTGACGTCACAACGACACTCAGGCACACACTCAGAAATGAGGGGCATTCCCTTTGAGTCCAAAGAAAAAAAAGAAAAGAAATGTATATATGCAATCTCTAAATGTTGCTATTGAATATAGATGTTCCCTCCTCTGTGGGTGTTTTTCATCTTTATGATGATATATTGGAGAAAACACAGTTGTTCCCTTTGTGCAAAGTGTATCACTCTAACAAACTTGAAATCCTAAAATAATATGTTATTTAACAATGCAGATCATAAAATCCTAATCATACACAAACTATTTGATCTTTAATGTTAATGATGGACTTTAAAATGACCATGTAATAACTGGAATTTCTGTGTCTTAAAACTTTCCCAGTACTGCTGGAGGATATTTTCTATGCCGTACCCAGTATCCAGGTCACATATCACCTACTTTATTCTTAAAACTGAAGATCCAGGCCACATCCACATCGCAAGGATGCTCCGATACTCTGAGCAGTAAAGCGGAAATCCAGTTCGATTTAATATCTTTGCCCTGATATTCCGATTTTTTCACTGGAACTAAAGTGTGTCAAAGGCATGCTAAAGGGTTCCTTAGTGACTTCCCATTTGATTTTGATCACAGCAGAGTGGGGAAAAACCTGAGAAACCATCATGACCGTGGGACACTACAGCACTGACATCCAGGGTGATAAAAGTCAGCCAATCAGTGAGCATCTTCTCAGTGCACAGAGATGAATCCTAGGTGCTGTCAGGAAGTGAAGGATTTCACATGTGTCTAATAGCTGCTCAGCCTTTTATTTTCTTGCTCGTGTCTTGACAGCAACCACATATGCTGAATGGTGCCGATGAACAATACACCACATGTTCTGCCTCATTAAATCTACCCCATCCGTTCGCTTTTTTTTTCTCACACAACATGCATCCTTCATCTGCAGGAGATGGGGGAAGAAATCCTACATATTTCAGAGACAGGAAATTAAGAAGCAACTATTATTCTCAACTGGATTTAAACACCATTTTTAGAAATGCAGCATTGTCTATAGGAGATCAGATAGTGAGACCGAAGTTTCTCAAGCTCTTAATTCAGGTCTGCTTTGAAACAATGTTCACTCAGAGTGTAGTCATATAAATATCCATCATCACGCCATAAGTGTGCTCTTTTAAAATAAATATAAAAGCTTGGCCAGAATTTTGCACCAGTCAACAGTTATCCAGCTTCCTCAGTGGTTACTGCACAATACTTTTAATCTTCAATATAAACAATATAACGTGAAAATCATGGAAAGACCTAGATAATGCTAATGCAGAGATGTTTACCCTATAGCTTTATTTATTTATTCACCTATTCATTCATACCCCAACAATGCTAACCACTAAAACAGTTGGACAAGGGGACATTTCTCTGCTCCGAATCAGATAGAAACGCTAACATTCAGACAACCTTACTGTCCTTCATGTGCTAGTATTACACCTACTGCTATTGTTTGAACTATTTAAATGCATGAGCAGAACTCTGAATATCTTTAATATGAATACGAGAAGCAGCACTAATAAGGGTTATTATGTTGTGAAATAAAAACAAACAATATACACTCCAGAGACACAGTCTCCACCCTTCTGACATTTCCTGAAGCAAGCCTTGCACACGTGTGGTTGTTGCCGCTCTGTGACAGCCATGAGTCCTACAAGCGGATTTAAATACTCCTGTAAGGTTTTTAAAATGATATCCCTGTCTACACATCTTACTTTGCCAGGGAGTAGAAGTATTTGGAGGGTCTTTGCAAGGTCACAACAGGCTGAACAAAAGTTCGAGAAGATTTTTTCACGTTTTCTTTTTCTTTTATTTTTTACACAATAAAAAGCTCAAATGAGAAGGCAGTACTGAAGCGATCTATACATTCAGGGTGGATTTACAGCGCTGAATGTTTTGTATTGCTTAAGCTGTTCCAACATGATATTTCTACCTTTATGTCTAATATCTCATAGCTTAATCAAAAGTAAAGAGTTTATGGGTCTGTCTGTGAACCCTACATTTTAATTTGGTCATTCAGAGAGTTCACAGATTGAAAGAAGTAACAAAGAGTGAGGCATGGCAGTGTTGATCATGAGATATAGAAGGGAAAATGGGAAATAATATGGGAAAAATGGGTTACATTCATGCAGCAGGACAAGGGGAAGCATCAGCACTTTATCTCAACCACGTCCAAAAAACTTGTCCTCACAACTTGCAACTTATGCTGCTGTGCTTTTTTTCACAAAACAACATCCTGAGTGAGGCTGAACAGTTTTATGACTGTCAGATGTCTTGAAAACATCACAAGCTGTTCATGAACAGAGAATTTAGGATTGATAATGACTTCCCTGTGGCCTTTCTCACTTATAGTGTTCAGGAGACTCTGCTATCTAGTTTTCAACATAGACAGATGTTTGACATAGGCAGAAAACATGTTAATTTATTGGTTAATTCAGGTTATCTGCATATTGAAAATTAAGGACAGGTGAGTTTTATTAGTCCCCTGTGATGTTTAAGGAACTGATTAAATCAATTAGATATATCCCGTTAAATAGTTTCAACTTTAAACCTGCAGTTTTTATTCAGCTATCTGCAAGCTTTTGTTGTTTAATTATCAATATGTTGAATTTCAGGTTTCTCAACATTTATACAGCTAGTTTACATCTCTGGCCGACAATTTCTTTCATTAAAGTGACAGCAACAGGTTGCACATGGTAATAGTTGCATAAATCAGACTTACTTCATCCTGGCTGAACTTATGTGGGAAAGGTACTGGCAACTTGAAGGATTAACCAATTGACTGATATTGATTCAGCATCATACCAGCCACAGTGTATGTTGCCTGTCCTCCCTTTTAAAAAGGTTTCCTGACCTTGTTAGCAGCTGATAAACATGCTGACAAAATAGAGGGCAGCGTTCTTTTCAATTCATGGAGTATGACGAGCTGGAGTAAATCAGTAGAGCACCACCCTTCTTAAACCTGAGCAGAAGTCTGTACAAAAGAATAACTACAACCTGATGTGTTAGCAAGCTGGGCAGAAATGTCTTTGTACTGAAAACAAGGTTAGATAATGATTTCAGAGTGTGTTGCTTCACTTTTCCGCTGAAAAAAACTTAACACACTTAAAATGTTGAGGAAAAATGTTACAAAGCTACATGAATTCAAATGGATTGGAATTATTTTACAGCTTGAAAGTAAAGCCTCATGGTAAATGTAGACATGTTTTTTTGTGATCCCAAAGCTGTTTTAACTGCATGTTTGTCTTCAGTTAAGTTCAAATGATACAAATGAAGATGATTGCGGTATTACTGAGGAATATTACAGCTGGCAGGCTGGTTCTTATAAGCATCTGTACGACTGTTGTTCATGCCTGGGTAAGATGATGGTGACTTTAATGCATAAAAGACTCAAATGTCCTATTATTAATGGACAAAAAAGTGACATATGAGCTAGTGTCTCTCCACCCAACACATAGAGCAATTCCCATAAACCTTTATTTCAATAAAAAATAGTATGTATTTTCCGTCATTTCTAATAAATGCTTCCATGGGTTTCAATTTTCGTTTTGGTTTAATTTGTATTATTTACCTCCTTAATGCCTAATTAAATTAATTGACAAATTTAAAGTAATTTACTCTAGTAACATGTTTGTTTATATATTTTTATTCATCTATCAATTATATAATTGTGGTTTATTTTATTCTAATATTTTTACATTTGTTTCCCCGTTTTCGTAATGAT
>JBAMHX010000015.1:20985353-20995937 GCA_037177515.1 Pseudomugil tenellus
GATAGATAGATAGATAGATAGATAGATAGATAGATAGATAGATAGATAGATAGATAGATAGATAGATAGATAGTTGTATGAACAGTGCAAAACCCTTTTCAGCGCCTATAAATTTGGTCCTTTCCACCTTCCGTACGTTTTGACGTATGCGGATATACGCATGCGGAATATCAGTTGTAAACAAAAACGGACAATCACATTTTCTTTTTGTTTCGATCCCAAAACTTAAAAAAGAAAAGAAGTATAGACATATAGCTCCGAATGAAGATTATTCAAGGTAAATATAATTGGATCAAAATATGTTGATGCTCTTAATTATGTGTGTTAGAAGTGAAAAGGGTCGATTTGTTGTGTAATACCTAGTCGTGTTTTTAGCTACCGGCTAGCTAAATGTCAAACGTTATGTTAGCAAGCAGCTGGTATCACGCTGATAATACCCCAACCAGTTATGTCCCCCCCTGGTACAAATAAGTTAGTTTGTTTTTTTAAATATATATATATATATAAAATTAACGCTTGCGTTATTAACGGGTTTACTCTATAAAATGAAAAAATAATATTTAACCCTAGAAAAAAAAACAGCCAAGTCACTGAAAGAAATGTGGATACTAAAACAAATATAATGATTAATTACCTTAATGACTAACATTTAGAATGAATTAACAAATATGCATCTTTTAATGTTTTAGAAAGCCTTTGTTTGGTTGATAGAAAGTTATAGAAAGCTCTTTTACGAAATATTTTCGATGTTGTAAGATTGGATCCTTCAACTAGGTTGTAGAGTTATTTTTAATAATTTTGTGATAGTTTTATTTTTAAAATGTAAATCAAATCCTCTTAATATACGTTTCATTGTAAAAAAAAAAAAGTGGACAGTGTGATACATTTAATGATTTTACAATAAACTAGCACTTGTGTGATAAGGTCCCATATTTATTTTATTTGGGTGAAGCTCCACTGCTGGAAAATGTTCTTCTGTGTCTAATCGCCTCATAGGTGGCATTGGATAGGAAAGGTGTGGGGAAGCTTGTTTCTTCTGGCTCAATGGTTGAGGTGGCCTGAGAGTGGAGCTCTCATGTGATGGATATCTGCAGCCAGGCCTTTCTCTAAAAAGCTCCTGTGTATTATAAGTTCTTTTATCATTTTAATTATAGAGTACAATAACAGTACAGTGATTGTATGACCTTGGTGTACAGCAACAACGGCAAAAAAGAAAAGTTTGTAAAATACGGATACGAAAAGCGTCGGAGTAGCTTCACAAAGCCCCTTTACATGCAGCAACACATAAAATCTATACAATAGTGGGGTGATGGTGTATAAATTACTTTAATGAAGGGTTATTTTAGTGTCTAAAATTTATTATGATTTTGGAAAAAGATGTAAAATATATTTCGTGTGTTTTTTTAATAGGTTGCTTATGAGAGGCAGTTTTTAATGAAGTGCCAGCTCATTACCATAAGAAGACATCCTTTGGTGTTGTGGACTCAAAAAAAACAAAGCCTGCCAGCATGTCCCGGAAACAAACAGGAAAACCTGTGCGGAGCAATAAAAAGAGTGAAATGGAGCGCAAGAGGGATGAGCGGGCAGCACGTCGGGCCATTGTGAAAGACCGTAAAAACCGTCCTCAGGATGGTGATGAAGGCGCAGAGTTTGTCAGTTTCTCTAACCAACTCCAGGCCCTGGGGCTCAAGCTAAGAGAGGTTCCTGGAGATGGGTGAGAATCAGAAAACTGGACTTCTTCTTCTGTTGATATGAAACATATTTGATATAGTCAACTATTTCCTCGATCTTACTTTATAAAAGCATTACATAACTTTCTCTTTTCTGCTACTCAATAATTCTGCACTTTTAAATTCTTTTGAGTCAGATTTTTCTCCCAACTTGAAA
The DNA here is from genome assembly GCA_037177515.1 of Pseudomugil tenellus. Lineage (NCBI taxonomy): Eukaryota > Metazoa > Chordata > Actinopteri > Atheriniformes > Pseudomugilidae > Pseudomugil > Pseudomugil tenellus. Next base: position 20,987,241 of record JBAMHX010000015.1, read on the forward strand.
TTTAGATAAAGAAATAAAAAACCTGATGAGTAGGAAATCTGAATTTTTGTATTTTTTTAATTTGTTTTTTAAATCCTAAAAGCAGTTGTGTTCACAGCGCATCATATCTTCTTACTGGCTCGTTTCTTTGCACAGTACCCAAATATTTCAAACACTGCAAAATACACAGAAACATGAAAATTGTGTCTGTAGATAATTAGACGAATGCATTTCAAGCAGTGCAAAGAAAATTGCATTGAGAGATTGTTTTGTATTACTCTTTTCTGTTTTAATTAATAATCTGATGAGGTAAACATTAAACCTGTTTTGAAGGTTATAGATGAAAATTATTCCAGTATGTTTCTTAGATTTTTGTTTCTTCTAATGACTTATCCCTGCTTGCTTTTAGAGTGGTTGAATATGTAGTGCTGATGAATGTGTACAGTATATCCTTTATACAGTAACAATGTGAACTACAACAATGATCAATGATCGTTTAATATAACTCACAACTTGATATGTGTATCCAGTCTGAGATAATCAGCATCATTCACTCATTCTGCATTTTATACCCTAAGTTTGCTCTTTTTTCTGTCAAGCCCACAGCTAGTAATGATCAACTTCTGTGCCATACTTGAATTTTTAACTTCTATTAGATAGAAAAGTAGCTGCTTATATAATTACTTTCTATGGATGGCACAAAAATGAGTTTGGGAAGCTTGTGTTTTGCAAAAGGCTCTGGTGTTGTGAAATTGATTACATTTTCCAGCCAGTACATTCTCCAATAAAAGCACAAATCAAGTGTAAACCTTTGATTTAAACACAAATTACTTTAAAACCTTACATTTGATTAAACCACTAAGACTCTTGACATTTCTCCTGGTTTTCTACAGGAACTGTTTGTTCAGAGCTCTCGGCGACCAGTTGGAGGGTCACTCTCGAGGTCACCTGCGGCTTCGGCAGGAGACAGTCCAGTATATGATGTCCCATCGACAAGACTTTGAACCATTTGTTGAGGATGATGTTCCCTTTGCCCAGCACTGTGAGAATGATTAGCCACCTGGAAAGATTAAATCTACACTTAAAATGAAATAAAACAATATTGTGATTACACCACATCCTAATATTTCACTCACAGATGACTATTGCTTGATGTTACCTCTCAAAAATGTGTTGACGACTGTGTAGCAACCAAAATTTGACCTGTCATATTTCAGTTCTTTATACTTACATTCGTTTCAAATGATAAATATTTATGTAAGCACTTGTGATAATGAATTGTAACTATAAAAGTGTTTAATGTTATGTAGCTTCACCATGGAAACGTCATAAGAGCAGGCTCCCCAATAGTTTATTCCCTTCTCTTTTTGCCTCCAGTATCCAACCTCTCCCAGCCTGGTACCTTTGCAGGTAACGACGCTATCGTAGCTTTTGCTCGTAGTCAACAGGTGAAAGTGGTCATCCATCAGCTGAACACACCGCTGTGGGAGGTAACTTCCACATGAAATCACATGGGCTGTGATATGCACACATCTGTACTACTTTACAATGTATTTGTTGTGTTTTCCGTGCAGATAAATGGTGTAGAGAAGCAGGTGTGCAGAGAACTGCACATTGCCTATCGCTATGGAGATCATTATGACAGTGTGAGGCGGATCGGAGACAACTCTGAGAGTCCTGCTCAACTCCGCATAGAGGTACGTAAACTAAAATGACTTATTAATACACTAACGTTTCAGTGAATTAATGTGAATTTCTCATCACATCATAGTACGAGAACTTTATTATTGTTTGCATATCTTATGTTATCAATCATGTTATGTCTGACTTGTGCTGGTTGAAGCAGGGGATTTGTACACCTTTTGAGACATGTTCCTGTTGTTTCTTGTTATTTGCTTTTTCCAGAATTTGCAGAGCTCTCATGGTCATCAGCGCGAATTTGGAGACGGTCAGAGGGACAGACAGAAAAAACACTCGCCAGCATCGTCTGAAGAGGACGTGATTCTGAGCTCCATCAAGAATCGAGGAATCAACGGTCAGAAGATACATTTGACTCCTCATCTCTCTTGGAAGAATCGAACTGTTAGGACTTTTCTCAGAGGCTTGATAAAGCTCCTTTTAAGCTCATTCCTTAAGCTAAATTTTATTTATGTAGATGGTCTGCCTCTGCGAGATGAGGAACAGCAGAGTTGACTAATTCAGCTCATGTATGTACTGTGTGTTCCTTGTCTCAGGTGATGAGGAAAATCTGCTTCAGTTGAGTGCAGCAACTATAAATTCTGAATGGCTCGTTGGATCTGTGCTTAACCAGCCCTGCCAGGGCCAGTGTGCCTCAGGATCCTGCTCAGCCTGCAGAGATGCTGCCACAGACTGCAGTGAGCACAGGCAGCCAGCAGAGGGCAGCAACTTGCAGAAGTCAAAGGTTGAGTCAAAAGAGGAATATTTGGAATTCATGCTCAGCTACAGCAGTACATTCATTAATATACAAAATGCATTATTGTTTCATTCTTTTTTAAATGCCTGGTTAGTTAAAATGTTGGAAACCAACTATCTAGTAAAAGTTATTTTAAAACGTATATATTTGTTTCTGGTGTTCCCAGCTGTCCAACAAGCAGAGGAAAGAACAACAGCGACAAGAGAAGAAGAAGCGTCAGGAGGAGAGGCACCGGCAGAAGTTTCTCCAGAGTAAAGGATCCCAGGATCAGAACCAGAACCTGCCAGAAGCTGTGACTTTAGTACCAGCCCTCAACACTCTCAGTATTTAGCCTGGAGCATGGCCTACATTTTTCCACTGCAATTCTTGCTACATGTGGCTGTCCAGAGTTTTGCACATATTCAAATTCAGTGGTTCTATCACAGTGGATCACTTTCCTAAAGAGAGCTCTATAGTTTCTTTGCAAAGAGTATAACGGTGCCTGCAAACTTGTGTGAGTGAGACGTGTGAAAGTTGTAAGAGACGGCGTGACAGACCTTGATTGAGTGTTTTTGTTGGATTTTAATATAATTCACTTCCTGGTTTGTGTACGTAGACATTCCTCAGATCTGGCCCATTTGAATTTCCCTGAAAAGGGTTCAAGTATTTTTTATTTTTCATTTAATTTCATCAACAACACCTAAATCCTTTCTATGCTGGACATTGGGTTTTCCTACAGATTTCTAGATGTAATTTATGTTTATTCAGACACGTCATTTTGTTTGTGAACAAAGAGGAAAATGATTGTAATGCTCACTGTGTAAGTATTGTGGCAATACATTATAATAAACAATGATTTACTGTTTTCTGTGTGAAGCAAACACAATATTACATGACTCAATATTTTGATTTGTGATTTTTAAATTGACACATAGCTTCAAATACCTGTTTAATACCTGATTTAGTCTCCTGATTATACACTAGTGTTTATTTTGACTCAGCAAAGTAGTTTTTTGCCTTAAACTAAGACTTTTTAGTATCGAACATATTTAAAGTGAATAAAGGTTTAAATTATACCCAAAAGATCAATTTCACATGACATGAATCTATGAAGGAAGAAAATGTCCCTCTTGAAATTGAGGGGATTTGTATGGAATAGTATGAGGGCCACTTGGAAAGAAAAGAGATTTCTAACATTAATGTCAGAATTCTGACTTTTTCAGAATCATCTCACCGTACAAATAATCTCAAACAAAGTTTTAAAACAAGGGAATAACAGCCTCAGTTGTATTAAAGCTGGACTTATAACGCTGTCATCTATTACACTCAGCCAAACACTCTCATAAGATCATGCCAGATTCTTCGGTTTAGATGTGAACCTCAAATCTTTGTGGCTCTGCGATTTATTTTTCACTTTTTTAAAAAAAAGGATCATTGTCCTAATCACATGATCCACCTTCAGCAAAGCTTTAACTGAGATACATTATGAAGCTTTTGGTTAATTCAATCCTGCATAAGATGCAATACTAATTCTTCGTCATCACTTGGATTTTATTTAACCTAATTCACACGGAAGCAGAGCGGCTATGCATAGACTTCCACAAACTATTTATGCATTTCAACTCTAGTTTTCTAATGATGGACTGATGACCTGTCCAGCATGTAGTCTCATTTGGTAACTGCTGGGATGGGACACCCTGCATTAGAATAAGTGGGTACAGACAACTGATGGATAGAATTTTACTATTAATAAAAATAAATAAATAATATACAAGTGTTGCTGGTCATTTGCTAGTTTTAAAGACCTGGTAAGGGGTGAATAATTATTTTCTTGCGCTGAAACAAATTCTTATAGGCACAAAAAATTGCTTCTTTTTCAGAGATTTTTTAAAGAGCAATAAAGGAAGATGAGTGACAGAAGAAAGTCATGACTTCAAATTGAACCTCTAAGGTAGATGAAACTCTCAGCGGGTGAAATGAGATCTCAGAAGAGGTTAACCCTTTGCTTAACACTGTCCATCTTCTAGCTTTGCGGCTAATGACTATTGCACAGAAAGGGCCTTGGCTTAAAACAGCAAAAAAAGTCATAAATAAAAGAAGGTTTCATTTTATTAAATCAGCTTAAAAAACAAATCACACACAGTCAAACTATGTACACTTTCCTTAAAAAATAAAAAATCGTCTGTCCTGCTGTGAAGCCAAAACGTGGATCTGTCCTAGAAGTCTTGCCGGATGTTCTCTTTGTTTTCATCTCCTTGTTGTTGTCTTAGTTGAGCAACTTCATTTTCCAGCTGGACAATGGCCCGCTCAATCTCATAGTTCTTACTGACCAATGACACCCAGCTGTCAAGAGGCAAAAAAAAGACATTAAACAGAGTTTAATCTAACCTATGTATTGCCTGCACACCGTGAAACAGGCATGTAAGCTCTTCAAATGACATACTTAGACTCCAGCTCTCGAAGTTTGGCTCCTGCTGCCAACTGATCGTTTTTACGCTGCCAGTTCAGATCCTGAATTTGCTTCCTGCATGTCAAAATAATGTCATAAATTAAAAAAAAAAAAACAGGATATCAACAAAATAGTCATTTTTATATATATTCACCTGAATTTGTGAAGTTCCTTTTGGGCCATCTCAATCATGCAGGCCAAGTTACTGAAGGAAGACAAATAAAAAATGTAGTAGTCCAACTATACACAGCATTAACCTGTTAGAGTAAAGGCTGCTGTCACATACTCGTTGTAGAATTTCCATGCATTGGTTCCATATTGTGACATGAGCTCCAGGTTCTCAATGCGGACTGCCTGATGCTCCAGCTGGGCCATTGAGTTATTCACACACTCCTGCCATGCGGTAATGTCGTTCTTCTGTCCCGATGAAGGTGCTGGCAACTCATATCTTCAAAAGGAAGAAAACATGTTTAACATAAATATTCAGAAAGATGAAGCAAAACTGTAAAACAAATTCTGACACCAACTACAGATCATTAATTAAATGTCAATGCAACATATGCAGCACAAGCTGAAAGATGCCTGAACCTGAGGTGAACAGGACTTACCTTTTCATGCTCAGGAGATCCATTGGCTGCCGAGCTGCTAACCGCTCAAATTCATTCCTCATAATTTCAGTCTTAAGGGTGAAAGGAAGAACAAATGGAGAAATGGAAGTTTTATTATTTCTGGCGTATTTTCTGAGACAACATAGAAGCACTCAGATGTCTAACGAGTTTGTCACCTCAAAAGTTGAGAAGTCAGGCGTGGGTAGGTAGCTAAGATAGTTCTTTGTAGGTCGATACCTTCTGGTCTCCTCCTCAACCAACGCCGCAGCCTGAAGGACGACAGACAGTTCACGTTGTTGAAGAAAAAAAAAGAATATCAAAAATGCATTTAAAAAAACCCAAAACAAAAACACTATGAGTACTACAGAGACTCTGCTGACTAAAACAGATCTGAATTAAAAGGGTCACTTATTAAATTTAAATAAATAACTTGTTAAATGTAAATAGAAAAGTAGTAAAAGTTTAAGCATAACATTACTGAGTTTGTCTGCAATGGAAAGAAACTGTCATCTTTGCCGTGTTGAAATCACTAAAACACTTTAAATGATAAAACACATTGTGTCTGTCTTAAGGTAAATTTATGATCAAGCTTTTGACAAGAAAAGAGGATTGAATAAAAAGAACTTCACCTTAATGCCACAGATAACTTCTGTTTGTCTCAAATTAAACACAAACTAAATTCAAAGTGCTTCAGAAATCTAAAAACATTCAGAACATGAGTAATGATTTATTCCTGTGCAAATATTCATAAAGTTGATAAGCAGAAATCTCAGTGAAAATACTTTAACGCTGCTGTCTAGTCAGGTCTGAGAAGACATTCATCTCTAAAATAAACATCTACTGAACATCTACTTGATCTGTGATGTGCAAAGTCATTAACTTAACAGTGTTTACTCAATATGAACATTATTTGTTATAAGTACCAGTCTGTCACATATTAACTTTTAGGTGATGAGAAGTTTTATGAATGCAGGCTGCATTTTAATCATTTACTTCTTCATATGTGTCAGTTGTAGGACATGCACAACTCCAGAACTTAGTCCAAATGGTAAACTTTTCATATTTCATGACATTTCAAATGTTTTTGTAATATTGATAGTGCAGATGTCTATATTGCGACAATTATAAAATATACATATAATGGGGTATTATAGAACTTGTATCATGACCTCTAATTAACCACTTTACAATATTACAATAATAATGTCCTTAGTGTCTTCAGTTTGTGTTTGGAAACGCTACAGCAATTTGGCAACCACGTATTTCCCAAGCAGGCTTTAATTTACACCAACTTCAACTTAACTAGGCTCAAACTAAGTAAACACAAGTTAATATATAAAATTGTGCGCGTGGGATTCGCTAAATAGGTGAGCCTTTCAAATATTAGTAAAGCATTTTGAAAAATAAAATAATGTAAATATATTTTAACATGCAACTGTCCCAACTGAAATGACTGCCGTTCCCATGTAGCATGGTTAGCTAACATCCTATGGTTACACATTTCTGCCTCTCAAATCACATATACTCACCGCTTCTCTAACGCCTGCCGCATCATAACCTTGGTCAAAATATGGCAACGCATCAACAAATACTTCACCGGCAACTGAAGCAGTCCCCGCCATTTTAAATCTATCCAAATATTGCCAAATTGGCTAATATACCTTTCTCTCTGCTAAACAAACAAGCTAGCTAACTAGGCGCTGGTGTGCTTTTCTTCTATGGTGTAAATGGACTTTATGCATCTCTGGCGTTTTGCTGCCATCTACAGGTCTTTTTCATACGGCTGTTTCTTTTGTTTAAACTTTTCTAAACATTGATTAAGCTACCTGAAGTGTCCTATAGTAACTTATAAAGATTAATACTGATTTAAAAGAGTAATAGTTTTGCTTGTTTGTTTGAGTTTTTACACTGTTTGGAGGCAGCTTGTTGCCACATGAATACAAAAATCATTGCTTGTCCATAACAAACATTATGATTGAAAAAAAGAGGGTCAGTTTTTTCACTTCCCAAGAGACTACAGGCTGCAGTTCAACGACTAACTTTCCAGTCATATCATCTGACTTGTGGACGTATTTCTTGGATGCTCAGGTAAAGAGAGAGGCAGGGCTATTACCTGACCACCATCTGGTGGTATATTGGCTCAGATGGTGGTGGAGGATGACAGTCAGGCCTGGCAGGCGCACACATGTTGTGAGAGTCTGCTCGAAATATCTAGTGGAGTCCCATGTATAGTTTATCCTTGTCCCGAGATAGGCAGGGAATATTGAGTCTGTGGTGAAACTAGTTCCAAGTCATTATTACTGTGGCGGCCAGCCAGAGCTATGGCCTTAAGAGTTTTTTGTGCCTGTTGTGGTGCTAATCCTAAAAGTCATTGGTGGACATCAGCGGTGAGTGATTCTGTCAAGCTGATGGAGTCCTGGCCTTTTTTGTCTTGTGAAACTCCGAAGACAGGGGCTAAGTGATTGCCGATGCAAAAACTTATGGCTTGGGAGAATTTCGGAGAGTGAGAAGGAGAATGACTTCCAGATTGCTTCAAGGAGATTCTGATCCAACATCTGGCAACTCAGGAGGGGGAAGCAGTGCTCAGTTAACACTATGCAGTAGAGATGGTGGACTGCTGACCTCTACTCAGGATGTTGTGGGTTGGTGAAAGGAACACTTAGAAGACCACCTGAAATTTCACCAACACAACGTCCGAAGAGCAGAGCTGGAGAATTCAAGGATTTCTCCAGTGGTTAAAAAGCTCCTCAGTGGCAAAGCCCTGGGGGTGGATGACATCCACTTTAGTCCCCTCAGGCTTGTGATGCTGTGGGACTGTCCTGGCTGACACCCCTCTGCAGCATGGCATGGTCATTATGGACACTACCTCCAGATTTGACAGACAGTAGATGGTGCTTCTCTTTCAAAGGGGAACCAGAGGTTGTGTGTCAAATATTGGGAGATGACACTTCCCAGCCTCCATGGAAAAGTCTAAGCCTAAACAGGGGTCCTGGAGAGGAAACTCCGTCTAATAGTCGTATCCTGGATTTAGGAGGAACAGTGTGGTTTTGTTGGCTCCATTTGCCCCTAATCTCCAGCTCTTGCTGGAGAGGTTTGCAGCTGAAAATCTGAGATTATGGTCCTTAGTTGGAAAAGGGTGTGGAGTGTCCTCTCCAAGTCGTCCTGCAGAAAATGGATGGATGGATGGATGGATGGATGGATGGATGGATGGATGGATGGATGGATGGATTGATGGATGGATGGATGGA
>JBAMHX010000015.1:20998718-21046629 GCA_037177515.1 Pseudomugil tenellus
TGGATGGATGGATGGATGGATGGATGGATGGATGGATGGATGGATGGATGGATGGATGGATGAATGGATGGATGGATTAAATCAAACATCGTTGACATTGAAAAGTAAAAATGGCTTTAGTTCCCAAGTCAAAATAAAAACCAAAGAAAAATGGAATATTTGCATTTATTTCTGACATTTTACTAACATAAATACAATATTTCTTTACTTATGCAGATTTCATAGTCTTAGTTTATAGTGGATGGGCTCCTGTGCTTTTGATTGATAGTTGCCAATACTTTGAGCTACAGCTGTTGCGAAACCACCTGCTGTGCTAGTTCTTGTATGACTACTTTTGAATTACACAAACTTAGAATTAGTGTCAAATACTTAAAATAGCTTAATTTTCTCTCTTTTTTAAATTTCTTTTGCACTTTAAAATTTACTTTGCCTTATAAACTTTTTTTTATTACACTGCGATAATCACAAATAAGTAAAAGTAAACATAAATGAAGTGACTTTTTATTTAATTTTGCAATAGATAGAAAGTTAGTGGCAGAAGGTGGAATGATTAGAGGCAATTTTTTTAAAAAAAATATGATTCCGAATCATTTGCATTGTGATGGGCATAGATAGATAGATAGATAGATAGATAGATAGATAGATAGATAGATAGATAGATAGATAGATAGATAGATAGATAGACTTGAAAGAAACGCAAATGTTTTTTTGTTTGACGTCACACGTCATTACGCAATCATACGTACTGCTCATTCGACAAGTTACGCATGACGTCCGTGCGGTGGTAGTAAGAGGAAGGAAGATGGCGGACAACAAAGGCGAGGAGGATATGGAACCGTCAGCTAATTCGGATTCTGTGCCTCCAGCACAAGAAAACGAGCAGTCGGATCCTAAGACCGACAATATTATAACATTGATAGAACCAAATCCAAAGGAAGATGCTGAAACCGAACCTCCCGCGAACGCTAATGAGGCACCTACACCCACCACTGAAGGAGGGGATGTTAGCAGCGGCGGGACTGTTGTTGCGGCAGAGGAAGCCAACGGTAGCGTTAGCAACGCCGTTAGCCCGGCTGAGTCGAATAGTACCAATCCAGAACCAACGGGAACCGAAACTGTCCACACCGTGGAGGCTCCAGTTGGCGGACCCGCCACCGAAATGTCCCCCCCTCCTACTGCTTCAGCCGCTACACCGGTCTCAAACACCATTAATTTACTGGATACGTGCGCAGTGTGTAAACAGAGTCTTCAGAGCCGAGACTGTGAACCTAAACTTCTCCCTTGTCTGCACACATTTTGCCTAAAATGCATCCCGCAGCCAGACAGGCAGATAAGCGTACAGGTGCCTGGAGTACACGGACAAACTGACACACACATTGGTGAGTGTGTTGTGTAAAAAACCTACCTGTTAATTAGGCCTATATTCTGTCAAAGGCGAGGGTTATTTGCTATCGGAAGTTGTAAGTTTAGGCTTCAGTGATATGAGGTACACGTATTAATGGTCGAAACTTAACACAGTACCGATGCAGCTAAACAGAGTTAAGTTACATAATATTATATTTCACAGAGGGTAACTTTCGTTTATGAAATAAGTCCATTTTCTTCTTCAAATTGACCTAAATGAACGGGCTGCGGTGAACTGTATGAATCACACGTCTTGGTCAAGTTTCAATCCAAAATTAGGCTGCTAGGTTTTCATTCAGTTTAAAATGTTATTAATGAAATAGGGACACCAACAGCCTGATTATAAGAAAACCAATGGATGCTGATCAATTATTGATGATGTGCCCCCTCATGTTATCTAGCAACAGTGTTTTTAAGGAGACGTGGTTGAGTGTGCTTTTCACTTATTTATTCCTCCTAATTTGCAACAATTTTATGTTAAGTTTTGATAAGCATGGTATAGATGTGTGTAAATCAAGCTGTTTAGGCATGGGCGTTTTTTAAATAAGATCTGAAATGAATCTTTATGTTGTGAGTCATTTTCTGGTAAGTAGAAGATCCAGATTTTCCTATCCCTGTATGTACAACATAAAGGATAATATTCACCTTTACTTCGCTTCATTGTTTCAGTGCAATAGTTGTTTGTTACCTCACTGCTTTTAATAATGCACAGGTTACATTATCTATGATGCTGGTGAAATTTTGGTAGTTTGATTGGCAGTTGATCGCCTCTAACAGCAGGTCAGCGTTTGTATCAAATACTTAAAGAGTGGAGATGGGTTAAAGTTAAAATGTTTACGTGGTAAAATGAGAAAAAAAGACCACAGTTTCCTTGCTGCTATAATTCTTTTTCTCTTTTATCGTGTTTTTGAATCAAATATTATTCCCTCCATAATCCATCTACTAAAGGCTGATCTGATCAGATAAATATCAGCCATAAATGTCTGCCAACAATTCACAACCTATTGGGGATTGATTTTATTTGAAATGGTGGTGAAAGTAGATGTAAAAGCTATTTGTACTGCAGCAGTCTATGCTCACTATGTATTGATTTTTAAGTGTAATTAAGACGCTCTTATGAAAGAGCCTCATTATAGCATTTTAATTAGTTTTTTTCTTAATAATGCATGTACTGTTGCACTTGCCCACAGTCCCTGCCACTAAGATTTATTGAATCTGTTTAAAGATTATTATCTGCAATATATTTGTTTCTGTGGCAGCAGAGATTTAGGGTAACATTGTCTTTTTCGTGTTTACAGAAATTGTCATTATTATAATGTGTAGCTTCTAGGGTAACAATGAAATATTACCGTTATTAGAAGAACATTTTTATGTTTTAAGCTTTTTAACCTTTTAAGATTTGGATTTTGCAGTTATATGACTCAATCACAGAATTTGAAATAGATTTAGGAAATGTTGATTTGATCAAACTAACTTTATCTCAAATTAACTTTTGAAAGTTTAGGCTAAGGAGCACTTCCGCCTTGTTGATCGAATTATGAAGTACACTGTAGCTTTCTATAATACTGTCCTCTGTGAGAGCATTATCAGGAAATGATTAATCAACCTCTTTTGCTTTGATAGTGGAATTTATGTACATTTAGTATATGTATGTAACCAGATTAAAAGTTTTTATTAAATTGACTTTATATAAATTATTTGTCATTGGGCCATTCCAGCAGCGTTTATAACATTGAGCAAGACTACTAATCAATAATGTTACTCAGTTTTATTCACTTAACATTCATCTTAAAAAAATTGTAGTACAGTTATAAAAAAGTCAGTTCAGGTCTGTTATGAAGTGTAATGGACAAAGGATACAAGTTAATAGCTAATCAAAGTTTATGAGCAGCTTCGCTGCAGTAAATGCTTTTTTTACTTGGATTTTATTCAGTTATTTGATAAGTGATTTTTTTGTTTTTTTTTCTATTGAAAAGATTTATTTGTCTATCTGCTAAACATTTGTTTTGTTTTGGGAATTTACTTTCTTGAACAATGAAATGGGTTTTTCAAATTACAATACGTGATACTTTTTGTGTAAACATTTTTATGAGTAAAGTGAAGATTATCTGTATCTGTAGAAAAACTGAAATCAAATCTAACTTAACTCAAAATGAACAAACCCAAATCTGCCAAATAAATAGAGGTTTAAATTGTGAATATTATTATGCAGACAGGGACGGTTATGGAATATTCTTGTTGTATCTCTCTGTGACATCTGTGTGCAGTTGTGGGGTGCAGTCCAGTCCAGCTGTTTCCACAATCACACTCAGTAAGCCGTGCAGATGGAGCTTACACAAACCAGCTGTGTGCTGCTCAAGTCGGTGTAGACTGGCTCAAACTGGCTTATACTGGTTTTTTCCTCTGCTGTCTGGCTTTAGGGGGAATTTATGGGTTTATGAGGTAGAGAAGCAACATATTATGCTGACTTAATTTAAAATATTTCTGCAAAGTTTAATTTTGTGACTTAAATTAGAGTAGAAATTAAATGGAAAAGTTAATGCGTTAAACTAATTATTTGTTGGCGTCTGTGATTATATCAGTAATTCCTCTAATTCCATTAAGAAAGCCAAATGAAATGATTAAATAGAGCAGTCATTGTTGTTTGGCCATGTGATTTAATATTCTAATAAAAATGCCAAGGATGATGAGATTGAATCTTGTGGAGACGAATGCTAAATCGATTAGCCCCAATGAATGGGCATACATTTCCCACTCTGCCAAGAAATTTTAATCAGAGGAATTTACCTAAAGGAAATTATGGAAATGAGGAGAAAGTCAGCTTGGGGCCCCTTTTGTTTTAAGCATACCATTCTCATGAGGGGCCTTGTTTCTGTTTTTCTGAAAGATCTGTAATCAATCAGATATCACGACAGGGTGTTTTACTTTTACCTACCTTCATCTCATCATTCTCTCTTTTTCTTTCTAGTAAATGTTATGCGCTGTGCAGTTTGTCACCAGGACTACAAACAAAGTGACATTATTGACAACTACTTTGTTAAAGATACCACAGAGGCCACCAGCACGTCTGATGAAAAAGCTGCACAGGTATGTGAAAATGGCTCCCTTGGGGAATTGCTTCTGGATAAATCTTTGCTGTTTGGGGAGTTCCTGGGTCTGAGTTTCATGTTCTCATGGGCTGAAAATAAGATTAAGGGTTCCCTTTAAACTATTAGTCACAAGTGAACGAGTTTCATTTTCTTACACAAATAAGATCATACACTCTCGTTATAATTGACTTAAATCACAAGAGCAAGCATTAATTTTATCTTTCAAAATGACAAAGAGTCTGTTTGGTAGAGATTGGCCCAGAACAATTAAAAACATTAACAGGAATATTTAGTTGAAACACCTTTAATTTTATTTTCTATGGGTGTGCTATAAGCTTTAGTGTTGGGACAGCATTTTGTACAATTGTGTGTTGTACAGTCTTCCAGCACATCCCAAACGTTTCAGCGGTATTAATGTCGGGGTCCAGGATTATTTACTTTTCTTGTGCTGCCAATAAAACAGCACTGTCCACCACCTGACCCCTTACTTTTATACATAGTTCACATAAGTCTATGAATTCCTGGCTATCCGTGACCATTCATTTATAGATTTCTCATACATTCCTGAGAACATAGGACACAGGAGCCATCTCAACACAGCAGAGGTACTGTGTCTCATTCTGACGCTTTATTACTTTATATGCTCATTGGTTTCATCTCTCCAAGGTTTGCACCAGTTGTGAAGACAATGCTGGGACCATAGGTTTTTGTGTGGAGTGCGGAGAATGGCTTTGTAAGACCTGTGTAGAGGCTCATCAAAGAGTCAAAATTACCAAGGACCACAAAATCCGCACAAAGGAAGACACTGAAGCTGCCTCTGGTAGGATTATGTTTACTATTAGTGATGGCTTGAGCATTGTTGTATGAACCTAAAATGACTCGGAAGATCTTAAAAGGTTTAGGTAATGATTTATTTGTTGAACTGTTTCAAGTTAAAGCCGACAAACTCATTCACAAACAGACCCACCAATGTCTTCCCAGATATGATGGAATATCTCATCACCTTACATGATAGCAAGGAATAATGGAAGAAAAGCTTTCTTCGTTTTCCTTCTATGGGTGTGTGTTAAACTTTTTGGTTTTTCTCTGACTAAGACAACTATTTCTTCTACTGAATTGGCAGCACAAGCAGTGTAGTCCATACAGGCCCACTCTCAATTCAACTTTATTTATCAAGCACTTTAAAAAAGTGTCGGGCCAAATGCAGTACACGCATTTGCAACCGTTAAAAACACATGAAGAAACAAAGAAATTAAAAGGGTCGTGAAGGAGAAAAAATAAAGCAATAAAATGCAACATCTCACTCAGAGTTAAAAGCCAAAGAGAAGAAATGTGTCCTCTGAGAGGATTTTAAAAATGGGAAGTGGGTCTGCCTCTGCCAACACCATTCACTTAGTTTATTCTATACAATCTTATTGGAAATTTTTGTAACGCTTTTATGCTGCTTTTACAAAAGATCACTTTGGAGCAAACAGGTTCTTTGTGTTAATGTTTCCCCAAAATGTTCAGCTTTTGAAAGTTAGATTTGTACATTAATATTAGAAGTGTCCCCATAATTCAGCTTTTAAAACCCTCTTTTTTTTTTTTAATCGCTTGGCTTCAGGCCTAGTCTTTTTAGATTCCAATTTTTGTGTTTTACAATAATTGAATGTAATGTAAAATCTGAAACTTGTGCTGGAAATGAGTTAATTGTACTGCATATAACAGTTGTGTAGGCAGCATCCTGACATGTTCTTCCCCAGTATAGAGGGTGTCCCAAAAAAATGACCGTAACACCAACATTTATTATAATACAGAAACGTTTCAGAAATCAAAATACTGTGAACAAATGTTGAAACCAGCTAATTATCGAAAGTGTTTAAATTGGTGGCCATTGTGGTGCATGCACAGATGACAGCGTTCTCTGACTGAATCCAAAATGTTCCTAATTGTTACGATTGGTATGTCCGCACACTCTCTTTCAATAGCCGCTCTGAACCAGCTACGATCAGTGAGTTGATAGTGGCCATTGTTGGTGCTATGTTCATTAAAGACTGTATATATTTTATTGGGACACCCTTTAGACGCAGTGTCACTGTCTGTGTTGTGATTTAATGTACAACTAAGTAGTCACAAAGAGATGAGTTCTGATTTTCTTAATTTGTTTTTACTAATAAAATGTTTGAGTAATTAAGTAGAGATAATATATTGAACTCCATTCAGCTTCATTTATATAGCGACACTTCACAACAATGTCATCTTAGGGGACTTTACAGACAAAGTGTTGATGTGTTGATTTAAGCTGCAGTCCTATTATTTGTGCTGGCGTTCCTGAAGTTTTCAGGTAGGAGCACGAGCACCACTGATGGAAACGTTAAGTCATTATCAGCATGTAGTCTCGTCTGAAGGTGTCTGTAAACAAAACACTGACTTTCAAAGTGTGGTCTTGCTCTACTAAGGGGACATTTATTATTGAGAATGTGTCTCCCTTGAAGACCATCCTGGTGTGAATGTACATGTGAAGAGCATCTGTTAGAAAGTCTGGACCTAATTCTCCACACATTCTCTAGAAATCCTTTAGTGTTCGTGTCTAAAGCTACTTAAATTCATTCAGCTTTTTTTCGGCTAGTCCTTTTTACCTGTACCTTTACATTTGACCATCTTTAATGTCTTTTTTTCTATATTTTGACAGAGTCTGTCACTGCATCAGGACAGAGGCCTGTTTTCTGCCCCATCCACAAACAGGAGCCGCTGAAACTTTTCTGTGAGACATGTGACACATTAACCTGTAGGGATTGCCAGCTTCTAGAGCACAAGGAGCACAGGTAGATCAGCATGCACACATCTGGTTTATTACCAACTCTAAGTAACTTTAAAACCCCCCAAAACATTTTGCCTCAATATTAATAATAAATGTCTACTGTTAATGTATGATTTATTATTTTAAATATTTTATATGGATGCAAAAACATGTCAAGAAAGTCATTCAACATAAAACATTTGCAAAATCAATCTGTGAAATAGTTAAGTGTCATGAAGATGGAGTCAGATTATTCACTGTGGAAACCCCTGCAGGGAAAAGCTAAAATAAATTACACGAAACATGGGATGTCTTTTATTCCCTTCCTTTTTTCTTTTTTCCAACAAACACACAAGAGTGTGACTCCTTTGTAGTCTTAGATCCTCCACACTTGATGACAAATGATGGTAATTGCACTCTTTTAGTAAAGGTGATAAAGAAAATGTGTGCATACCCAAATGGCAGGACGCCTTTCTGTCGTTTATATGATTAATTTTTAAGCTCGTTGCATTAGTCTGTTTCTTCTAACCCCCAGTTATTTATGTTTTCTTTTGGTGTTTTATCTGTTGCACACATTGGTGACTTGTTATCCTCTGTTCCCAGATACCAGTTTCTGGAAGAAGCTTTCCAGCACCATAAAGGATTCATTGAGACCAATATGGTGAAGCTACAGGAAAAAAAGAATTATGTTCATTATTCTGTCTCTCAGGTACAAAACAGGTAAGTTTGACCTGTAAACACTGTTTCTGAATGGATTTAATGTAGCTGGCATATTTAAGCCAACCATATCTCTCTCTCTTTCGGTGGGGTTTTTTTTATTCTAGGTTAAAAGAATTAAGCGAGACACATAAAAAGGTGGAGCATGAGATTAAAATTGCAGTATTTACCCTTATAAATGAAATAAACAAGAAGGGGAAAGCTTTGCTGCAGCAGCTGGAGGTAAGTGAACATTAAGGCCTTTAAAATGTAAAATAAATTATAAAGTAAGCTAATTTGTTAGAACAGCTTTGCGACCTTGCCAGCTTGTGTTTATGAGATTTCAGTCTGTCTCATCACTGAAACGTAGTAATTTTGCCCATTATGCTAATGTTGACATCACTAAAATTATATAGCTGAAAATATAAGGTTGGCAGTCGGCTTTAGTGTTGTCTATCTGGAGTCTCGTTCATACAGATATGATGAGCCATCCAACAGCAATTTCTTGAACATGGTGTATCTGTATTCTGAAGCATTGATTGTCATCTCACTTTATTTTCCCATATTGCAATAACATAATCTCCAATGAACATGATTATACTTTAATCTGATATCTGAGGGTTTAATCCATTTCCATCCATATGCTTGTGTTGGAGCTTGGATAGAAATCTGGCTTGGTAACGAGTTTGAATTGCAAAGCCATTGACAGAGATGATCTCTCTCCATGTCTACCTCTCATTCTTTTACTTTAGAGTGTGACCAAAGAGCGTAGTCTGAGGCTTGTAGCTCAGCATAAGGACACCACCCAGCTGGCCCAGCAGATCAGCCATGTCCTTAACTTCTGCCAGTGGGCCATCACCTCTGGCAGCAGCACAGCTCTGCTTTACAGCAAGAGGCCGGTATGTTTCTAACTAACACGTGTGCTTAACTATATAAAACTGTTATAAATGTATGTCAGGCTATGCAGGCAGTTTGCAAACATGCTTCTTATTTTCAGAAACACGTGAGTTGTCTCTTGTAGGATGGCACCAGGCATGTTGCCTGTACAGCTGTGTTAAGAAGTTGTCTAGCATAGTCTGGAGTCTGTTGCTGACCTTGAGACGTTGTTGAAGGTTTTTTTTCCCCACATTGTTTTGCTGTGTTTTGCTTTTGTATGGGAGAATTTTACCTAAAAAAAGATAAATTAGTTCATAGTGGGATTGTAGAATATTGCTTTTAGACAGGATAATGGCCGCCACAAACAATTATTTTGATAATCAACTAGTCACCATTTATTTTGGCAATTAGTCGACTAATCAGATCACATTTAAATTGTAGCTTATGTCACCAGCATGCAACTGCTCTTAACCATCATTAGATTTCAGCTTGAAACATTATCTCTGTTATGTTCTATATAAAATAAAGACAATCAAGAGGATGTCTCACTTACCTTTTTTAATCAACTATGCATGTTGTTGTAAAATAAAGAAAATTACATTACATTACGGTCATTTAACAGACGCTTTTATCCAAACCAACTTACATTCTTTGGGTCATAGGGTTCAGTATCTTACCCAGGGACCCTTAAGTCAGGGAAGCCTGGAATCGAACGGCCAACCTTCAAAATAAAGCTCTGGGCTTAAGTAAACAAAAGTACTTGCGTATGTTTTTCCTCACTTCCTTGTCATCAAACATGGCTACATTTTAAAGTATTGAATAGTGCTACAAAATGAAATAAAGTAGGCACCTAAAACCAAAAATAAATTGCACACAAATAAGTTTTAGCTCAGTGTTGATGTCAGTGTTAGCAGCTAACTAGTAACTGGCTTACCAGTACGACGACAATCCCAGTTTATTGGAAAACCAAATCAGTCACAAAGTGCTTTTAAGATGGTTGTGTTTCGCTGTTGTACATGAACAACTTTGCATTTTACACGATTCCCTTAAATTTTTATGAAATGCTCTGTTGGTGGTTTGCGATGTTTGGGCCCACACGAATAAAAAGCTGTGATATCACAACCAACCTTGATTGCCACTACTGTGCAAAGAAAGCACATTATTAAATTAATTGTCAACTATTGTATTAGTCGACATAATCATGACTGATTGTCTAATCTTGTCAGCCCTAATAAGGATTTATATGTAGGGTACTTGTTGTTCTCACATGGCCACGATCAGATTAAAAAAAGTTTTTCTTTTTGCAATTGCATGTAGATTTTGTTCCAGTTTCGTCAGCTCTTCAAGGCTAGACTGGAACCAGCACCACAATCCAATGGAGTTGTGCGCTTCTTCTGTGATCCGACCTTCTGGGCCAAAAATGTGGTGAATCTTGGTAAGACAAACTTCAGTCAGTATCCCTTATTGGTCTGTGTTTCACAAAATTGCATGTGGAATCTAATGTTGTTGCTATGCTCTAGTCAAGAGGTCCTAAACATGTTATTAGAATGAATAAATGCTTAAAATCTCTCTACAGTATGTGTTGTTTTCTTTTTAATTGTGTAATTGATCTCTTTGACATCCATCTTACTCTAACTGTAGGTAATCTTGTAATTGAGAAACCACCACCACCACCTCCACAGCCTCCTAACATGATGGTCGGGGGACCAGCCATGTCACCAGGACAAGGTCACCCGGGCAAACACCCAGGACAGATTAACCTGGCCCAGCTCCGGTTGCAACACATGCAGCAGGCTTATGCACAGCAGAAACAACAGCAGCAGCAACAGCAACAGATGCGCATTGCCTCTCAGATGTCCCAGCAGCATGCCAGACATTCTGGTCCAACCATGGTCCAGCAGCAGGTTTGGAATAAATTAATGACCCAGCTAACCAACCCCTGGGGAGTAGATGAAAATCCTACGCATCACTTAATAAATCAACTAAAGCTGAGAGAGGCCATTCTTGTAAAAATGTTTTGAGGTGAAGCAAGGTTTCCCAGACATAATGGAATAATTTGTCATCTCAAGCCAAGCAAAATAGATTTCTGAAGGTAATGGTTTGATTATTTTTAAAACTACGCAAAATTAAGAACCATGTCTGCATGTCTGACTGATATTGATTGGTACCAACTGCAACAAATGGCAAATTGCATGCAAACCACTCATTTTCAAGCTCACCTTGATCATCTTGTGATTTCGAGAGGACTGAGCTTGTTATCTTGTGATAATCGATGACAGTGGGTTTAACCACCTTCTGTTTTCTTTAGAAACCAAAAACCTGATTTCTCAAACGTATGAGACTTGCATTAGCATATCAAAGCAAGCTTTTTAATCTTGAGATTAAAGTAATAAACTAGTGACCTCAAAAATAACATCAGAATTAAATAATAGCAGGAATGGCTTCTCAGCTTGCATATTAATCTGCTTTAGTATAACAAATTTTTCCTGTCAGTATTTCTGTGAATCCATTATGTTTTAATTCATACTTTTGTTTAATTTACATATTTTCTCCTGATCTCAAAAGAGTATTTTCCCTGAATTTGCATGTATGTTTAATATATTAATAAATTTAATTAAATCTAAAGATTTTCAGTAAAAAAATTAACTGATATTTCAGATATGTTGTTCACGTTCCTCAGACGGATAATTGATTTGTGGATCACGACTTGCTTTGTATTTATAAATGCTTTACTTAACAGAGTGCCTGCTGTGAAGATTTGGTTAAATGTTTTCACACAGTGTCTGTTATTTATTTAACTAGCCTCCAAGACTCATCAGTATGCAGCAGCTTCAAAGAGGGCCAGGAGGAGTCAACGGTGGGCCTGGTCCTTCTATGTACTCCTCACATCACATGCGCATACCGGGTCCACCACCACAAAGCCGAATGCCCACAGCTCAACCCAGACATAATGGACAGCAGTATTCACCCCTGATGCAGCCTCAGTTACAGAGACAGGTAAGTGCAACTGCATTTCTACTGAAATACTGCTTTATATCTCAATTTTAAGGTGTTTATAAAATACATTCTTCTATTCTTTCATAGTATACATAATGTGCAGGTACAACAGGGAGGCTGTCAAACAGACTGCTAAAGACTCTTTTTATGCATCCTGTTTTTTTTTACCAGAGCATTCATTGATTTGGGAATACTGACCAACACTTGATCAATATTTTATTTCCTTTTCCCCCGCCAGTATTGGTCTGTCAGAACTTGGACACAGGCTGCTTTTGGTAGAGCATGATTAAAATATTGTTTGCTTTGAATAACAAATAAATTATTTCAAGACAGTGTGAGCTATTACAGTTTATCGGTCAATGAGTTAGAAATGGCTCTATACAAATGTCAAAGGGTTTATTTATATAATTTGTCTACTAAAATTTAGGTGGTGCAAGTGTTAACTCATTCATTTAATATTTTTATTAGGGAAAATATAAATTACATTTGTTTTGTTTTTATTAATCAAGTTACAAAATTGATTAACTGTTTGATGATTAATGCTTCTTAATACAAAACTATACATTTAAATATTAGTTCAGTGTTTGGCTGGTTTTGATGGTGCTTTCCTCCATGAATGTTTGTATCAGGGCTGTAATGTCGATGTATCATTATATCGCAATATTTAAGAGACGATATATCAATATGAGAATTGTATCGATCTTTTTATGAGCATATTTTTACTTATGTGGCACATTTTAATTTCTTTATTGATTATGTACACAGTCATTTTAAAATAAAAACAGAGGAGAAAAAATGTTTTTTGTTTTATATAAAAGTGAAAATACCACAGAAATAACATTACAACTTATACAAAGAAAAATGACAGTTTAAAACAAAAACTGTAGAATAAATTATCAATATAGAGCTTTGCTAGCTAATGCAGCTATAATTTTTTCACAATGCTGTCAAGTAAAAAACAAACAATAAAAAAAAAATAAAAGCTTTAACCAATAAATGTCCTTTTCTTCACAATACTTGACGACAGATTAAGTAAAATGAAGAAACAAACTAGTTAAGATGATTGAAATCTTGTTGGAGAAGCCTGAGTAAGAAGTCCACTTAATGTATGAGATATATATATATATATATATATATATATATATATATATATAAACACACACTACATTGCATTTATGGCTATTTATCAAGTAGTTGTATGAAAGGAATAACTCACCTCATAGTGTGGGCGTGACGGGATGAAGAACTTCAGCTCTAAAGTTCTAATAATTTTTTTAAAGCCTTCATTCTCCTCAGTTGAAAAAGTCCTCATGTCTTTTGCTTTATAAACAGCGATGGACCGAGTTTTTTAATATAGTTTGTCCCTTTACTTTTCTTCGCTCCTGCGGTGGTGTGTGTGTGGTTAGGCTAGCTCGCTGTGTTAGCATGTTGGTCGTACTGTTTGTGTCGGTTATCAGTCTCTTACAATGCTTACACGTCGTTTTTGTCTCGTCTGTAGTTTTATCGCCTTTTTCACTTGTGAACACGGGAAAGCCAAAATGCTGCCACACTGCTGACTTCAAAGTAGCAGAGGCATCTTCTATTTCAGAGTTACTTGATGTCGCCATGCTCTGCTGCTGCAATTCACAAATACAATACGCAATAATGACATCCGGGTCAAGCGTGCCAGATTATGTACTTTGCTTACTGTGCATCTGAGAGCTTATTTACAGGTACTTGGTGGTTGATTCATTTATTTTCTACATC
Organism: Pseudomugil tenellus; assembly: GCA_037177515.1. Classification (NCBI taxonomy): domain Eukaryota; kingdom Metazoa; phylum Chordata; class Actinopteri; order Atheriniformes; family Pseudomugilidae; genus Pseudomugil; species Pseudomugil tenellus. The sequence goes on from JBAMHX010000015.1 coordinate 21,012,306, forward strand.
GATTGACGTTTTAATAGGCTTGTATCAATTTTCAACCAATTCACAAAGCATTGTTACATTCCTAATGTCAATGTTCAGTATTTCTTCTAGTACAAACTGCTTTTTGCTGCTGCCACGGTGAAAGTGCATCCCTTTGTTTTGTCTTCTACCCCCTGATGGCTATCAGGAAGTAGAAGACTATAGTACAATAATTTTAACATACGGCACATTGATAAATGGTAACTATACAAAAAAAGAACACTGGATTAACAGAGCTGGAGTGGGCTACAGTCCTGAAAGTGTTACTACTTTTCCTGCTGCAACACACCTGACTCAATCAGTAATTAGCAGAGTTGGATGTCAAGTCTGCTAGTTAAGGGAAATTATGTTGATAGATATGGACTTTACATACTATACCTAAGATGCATGTAAAACCTGTTAGATACTCCACAACAAGTGAGAACTTTGTTGTTGTTCTCCAGGCTGAAAAAACAAGAAAAAAAAAGCTTGTTTTGGTTTGGTCAGTTCATATTCTACGAGAAGCTTCTTCTGCAATATGGTGGATATTACAGCATGTGAGATGTCTGTGTTTCTATGTGCAATGAACAATTAATCTGGCTATTTCAAATGTAACTAGAAACTTTGTCCATAGCGAGGCGAGCTTCTGTACCCGATCGGGTCCGTGTCGTTAAATGCCACATGTTGTATTCATTTTCCTCCGCTCTCAGCATCTTGATCGGCTATATATTAAAATCCAGAAGCTAAATTTTCCCTTTCATGCTTTTTTTCTGCATTAACAATGCCTGCCTCAGATGTCTGACCAATCACAAAATACTTAACGGAGCCCCAAAAGAACAAAGCTCTGTTCAGCTGATGCATCAAGAACAAGCTGCAATGTGTCTCCAATCACTTAGGCGATAACAAAATGATGTCATTTGCTCTTGTAGCCTTAAAAACAAGAAAAAGGTGTGGGCTCCTCACATAGTATGTAACAGCCGAAACAGTTGCTTTCAAAGGAGAATGCAAATGCCTTAACTCTGTAAAGCACTGATTCACCATTGTTTGTGCACATATAAAGCTAAATATTTGTGTAATGTTGATGTTGACAGAACACTGAAAATGTACCTTCATTTTCTGTATGTGAGACTAGGTAAGAGAAACCTCCACTATATCTGGCCCCTTTTTCTTTTTGTCCAGATGTCTATAGAATCTGAGATGAGCCACCAAAGGTTTCGTTTCTTACTGCAATCAGGGGTTTGGCACCTTTTTCCTTCCTTGTCATTTTCGTGTCTTGTGCAGCATGCATGGTCGGTCAACTGCATGAGAATAAAGCCATGTTATTTCTAGGGGTGTAACAATCCACCGATCTACATCGATTCATGAGCCAAAAGCATCAATCCAATTGATTTGGATCTGCTACATTTGCTTCATTTAGAAAACCAAAATGTTTTGTTTTCAGATAAAGATTTGGATTTATTTGTCATTCAATTGTGTCATTACTGATACAAAATGGAATGAAGTTATGAACACAGCTTCAGGGAAAAAGATGATGAAGAAAAAATACAATAACTGATGTAAATACCATGGTTTGGTATCTATGTTTAAAGTTGCTTTAAGACTCAGAATAAGCAAAAGGTTTAAACTATATTATATGATAATGTATATAAATAGAAAGTAGTCTTCATTTTTTTTAGATTATGTGAAGAGTTTAAACATCAGGATCCTGAATGTGACTGTCAGAGAACAGATTGTTTTTCATTTAAATCTCTCAGCTAAAAAATTTAATTTTGATATTTTATTTTTTTTTTTTACGTCTCATAAATAAAAGCGATCGTATCAAATCAGCATGTGATATGATCTTAAATCACTTGTAGATTCTTGAATAAAATCTAATCAACATAATAACTCTGTAACACTTGTGACATTAGCAAATATTGTATTATTCTCCATTGAATCGATATCATATTGTATAATGATCAATTTTGTGATTTACACCCCTAGTCGTTGCTGTGGCACAGATCTTTTATATTTTCTTTTTCTACACATCAAGGAAATGACCTCCATTTTGTTATCTCATCCTTTTGACTTTGTGTAGCATTCCAACCCAGGACATGCAGGCCCATTCCCAGTGGCGTCCTTACATAATGCCAATCCCACCAGTCCTACCAGTGCCAGTATGGCTGGTGCCCATGCTCACCGTGGTCCTGCCAGCCCAGTAATTGGTCCCATTGAGCTCATCCCTTCAGTCACTAATCCTGAGAACCTGCCATGCCTTCCTGAGATCCCGCCCATTCAGGTGCGCATATTTCAGTTTTGCTTTTGATTTCTTGTCTCATTAACATAAAAGCTTGCTGAGTAAAATATGTCAGATATAATGTAAATCTTGATTTATTTCTTTTAGAGAGAAAATATGAGCAAAATATATGAAAGATGAAACATGTTATTAACTTTGAGTAACTCTCAACAGGAACAGTTTGCTGTGATACAAACAACTCTCCTCTAATATTATTATCTTCAACAGTTGGAAGATGCAGGTTCCAGCAACCTAGGACACCTTCTTACGCGTTACATCACAGCCAGTGCACAGCATCCACTTGGCTCAGTGGATATGAACCCCTCACCTGGACTATCCACGCTCTCTCCGGGATCGTCAGGTACTCATTTAATTGTTTATCATAACTTTTTGCTGTATTTTGAAGATGAAGGTTAAAAGTACATTATTAATAATATAAAGTTATATAAAGTATACCTGACTTTAATGAAAGCCATTACTAGAGTGAGGCAAATTAAGGGATAATGTTAATCATTGGTAAATATTATTTTATTGCACATTAACATTTTATTTTACAGACTGCTTGAAAAGAAACCTCATTACTCACAGGCTCTGAATGCACACACAGACGAGCCACAGGTCACATGCTTGAGATGGCCTTCATCACATATCTGTCTGAAAAATGTTTAGGGAAAGTCGAATTCCCACAAGCACGTGTTGCATCGAAGTCTCAGATTTGTCTTGTAACAACGCAGTTAATTTAAAATCATGCGAAAAATCATAATTGTAAATATTTTTTTCATGCCCCACACCAGTCATTACTGTTATGAAAAAAGTAAAGATTGACTATATCACCTTGTTCTGTTTCTTTCTGCAGGTCTTTCTAATGCCCACACGCCAGCGCGACCCTCGAGTGCATCTAGCACAGGTAGCAGAGGCAGGTAAGCATTTATAAGGTATTGCTTTATTTCTCAGTAATTTGATGAGTTACCCCAAATTTAAATTGGTTCATTCATTATGTGGTTTGTTCAAACCATTGACAAATCTTCTCCAAAACCCAACTTATTATGGAAATATCATGTTTAACTTATGATTTTTGGCAATTTTTTCAGATATATTCCTGTAGGATCTTGCCCGTTCATATGTATTTCCACGCTATATAGTGATGTACTTCTAAAATATACACACTTGTCTAATTGACTGTCAAGTCTGTGCCAGAGGTATGACGTGACAAGCACTTCCACCAATCAAATTAATCCCTCCCCAAGTTCTCTCTTGTTCAATGCATCACAGCTTTGCAAGTGTCAAATATGTATGTAAACAATAAAAATAGTATCCATCCCAGTTTAAAATGATTCGTACTGTGTATATTAACTTAAAAAGGTAAATTACTTTATTAGTTGTGTTGCCTGATTTCATAAGTTTTTGAAAAAAAAAACCTGGTATAAATGCAAAGTTGTTTTACAACCCAGTTCTAAGATCAGTAGAGAAATGATTTCCGATACCGTTGTTTTTTTTTATTTTCTGCACAACGGCATTAAACATGTTGTGCTCGTAGTTTAAAAGTTATTTGAAATATTTACCATCTGATAGTTCCCAGGCTGTTGCGTCTTCCTAATACTTGTTCAGGTACAGATTTCATTTCAATCTCCATTGAACCAGAATTTGAAAACAATTTCATGATATTTACTATTTTTTATATTATTACTTTTGTCAATTTCAACCCGGCTGCTATTTTCCTTCTTTAATAAAAGGGTATAAACAAATTTGAAGACTACTGTACATGCCTATTTGCTTTCACACCTATGGAGCTCCTGTGTTGTGCATACAAATCTTTTAATATCCTTCACAGTTTATTCACTGTTGATTGTAAATCCATATAATTAAAAATACTTCATTTTCTATTTAATGCTGTATTCTTTTTTTTTTATTTCAAATTAAGTTATTACTAATTTTCCAAATACTTGCAGACTAGAATGCGTCTTCTCATGTTATACTGCTCAAAAATAATTCAGACATGATTATACTCATTCAAAACTAATAAAATATTGACATAAATGAGACTTTTTCCAATTTTCTGATAATTAAAAACAGCAGGAGAAAATATACAAACAGGATAACAATTAAGTCCAACTATATGTAAATTCGGACAATCGATTTTTCTTCTGTCTGTGTTTAGATATGAACTCTGCAGCTGCAGCAATTTTTATACAACAAATGAGTATTTCTGGTTCTAAGAAGTAATGATGTTGTAAATGAATTCTGCCTTATTTGCTTACAAGGAGCATTTTAATGTAACCCAGCTGATGGTGACTCAAATAATAACTAGTGCTTTCAAATTCCATCATTGCCCCCCAATAAAAAAAATCAAACAAACAAAAAACATTCTCCTATATCATTGCAGTAAAACTAACCACAACAAGTTCAAATATCATTCAATTTATTCAGTTGCATTACTTATTTTGTGGCTTTGTGTGTGTTTCAGCTGCAGTTCTGCAGGGAGGGCGGGGGCGGGAGGTGGGTCCACTACAGAGCAGGTTAGAGTGAAGAAGGAGCCCGGTACAGAGGAGAGCTACATCTGTCCAACTTCTTCTTTAAAGACGGAGCGCAGCAACAATGCTGGGAGGAGTGCCTGCATGGTGCTTTTTACCATTTTTCTTAAAAAATACATCCTTTTAACTTGTTTAAGGATCTATTAAATTAAATGTCTTCAAAGATTTTCTCTTGTTACTGAAAAATATTTTTCCCTCGTCCTCGTCCAGATGAGCAGTCCTGAAAGCAGTCCCCTGGGAGTTGTATCAACGGCCCATGATGCTCATAAGGTTCAGGGGGAGCGCATCAAAACAGAACCCGAGTCGGAGACAAGTTGTTCTGGACTAAACGGTGGCAGTGCCACCACCACATCATCATCTTCCACTATGACTTCCACTACCTCTTCATCCACCCTTAACAGCAGTGGACTCATGAACGGAAACTTTGACAAGGGGACAGAGAACACTGGGGGTGGGGAAACTGAGGCAACAGGGGGTCTTGGTGGAAAAGAGGATGACCCCAATGAAGACTGGTGTGCGGTTTGCATCAATGGCGGTGACCTACTGTGTTGTGACCGTTGTCCTAAAGTGTTCCACATGAAATGCCATGTGCCCACCATAAAAATATTCCCAAAGTAAGTGGCCAGTATAGATTACTTTTATGGTATGGCAACCTTGTCAAACACGTGACTTTTTTTTATTTATTTATATATTTTTATTAAATAAGCAAGCAATCTGTGGTTGCATAAATGTATAAATATACACATGTACAACCACAAAGTAGCGCAGCACACAATGAAATGACGCCAAGTGGCATTTCAGAAACAGATCATCTCTGTCGCTCCATATTGGTGCAATTTAGAGAGACAGAAAGATAAACCATTATTACACATGGACACATATGGGTCTCTGCTCATTATGACTCTGTAATGCACCTTTCTGAATGTTCTGGTCTGTGTGATTGCTGCTTCCTAGGGGTGACTTTCTCTGCACATTTTGCCGGAGTCTAACTGACCCTGAAATCGAATACTGTGACGAAAGCAAGAAAATCAGAGGAGAAGAGAGCCTGATTGCTGAAGACCAGAGGGTCAGTTAAGTCACCTCATCTCAGAAAACCTCTGTGATTAGTTTGAGTAATTTAATTCTATTTGTCTCCAGAGATGTGAACGCCTCCTATTGTATGTTTTCTGCCATGAGCTCAGCATGGGCTTCAGGGAACCAGTTCCTAACTCTGTAAGTACTCCCATGTGACACACACATCGTTCATCCTCTTATATGATTACTCATGAACACAATGATAAGTTTACTTAAGTTTGCTATTCGTCACATATGCACAATCCTCCAAAAAAAGTTCATTTCCAGTAATTCTTCTATTCATAACTCCAAATTCACTTGAATTTTTGTTGCTCATCTCAAACAGCATCACAAACATGCTTACTTCAGTTTGGTTCAAATCCAAAGATAAACCTAATTTTATTTCAAACCAGAACTGTAATGAAATGCGCTGAAAAGAAATAGGAGCACTTAGTTTGGGTGACAGAGCCCATTGGGTTCGGTACAGCTCGGTGAAAAACTGCTGATAAGGATATTGATTTTAGTTTGCCGTTTTTCTTTACTAATTTGTTTTCCTGCATTTGCCTTTAACAGGTTCTCATTTGGTGCATAAAGAAAACTGTGTAACACACATTTAGCATTTTGTTTTGCTGCAAGCCGTTTATGGTGAAAATCAAAGTAATAAGGAATAATTTGATAAGAAAAGCAACATTTTTCAGAAGATTGGGGAGGATCTGTGTTACTAGATGGCAGTGCTCCTGACTGCACAACACCCTCTAGAGAAGGAATAAAGAGTGGGAACAACAATCATAACAAAGTAGTGAATCCGATAAATCCTACTATACTGTTTGATTGTTCCACACCATCAGTATGTGCTGAGGCGAAATTGAAAACTCCCATAAGTAATCACAACCTTGCAGGATGGTGGCACATATTCAGATTTAATACCATGCCTAAAAGGGATTTTTAGATTGCACTGCAGCCATCGTGTAGATACGCTCTTTAAGCTGAATATTTGTAGTTTCGATCACTGTTTCAGGGTGTCTCTGGTGTTTTGTGGGTTGGGGTACATGCCATGTGTTTACAAGTAAGTGGATTCATTTTTATTTTAGCCTGTCCACGTTCTATGTTGTTCTGAACCACTTTTCTTAACTCTAGGTACCCAACTACTACAAGATTATTAAGCAACCCATGGACTTGAAGAGAGTGAAGAAGAAGCTCCAGTTACGGAGCTCCCAGTTCTACAAATCCATCCAGGATTTTGTGTCTGACATGCGCCTTATCTTCAAAAACTGTGCGAAGTACAATGAGGTGAGCGGCATGAGTTATCAGCCTGCTTTGTGTATGGCAGCTTGTTGTGAGTGTGCATGCAGACATGGGTTAGACTGATATATTTTGAAGTTTAAGTGCCAGAAAGTATTAATTGACGTATAAGCCACATTGTTTAACCAAACAATATGAGGCTATCCAGATTATTTGTGTCATTACTTTAGACCATGCATTAGTCTAACCTCGTCAAATACAAGTGATAGTGGTACTTGGACATTGTGATGTGCTTGCGATTTGTACAGTTACTAACTCATGGGTGAAGGACAGAGTGTAAAGGGATCACTGTGCACTGTGCTGCAAGGACACTGTCTGAATCTTAACACTGTCTGTAACTCAGTGACAAACAAGGTGTTTGTATTGAAATCAAAACAGGTGACTACTTGTTACTTTTATATAACTTATTTCAATATATATTCTTTTTTTTTAGGTGAAATGTGTTTTGAACTCTGAGAATGCATTTGTCTTTGTTTCCTGGCACTAAAATGCTGCTGTGGGTTAACGATTTCTCATCATGTCCTGTATCTTCTGTCTGAAATGGACCACAGTTGCATACAATTACTCAGTTATACTTTCCAACAACATAAAGGAGATTCTGGTTTCTTTAAAAAATAAACCAACAAACAAGAAGTTCGAGTGCCCAAGGACACCACAACATTTTTTTCTAATGGTGATGTGCAGGCTGTGAGTGTCCCCGGCAGATTTATTATACTTGGATTATAATGTGACTCAAATTAACAGCAAGTAAAGTTTTCATGTCTGTAGATTGATATGATGATAAAATAATTAACTAGAATATAGTGATGCACATTTCAGCTGAATATTATCCATGATATGCAACTGGATGATGAAACAGATTAGTTTTATTTGCTTCGGATTAAAGTGCTTGTTTAGTAAATGTACATTTAATGTGTTGTAAGGTGGAACTCCACAAATGACAAAACAGATACTTGCCGTATTTTCACGACGCAGTTTCAGTTACAGGAGCTTTTTCTGTATTTAACAAGCATAAGACGCACCGGGTTATAGGTCGCGGTTAAAACTTACCAGTAAAACACGCATGTTTACCCACTTAAAAACATTGTCCACCATGGACAGGAGGTTTAACTAAACTGCGACGGAGTTCATGGTGCCAATTGTTTAGTTTCGTTCACCGCAATCAGAATTCAGGATGTGAAAAATGTGGGTTTGTTTTGGGTCCCTCATTGCTGCTGCGTCTGAGCTTCCTTTTCTGGTCCGTGGATCTTTTAAAATTTTAAGTTGTTGATTACCGGTAGCTTATTGATGCACAGCTGGTTCCAGTCGGTTTTCTTTACTTTGGATCGCTGCCAAGGAGTCCTGCTTCCTGGCAGAGGTCCAAAGTAAACATAAGTCTGCTGCTCAGATTAATTATTTATACATTTTTTAAATTTCTTCTTTCTATTAAGCAGTTGGCCCATTTGCTTTACTTGTTTTTTTTTTTTTACAGTGGCCACACTTCCTCCTTTTCTCACGCTGTCCTCTCCTACGTCTATGGCGAGTAAACATCTGCTTTGCTAAAGTCACGCAACAGATTAGACACACTGCACCGATAGGTGCTCTGTACATTTTGGAGAAAATTTAAGACTTAAGTGCGCCTTATGGTCGTGAAAATACAGTATATCCTAATTTATCAATTCAACACATCATATCCAGCATTATGATGATTTAGGTCACCATCTAAGAAATTATGTTCCGTATAAACTGATAATGTACACTGAGACATTATACTGATAATGTCAGTAACATTTAATGAGAATATTCTGGACTGGATTGAATTTTTTTTTTTTTTTTCTTTTTCAGTCGTTGAATTGAATTGAATAAACTTTACTGATCCGTTGGGGCGGGTCCCTCCGGGGAATTTGGTATTCAAGTCCAGCCCATAAGTGGACAGTACTTAGGTGCAGGTTTAGCACTCCAGTCATGGGACAACTTGTGCTGTTGCACTTTTTAATATGATATATTCAGTTTAATATACTTTAAAATTAGTCTGGAATAAACTAATCTTTTAAAAAAACAAACAAAAAAAAAAACACATTTACAAATTTTTGTGTGTGCTTTACTTGCTGTTAATTTCTGCTTGACTTGGTGATTCACACCTCCATGTTTTAGCACAGTAAAAAACAGATTTCTTATCTGTTATCATTTAACCTGCCTGTGCTGTAAACTCTTCTCTTCCCCCCTGCTGCTTCACTTTGTTTGTTGTAATGTTATTACCCCTCTTTAGATGTCTCGAATAATCCAGGTTTATGATGAGGAGAAAGAGATTAATACGCAGGTAAGCCGTTTCCAAAAGAGCAAAGATGTCCTGTACCCTCCCACTGAGACTCCAAGAAATGTTTTTACTCTTCTTAGCAACACCATGATTTGAGACATTTGCAGTGATGCAGATTTAAACTATGGAAACAGCATAAAGATGACTGCTGCTCATACCGCCTGCCAATAAGGCGCTTTAATACATAACAAGGTGTCCGAGGGGCTTAAAAAAACCATAAAATGAAGTCCTCTAGAAGACATTTGTTCTTTTTTATGATTTTGGAAGCAATGTGTCGCTTTCTATATCGCCGCCACTTGTTTTCACTTTCAGGTTTGGTAACTTGATATATTAATGAATACGAGTGTAAGATGAGACTGTATGGTTGTCCCAGTGAGAACTGAAAATACAGTGTGTGAGCACTTCAGCTTTAATATTCGGTGGGATCACATTTATGTTTGATCCCCAGATTGATGTTTTTTACAAAGTTTAAGAAAAGTACATTAATTTCTATTCTGAGTTACTGTCAGTTTTAGCCAAGATTTGTGTTGATAGCGGGAGAGACAAGCTGTTGCCTCAAGTGTTATTCTTCATAACGTTAAGATCTGGACTTCTGGGTAATCCATGTATGGAAATGTCTCGTCCACCTCGAACCTCACTTTCAGAATTATAACCTGATATATTCTGGCATTGTTTTCTAGGAATATGTGTGGCGTCAGGGAAAAATAATCAAATCATGGAAGAACCTGCTTGTTCATGTTATTCGGATAGACAGCTGACTTGATATTCTGAGTATGTAATGTTTCTAATGTGTGTTTCTAAAGTCAAAAAGTTATGTGATCAGATTCAGGAACAAAGTATATCTAAACAATCCTTATTCATTACCTTTCCTTATTCGTTTCCTTATTCGTTTGATCTCCACATTGTGAGTGTGGAAATGCTGTTAAAGTATTAAAAGATTGCTGTGAGCTCTATGATTTTATTGCGCCAAACATTTTAATGGCCACTGGTCAAGATCAAGATTTTTTTCTGAAGTTGTTTTGTAATAGAAATGGCTTGCCAGTTGTAAAACATTGCATTGTTCTTAACTTAGTTTTAGTCATTTTAACAGTCTCTTTACTTGTCTGCTTAATGTAAATTAATACCTTGACTTCTACAAACAAGATAATTTGTTTTTTACTATCACAGGAACTGTCTTCCAACAGGGTGGCTGAAGGAACATGAAGCTCCTCACTATCAGTTAAATAGCTGTGTTGTTGAGCTGAAACTTCAGTCACAGCAGTACTTTTGTTTTAAGTGAAATCTATTACATGGTTGTTGATACATTAAACATGTTAAATCCAGGTATTAACTCATGTTTTCTTCTGCCAGGCAGGGTATAATGTTGTGATGATAAATTCTTATTAAAAATCACACTTTATTCTTACATATTGTTGTCACAATATGTAAGAATAAAAAAGAAAAATAAGTCGTGATTCATATGAAAATTTAATAACATTTCAAAAACAAGTCTGTAACACTTCATATGCTACAAACCTTGAGGAAGAAACCGTCTTCATTTGGGTCAAGAGGAATGTTTCTCTGACATTAGCTGTTTTAGCAATTATTAGCGGTTTGCTAACAAGATAGCTGCAGAGCCAAACGTTTTTGCGGGTGAGATCCAGCAAAGCCTGTCCTCAGCATCCTTCATAAGATGTAGGTCTAGAGTCAACAAAGCTTTGTAAATATATCAGAATATTATTTTTGTAAGGGCTAAAAAAATCAATGTGTGTTTTTGGGGGGAAAAAAACTAGTAATAAGAGTTTGATATGCTGTTTGAAAATGGGTGGGATAAATTATTATAAAAAGATATTAAACAAATAGTTCTGTTTGATCATAATTATGATTTCTTTTAATCCTATTTTCTGAATTTTCCTTTTTTTTTTTATTTGTTGCTTTCAGATCGGAGTGGTGTAGATTTCAGTCTTGTGAGTTTTTCTCTGGACCTCAGCAACCATTATTCTGAGATCCTTTTAACCGGTTCATTATGAAATAACCTCTCACGGATGACTCTCTGACTCGAGCCGTTGCGTAGCAGAGAAACACAGTCCCTCAGAGTTAGTGCTGGGTGATTAGTTGATTTAATAGATTAATTCTAATTTTTTGTTTATGAAGATTTATTTTTGTGAAAAATCGAGATTTTTTTTTTTTTTTTTTTTGCCTCCCCAGCATATTTTGGGCCTTTTTACCTCATAGTAACTCCTGCTGATGAGAAAACTACGGCACGATGAAAAGCCATCACGGACGTGGTCTAAAGCTAAAACGGCTTTTTGAAAGAGAATAGTTTTTGTCGTTTGTAATTTTTTTCTTTAAGTGTAGAGGAAAAAAAATGATTAAAATCAGAAATCGGATTTGGTTTTTTAAAAAATTGGAGACTTTACTTTTAGGCAACATCGCCCAGCCCTACTCAGAGTATTAGAGTCAAAGGATGAGAATATTGGAAGATGTCAAGTAAATCTACATCTTACTTTGATGTTCAAAGCTTTCTGAGATTGAGTTTCATTCTCATATAAATGACCTGAAGGGCTGCAGGACCTTCTGTCTTTCAGGGGTTGTGTTGGATGAAATTAGCTGTGAAATGAGCAAAATCCATCCAACGTCATTAGAGTCTCTGATCAGTGAGGAGCACGTTTGGTTTGACAAATGCTGATTCGGCATTACAACTTTTTTTTTCTTAACAGGCAGAATTGCTTTGTATGTCAGCACAAAAGTGTTGACATAGGAGGACTTCAGCTGTCTTGAAAAATCCAGATAACGTTTTTAAACTATCAGCTGCTGGATTTGGTGAAAATCTTTGAAGACGATATTAATGACACTTGATTGTATATTTTAAAAAATGCTTCATGGAGCCACAGTGGGACAGGAAGGCAGGATATCCCTGCTCTGTACAGCATGGTTGAGCTGGGCCCCCCCCTGCCACCAGGAGTCTTAACCAAATCTAATTTGTCTCCTCATTCTCCTCTTCCTCCTCCCTGCCTCAACCCATCATTCTTCCCATTAAATGATACTCTCACACCTTTTACCTTGCACCCTTATTCTTCGACATCTTCCTCCTGTTCCTCCTCTGGCAGGTGGGATCGGAGATGGCGATATCCGGCAAAGCGGTGAGCTTGTACTTCGAGGACAAGTTACAGGAGATGTTCCCAGGCCAAGTCTTTCCCGACACACCAGAACCCGAGTCCCCGGAGGAAAAGGAAAGGGTGAACGACACGGATGACTCTGAGGACGACTTCATACAGCCCAGGCGCAAACGGTTGAAAACAGAGGAAAAAGTTGTTCACATCAAGTAAGAACAACCATCAACTGGAACAGGAGGACTGAGAAAAGATGGAGAAACTGTTTTCCTCTTGTCCCACACTTTCCTTTCGTTGGAAGCAGCAAACAAGAAGAATGAGGGTTTCTATACAAACTCGTATAGCTCATTATGGCCTTTTCAAGAACTGTCAACGTAGACTTTTCTGAAAACTCTTAAGAACTGGAAGATGGATGAACTGCATCACTCTGCATTTCATGGACATTCAGCTTGTACAGATATTGAAGTAGGATTTGTTTTCCAGTAGTTGGCAATTGGTTCCTTGTTTTCTATCATCCATTTGCATTTGTAGATTTGTTGTGACAATTTATAAAACATTTAAAGCCCCTGTTCTGTTTGATGTATTATATCTATACTTTGACATGGAGTCTACCAAGTATTTGTTTAACTTTGTGGAAATGATATATGAATAAGAGAGTTTAATCCTCTGAAGGTATTCCTACAGTATAGATGTTTTGGTGCGTCATCAATAAAAACATGTTCTGGAAATAATTCATGGTAAATTTGTTTGTGGAGTCACTTTGGGTTTATGTAGATTCAGACTTAAATCAACCACCAAAGTGATAAATATCGGAAGGATTCTGGTTTCATTTACAGATGGTTTTATATGGGCTCTACCTAAAACAATAACATGTTTAAGTGGAGAAAAATATGGACAACCCAGACTTGTCATGTAGCTATTTAAAAAAGTAGATGAAGTAGAATGGATTGCTGTGACAGAATTAATCTAGTTTATAACAACCAGGTCTGTAAGTAGGTTTCAGAGACAGTGAAAAGATGGTGGTCCAGGTGGGCAGGAATGTGTTAACATCAGAGCAGGTTAAAAAGTGTCAGCCAAGCTTATTTTAAGCAATCTGATGCATATAAAACTGGACGCGCTGACACCAGTAAAGCTAAATGCTGAGTCGTCAGTCTGACAGCACATCAGCTGACGGATTTTCCATCGTTTCCGAAATTTCGAAAGTAGCAAGTGGATGAGTTTTTGCCCCCCACAAGTTCAGCGTCTGGCGTCGGATAAGAGCCTGTTCGGTAGGTTTCTGGTGGCTGTTTGTTTTGCGTCTGAAGAGGAATAAGGACGGACTTTTATTTTAAAGTAAAAACTTTCATTGAGATGTGTGTTAGTAATACTGCACCATCTTTTATTTACATATAACAAAATAAACCCGACTGTAAATAAAATGGAAGTTGGGGAATTCTCCAAATTTAAAAACAGATTTAATGAAACTAATCGTTCACGTTTGTTTTTCACGAGTGGATTCTACAATGCAAAGCTAGGACATGCCATGTCCCAGTTTATGACGGCTCAGGACTAATTACTGAATTATCATGCAGGGGGAGAAATAATACACGTTAACAGGGTTTGTTGATATGTGATGGGGGTATGTGAAATGTACGTCCCTCTCCTGCAGATACATAAAGCTAACATGAAAGCATTAGCTTGTTCCACAGTTGTATACTTGTCGCAGTAAACAGTCTCGAGCTGGACACTGAATAAATACAAACGGACAAAAAGCGGTGATTTGTTTGACAAATAAAACGCGATTGACAGATATCGACTATTCGTTTAAAAAGGAAGATCTTTTGAGCCATAAGAATCCCAAATCCTCTTATTTCAGTGTGTAGTGGACGGTTGTTTTTCGTCTCGAGCCTGATGTCACATGATGCAGTTTACAGTGACGTTTTTACAGAACTGACCAATCAGCTCACACGCTGTCATCTGGCTTGTTTATTACCCGCTTTCTTATTTCACAATTCAGGAAGAGGTTTCTTCTCTGTTTAGGACTCCATCTCCCTGTCAGCGGCCACAAAGGCAAGATAAACACGGTGTTTTATTCATTTTTAGTGAAATACTTTAGAGATGATATCTGTTGAAAAACCAAAAACAACAATAAATTAGTTAGTTGGTAGTTGGTGTCGGCGCTAATCTGCTAAGTAGCTAACAAGTTATGTAGCATGCTTTTCATTTTTGTTTGTGTTTAATGTGTTGTCGTTTATTATCTGTATAATGAATGAATACATCTGTACAACGTCTTACTGTATTTAATCGGACAGCAAACCCACAGCAGTCTGCGTCTTTAAACGGGCTGTTTTTTATTTAGTTTTTTAGGTTTTCAACAACCTTTGAACCCATTACGACATCTGGAAATACCATTTATTTCGATATTTTCTGTCATTGTGCGATGTTTATATTAATGTTCAATTGTTTATATTTATTAATGTTCAGTTTTTAAGTGAGCGATGAAGTCCTGATGACCCCTTTCAAACCATATGGTTGAACCATTTACGCGATATTGAACTATATTTTGAATAAGAGTGTAAATATAGTTTATTAACAGATTTGCTGTATTGACAATAGAGGGTTATTAATATTTTAGTTCAGCCTTTTTTTCTTTTTTTTTTACTAAAAGCAAAACAAAAATATTTATGAAGGTCTTTTTTTTTTACAGCATAATGAGGAACAACCTTCTCAGATAAATACTTTACAAAGTCTGTCTCCACCAGCAGAACATGTGGACTGACGGAGTCCTCGCAAGGAGCACCTTTGGATGGACCACTGCAGGAAATTTTACCTCCTTGTGTCCTAATGGGTCCAAATGGGTTTGGGAAGGACTCGGGGAATGTGCCCAGGATGGGAGGGACATGGCCAGCATCTACATAGGCCTCCTGTCTATCGTCTGTTTCATGGTGTCATCACTTCCGTGAGTGTTTTGCTTTTTAACTTTTGATGGATGTGGTGGTTCATCTGAATATAAAGCTGTAAATCTTTTTTATTGCAGACAATACTACAGCTCATGTAAAAATGGGAATATGGACAGTGCCCTCTCCATTTGGTTTTTGCTGCTGTGGTTAGGAGGCGACTCTTGCAATCTGATTGGCTCCTTTCTGGCTGACCAGCTTCCACTTCAGGTGACGTGATGCAGTCTTTCGTTTGAAAAAGTTTTATTTTGAAAATGATAAATGATCACTTGCTGATTAACAGCTTTTCTGTTCAAAAACGTTATGCAGCTTTGTGCACTTTCATTTCAACTTCATGTGCTGCACAAATTATATATCACCACAGATTAGGTTTAGTATTTATTTAGACAACTATGGTATTTTTGACCATGTTTGATTTTGATTTGAGCTTTTTGTGTTCTTTTTTCCTTTTTATTTTAACATTTTTTGGACTGATTTCTGTTGGACTAATGAGAAAGCTTATAATTATTATACTTATAACTAAAATATTAGTTAATAAAATATAGGGATTGATGCTACAGGTGTTATTATTTTTTTTTGTTGTTGTTTCTTTCCACTAAAGTGGTTCCACAGCTGGTTTGGAGCCTAATTTCCAATAATTTATTTTTCTGTTTTAATCACCGAAACACTCAATTCAATTATGGAAAAGAAGTCCCATGCTGGCATAAGAACTTCCCAAATCAGGCCTATGGATCTCCAGTACTTGAGAACCATAGTCCTGCAGGGTCTTTTCCTGCTTCACCACACCTGACTGAAATGAATGGGTCATTGTGCAGAACCATCTGTTTAATCCTTTTGATTTGAATCAGGGACGTGTGGAGCAGCAAAACGTCTAAACCCTGCAAAGCAGTCGCCCTCTGATACCGGAGTTTCACATTCCTGACTTAACTTATTGTGACTTAGCACCTACAAATACATTAATTGTAATATTTAAAAATCTAGTTTTTGGTATAAGCAAGAACAGTAAAAGATTAATTTATACACACTGTGGAAGAGAATCTATACTAAAAGTTCCTCTCATTTTGCTCCTGATCTGCTTTCGTTTAGTCGCTTGTGCAAAAACCGCTCAATGTGCTCAAACGCATGCTAATAAAAGTCTTTAATCTTCTTAAAAAATCCCTTTTATATTGGCATTATTTCATGGAGAAACATTTACAAACCTTTGGCAACATTTTCTTAAAAAAGCAAAAGAAAACCGCTGGTGATGAAACATTTTTTGGGAGCATGAATCAAATGCTATGGAACCTATTTTATGCAAATAAACTGAAGTTTGAAATGATGTAGCATTGTAGCTTCATGATGTATGTTGTGGAGCACCAAACTATGGCATAATTTAGAACCAGTCCCAGAAACACTTTGGTGATTTATGTAAATTGATAAAAAGCTCTACTGAAGTTTACATTTCTGACTAACACGCTTCAGAGCCTCCTTTCAGGCTTCCCACTCGTTGATAAATTTTGATGCCAATGAAAATATTATTAACACTCTTCTCTTTGTCATCTAGACATATACAGCGGTTTATTATGTGTTAGCCGACCTGTTGATGCTGGCCATGTATATGTACTACAAGACAAGGAACAAAGTGGCTCAGAGTGAGTTTTTTATCTTTTTTGTTTTGTTATTTATTTTTTTCTTAGAATGTTATTTATTTGCAAATGAAGTACTGCTTATTTCTTTAGATAGGTTTCAGATAATAAATAAATACTTTGTTACTGCTGTTAGTCCAGACACGTCCTGTAAAGATCCTCACATGACCGGACAGAGTCTGGTCGCACTCTGGTGACCTTTAACACAGGAAAGCTTGTCTGATGGAATGTGTTGAGATGATTTTCTATTGATGGTGAACCGTCTTGTCTCCAACAGGAAGGCGGGTTTTGAATGTGGTGGGTATATCCTGCGTTCTGGGCCTCGCTGCAAGCCTCACCAGCTTCCCAGGTGCAGGCTCCTCTCCTGAAGTCATTTCCTCTGGGTTCTCAAGTCGTTCCTTACTCTCAACCACTGATGCCAGTTCCATTCAGGTAAGGCCAGTTTATTTGTTAAGGTATTGATCTCAGTAAAGGCAAGTGGACTCATAATGTCTGGTTGTTTTTGTCTGTTGTAATCTTGTTCTTACTTTTCTGCCTTTTCAGGCTTTTACCACAAAAGAGATTATCGGTTTCTCAATTGGGTCAGTGTCATCAGTCCTCTACCTCTGCTCCAGACTTCCGCAGATGCACACGAATGTAAGTCTGATAGAGTAGGCTTAAGCGCAAATGTGAGAATTATTTCTTTATCTGCTTTTATTTGGTTAAATAATGTTGACTCATAATAATAGCGGTGATGATGATGATGATGGTAATTATGGGAATTTTTTGTGCACTATTGGCTGTAGACCTCACATATTCTCCCATACACTAATAGATAATATGACCTTTATTCTAAATAAGATTTCAGATGTTGAATTTAAGACTTTAGTGGAAAAACATGAAATCATTTTCATTTCTTTGATATTTATGTGGGCAGTGAAATGTAGATCTGTCACATCTCTCCTAAATCACTATATAATACAACAAAGTGTAGAGTATAGAGACCTGCAGTGAGGTTCAATGCGATATAAATAAAAGTGTTTGGGGCAAATGTGATATTAATTCAGGCCCTTGTGGAGTCACAAAACAATTTAGCCTGACGTGCATAACAGAGACACTCTGTGTTTAAAAGTAGCAATAGGAAGCTAGAATAACTTTTAGAAAATATAGAAAATATTTCTGTTTTTTTTTTTAATCAAGACTATGTCCTTGTCTGCACCTAACTTTGCAGGTTTTAATAAAAAAAAATCAATTTTTTTTTTGGAGAGTTAAATTTTTTTTTGAGCATTTCTATCTTTCCTACAATCCCATGAAACGCCATCAGTTGCAGACAAGACGACCAATGTGCCTCATTGTGTAACAGCGGTTTTTCAAATGAAACTTTATTTATACAACACTTCTCATCATGAGGTGCAACACAAAGTTGCATTTCATTTACTTCCCACCCCCCATTTTGTGATTTTTTTTCAGCCTCATTCATTCACAGCCTCATTCACACACGCATGCACACACGCATACACGGCACATATTAAAGAGTTGTGACATGGTATTTCTGTACTTTGTTCTTTCACAGACTCCACTTACCCAATATAAGCTTTTTTGCAATGTTTGCAGAATATGAAACAAAATTTGTGTTTAACAAAGTGATGAAGTAAGATTTAGCGTTGCTACTTGAAATCTGAGCAAGAAAAAATGCAAGTGACTGTAATCCAAAGGGGATGTCCCTTCTGTCTTCGAGAAACATCTAAAGTGTGCATAAACTCACAGCTGAATGACGCCGTTTCGTTTAAAAAAAAAGGATTTTGTCTTTTTCACTTCTTCTTCTGTTGTCTCACGGCTACAGTACAAAAGGAAGTCGACAGAAGGAGTTTCTTACTTCCTGTTTGCACTTGTCATCCTGGGAAACACCACATATGGACTGAGTGTCTTACTGAAGAACCCTGAGCAGGGCCAGGGTGAAAAAAGTTACCTTGTTCATCACCTACCGTGGCTCATCGGCAGTCTCGGCACCCTCTCCTTAGACCTCATTGTATCCTTTTAACATGACAGCTGCCGCGGTGCCTCAGAGCTCTTGGTAATCTCAGGTACATGCAACATTTTAGACGATGCTTAGCTTGAAGAGAGGACTGTTGGTCCGATGGGTTTAAGCCTCGTGACTCTGTGTGTCTACGGAAACATAGTATTTAATATCCAAACACATGCGGCTGTATGTGCCACTGCACTGGCTCTGAGAGGCCGTTTTGTGGTTTTGCACAAAGGTATCAAACAGCTTATTTGTGTACCGAGTGTAGACACTCGGTATTTATTTCCACTTCTGTTTTAACAGATGAGTAATAATGTGATTATCAATGAGCTTAGAGGCACCAGGCCTTTGGATCAGGTCTGGCAAGTTGCCTCCAATCTTTAGGCTTCAGGGCTTTTATGTACATTTAAATGGACTAATGCTTCATGGTTTTTATTCAGGTTTTCACCAAGTAAAAAAGTTTAAAAAAAAACCTCACGTTTGGTCACGAGCTGGGGGTAGTGATTAAAAAAAACAAGAACGCGAGTACAGGCAGCTGAAAAAGTGTCCTCTGGAGGGTGACTGGGCTCTACCTTACAGATAGAGAAGCACAATCATCTGGGAGGGGCTGAGAGTAGAGACGCATCTTAGGATGCCTCCTGGACGCCTCCATGGTGGGGTGTTCGGGCACGTCCCTGCAAGAGGAGACCCAGAGGGAATATATCTCTCTGCTGGCCTGGGAACCCCACGAGATCTCCCCCCAATGAGCTGGTAGATCTGGTTTTACTTCCTGGTTTTAATGTAGTCACCATGGCAGCACCGAGATTCTAGTGAGGTTGAGTGACACCTGCGACCTTTATCCTAAACCTCAGACCTCGGTGGAGAAGCACTGAGCTTTAAAATGATGAATCAAGTAAAGTGTACTTAAATTTTGCTGCCATATGTTTCCTGTCATCAGATAAACCGTTTTGCTTTGGGAAGAGAATGTGCTGCCTGTTTAAATTAGACCTGCGGGAATTTCTTTGGGCTTCCTTAACCTCATGGTTCAGATCTCAGTCCAGTTCCTTATTTACCGCAAGACTCCGACTCAGAACGTCAACGTCAGGAATGATGAGGCAACGCCTCTGATGGATGGCTAAGCCAACGCAAGGAAATCATACTGGTGGGATTCGAGTAAAAACTCTCCTTCAGTCAAAATAATGTTTCCAATATGTCTAGATAAAAAAAAAAACCACCTGTAATCTTTTGTTTGATTTTGTTACCTTATTTATTATGCCTTCTCCCTCTTTAATGTTTACAATATGTTTTTTTTATCTTCAGCCTGCATTGACAGATACAATTCTTTACTCTGGTGATTTCTTGTGCTCTTAGTTTTACATTTTAAAGGGACAGTTCAGAATTTTGAGTGTCAGACTTTTCTGGGCACTACTCTCAAGCTGAACTCTGTGCAATGCCAAACCATGTAAACATGTCCGAAACCTCACCTTACCATGCAAAGAAGTGTCTTTTTTTCTTTCTGTTTTGTTCTTTTTGTTTTTTTAGTTATAAAGGTGCTTTTAAATGTCCAAACACTTGGGCGGTTGACTAACCACTACATGCAGCACAGTCTGATTTCATTTTTGGTGTGTTGCCTCCCTCCAGCTGGTATCATCATTCTGAGCTCTCAGACGTGTAAGGGCTGTGATGTGTTTGTATTTGGTCACTTTTAACTAAAAACAGTTGCACCAAGTGTCAAAAAAAGTGGAGGAAAAAAAGGAAGCATGTTGGGAGAATTTCTTTTTTGTGAAGTTTAGTTGTTTTTGTTCTGAAGATGTATGATTTTATTTCCTTGTTTTAATACAGAAACATGACCCATTTTGATTGTACTGATTATGAAGGTTACATCTCACACAGATTTTTGCTATTTTGTTTGATTCACATGTTTTTCTGTCTCGGTTTTGCACATTTGGATGGAAAGTGTTGATTTTGTACCCTGAGAAATGTTAAATGCATTTGTTTGGTCAGTGTACTGTAAAGATTAAACATCTTTCTCCTTTCAGTTCAGTCTTGACTGAGTCTTTTAGGATAATCCCACCAAGTCTTTTCTGCTTGACCTTACTATTTATGCATTTAATTGCAACTCATCCCGTTAAATAGAAAAACTCAGTGGGAGCTCCTCTCCAACTTCTTTCAGCCCAGTGGACATGAAGGTCTGCTCTTGGTCTTTAAAGTTGACCTCTGACCCCCTCACCTTAACTTACATCTACCCCAGTGGCTTATTTTTGACCTGCTCATGGGAGGCCTTGACAACCACGTTGTTTTTCTTCATTAACAGCCATGTCGGCCTCCCTGTTGCACCCACCTCCCCTCATTACACCCACACATACACAAATTCTCCCCGACTATTGAAAATAATGCAGTCACGCACACTGAAAACAGTAAGGGCCCACCCACTGAGGAAATAACGTCTGAAGAGATAATATCCAAACTTCATTAAGTGTGTGTGTGGCTATGAAACAGTGGCAGAAAGATTGTTAAGGAGTCAGCAGGAAGAGCCAGTGATAGGGCGCATCCATCCATCACCAGACAACAAGAGAGTGTTTATAAACACTGCTGGGAATTTCTTAATGAGACGGTTCCAGTTCCTACAAGCGGAGAGGGAAGGGTCTCTGTGTCTCTGTGGTTCCCAGTTCAAATCACCAGCTTGATCAAAAAATATTTGAAAAATGTCTTCTTTTATTCTGTCCATTGTTTGATAGATTTTCTCTCGATTCATGTTGGAAATATTTCATCATGTAATGAATCTTCTCCTAATTTCGTTTTATTTTTCATCAACTTACAGGAAAAGATGATCTTTGGTCGTGATCCTGCATGTTTAACTAAAATACACATCTCACTTCAGAGGTTTTGTTTACTCTCTCTCTCTCTCTCTGTGTTTGTGTGTGTGTGTGTGTGTGAGAACAGAGGCCATGCTACTGTCAACATTAAAAAAAAAAAAGGTGAAAGTTAGACAAAGTGACAGGACGTTGAAATTCAGACAACACAGAGAAGCTCCCGCCATCGCTGGTGAGTCCACAGCTTCTTATTTAGTGAAAACAGGCTTTAAAAAGATTGTGTATGATTCGAGGCTTCATTTATGAAGTAATTAACTTGTACCATGTGATTTTCTGCCTTTTTTTCACTGATTTAAGGTCAAGGGCACTAATCAGAGGACATTTGCTTACGTGTTGTGAGAAAGTCAAGTCTGATGTTGTTTTGGGGGAACATAATGTACAGCATAACTTTTACTAAAGTATGAAACTTTAAATAAAACCAGTTTGAGGGGGTAAATGAGTACTAAAGTAAAGCACAACATCCTTAACAGAAGACTCCAAAATGCTCACAAACATATTATTTCAAAGATTTACATTCCTCCTCATACTAGCTAAATACATCCCCTCCCTGCTCCCCTATTTCAAACCAGACATAAGCTATGGACTTTACTCAATAAATCCAGAGGCCACTTTAATGTAAGCGCTGGTTTCCTGTGAGTATCAGTAAACAGAACTGGCTGTTATCGAGCTGCAGCTACCAGCCAGCAGCTGCCTGATAAGAGCAGGAGCTGATCACATGGAGACGATATCCTCCGTGGAATTTATGGAGTGTTGCATTAATCTCTCAGCTTGTGATCGGGAATTAATACGTTTCAGGGTAGGAACATGCCACCCACTTTCAGTGTGCATGAGTGAGGTTTTGCTCTTTCTGTTTTCTGTCACACACACACACACACACACACACACACACTCACATAGACACAAACGAACTTTGATGCGCATGTGCTTTTACAATCCTTCACTCTCTTCTTCTCGTCTTTGTGCTGCTTTTCTCCCATGGGGCCAAGTACTCATAGCTAGGCTTGCGTTCAACAATGTGTCCAACACTATGACACCTCCAGAAGATCCATGGTGACATTTGCACGCTCCCAGATATTGTCCCCATCATTTTGAGTCAGTGTCATTGGTGTTGCCTGCTCCCTGTTCTGCTTCCATTCATCACAGGTCAGAGACCATCAGACGATTAATCATTACTGTCATTTATTTGCCACACATGTTAAGAGGATACACACTGCTGCCTGTGGAGAAATAACAATCATCATCTACTCTTGCGCTGGATTCATGCCAGATTCTGCTTCCCTGGTTATTTTTTTTTAATGTTGCCCCACACTTTATAGATCATGATGTACCAGTAAGTCAGGATATCAGAAAACTGGTGATAAAAACTTTAATTATAAGGATGCTTCTTGTTTGGAGTTTGTTTAGGATGACATGATATTCAGTGTAAACAATGTTTGATAAACTGTTAAACTTTTACAAACCTGCTTATTAAAGGATCCTAAAGACAGTACTTAGAGACATGACGTTGGTCTGTAACCAGTCTGGTCTGGTTTTTGGTTGCACGGTGCTCAGAGGCCTCCTAATGGTTCTTATCTTTCGTCAACGTAGTCATTTGAAGCATCCTATGAGCCAAAGTTTTTACAGATTTATAGAAATATCATAAACGGAACCAGACGGCATTAAATAAAACTTTTTTCTTCCTTAGTTTTATCTATTTCTTTTGTTGTTGCTTTTGTTGGTTGAAAATCTGCAGTCATTCCCAGATGCAAGTAATATTTTGCTGTTCTTTGTGTATGGTGTAAGCAATGCTGGTAAACGTTTCTGCATACACTGTAAAATCACATTTAAATCTCTACCCCTGCATGGATGTTCTCGCTGGTCAGCCCTGTCAACATGCAGGTCTGTTTCCTCCATGTTCATGTTTTCAGATAATTCTGAAAAGCTTTAAGAATAAATACTCTGGATTTATTCATATTGTTCATTTCCAACACGTTAATCTTAATATATCAGTTTTATGGCGTTTATGGATGTCATCACTGGTGATGATACTGTTTTGTCCAGGACATTCTTGAACTCTTGATATTGAGATCTTAATGATCTCAATAAAATATATTCCTCATTAAATAAACATTAGAAATAACAATAGTTGCCAAAGTCCTGGTTTAGCTGGTGAGGATTCAAACTATTAGTTCTGCAGTTTCATTTCTAGACCTTCATCTGATAAGCAATCCACATTTATCGAAATCCTTTGGTTGTCCAAGAATAACTGTTATCTTTAAAACTTCTGCTCCCTGAAGGAGGACAATGCTTATTCAGGGTTTTCTTGGCCATAAGTTCATGTTTTCTACTAGCTGACATTCATTTTGTTGCTTTGAAAGGTATTAACGCTAATCGTTCCACAACATATGAGATCCCATTTAAAGTGTTTGATTTCTTCATATATTTGAACACATTTGAAACAAACAGCCATGTGGAAGTTTTATCTATAGCACTATAGATCCACAATCAATTATTCCAAGTCATAGCATATCAGATAAAGTCTAACACTCCTCTTTGTGCTTACTGACAACATTTAGCTTTGTTTGGATATTTAATCCTAAAATAAATTCCTGAAGCAGTGTTGATGTTGTGCTGTGACCACAAACTGTATGTGCAAATTTGCCCTTTGGACGTGCTTATTAAAAGAAAGACACACTGAATCTCACAACTACATTCCTGTTTCATCTCTCACTGAGATTGATCATTATTGCATCAGTGAAAACTCCAGTTTTAGTGAGAGTGATTGGCTCTCCCTCTAACCCTCTGCCATCGGCCAGGCATCGAGAGGAATGATAGGAGGGCGGGAGGATGCTATTTATCCTCAGTAAGCATGCTGCATGTCAAACGGCCCTGCTCTGAGATTTACAGACCCATGTTAGGGTCAATCCTCTGTCTTCTTCTGGCGGTTCAGGCCTCGACTCCTTTTGCTCTTGTTAACTGGCTGCGGGGGAGCCGGAGGTCCCGGAGACCCTTTAAATCTCACTGCTCTCCAATATTAGCAGCAGCACAAACAGAAGAGTGGTAAACAAAAAGCAGAGTAAACAGACTCCCAAGGCCTGGAAGACAAAGATGGGCAAAAATTTACAGTGTGGATTAAAGTGTAGTAAATGGTTGTAAGGAATAGGGTTGAATAAAACTGGAATAAAACTGCCATGAGGCTCATGAAAAGCAGTTTGCTTACAAAATGCATATAAAAAAACATTCATGGTTTATTTATGCCATTTTGTTCTACTTTTGGATAAAAACTTCCTCATTCACACACTCACGGTGTGTTTCTGGATGTCTCCTAGTCTGCCCATGAGGGATAAGGTCACCATCTTTCCCCATCATCCCTGCTGTTTTCTGATCTATGAAGTCACAGCCAGGTCCAGCTGTTTGGACCAGAGTCCCAGCCCTGGCCTTCCTGGGTGTCCCTACTTTCCCTTTTGTCTACTCCTTTGGGACCTTTAGACCCTCCTCCAGCACTTTATCCACCAGTGACGAAGAGCCTCAGTTGCACTCTTCCCCTTTGCTTTTTTTCTCCTTTCTTTTCTTAAAAGCTGCTGGAATATTAGCCTGGACAGCCAAGAGACCTGAACACATCCTGGGAATTGAAGAATGTCTGTTCACTTCCCAGATCCTCCATATCTGTGTGAACCCTCTAAGTAATTGGGTGTGTTTATGTCTTTGCATGTGTGTGAAGATACAGTAGATCCTGTACTGCTATTTGGAGAGAAGGTTTTCTGTCCAGATGAGAGAGTGGACTGAGCCTGAGATGAGCCTTTCAGCAGGGGGGTTTCTCTCCACTTCGGATGGTTACTGCTCCACAGAGCAGCTCCAGTACTACGGTGAGTTCACAGTCACACTTCAGCTTCTGCTTCTTCTTCCTCTTTGGCTTTTTGTTCTGGTATTTGTCTATCAGTCTTGTTTAGTTCTCTTTTTTAAATTAACGTTCACTCCTTCTGCTTCTTTCTTTTTAATTAATGTTTCAGTTATACATACATGTTTATATTTACAGTAATTAAACTCTGGCTACCAAATATAAGAAGTTCTGTCATTAATGTTGCTATGCCAACATAATGTCTTCAAATTAACTCTGATATTGATACAAGTGGCCTTACAAAAGGCCTTACCTGATTACATGCATGAACGCCTGCAGAGCATCTTAGACATGATCAGTCAGTTGATGAAATAGAGTTTTGCTTTTACCTGAGCACTGCTTTCATGCCAGCACAAGTAATAAAATGTAATCTATGTTGCTCATTAAGTAAAAAATGTAGCTAAAAAGCTCAAAGGGAGCATATTTCTCTAGAGTTGCCCATATTAATCCACACAACCTACTGTCAGCATCTTTTATTCCTAAAAGTGGCTGATGGTAGATAAACAGCTGTGGCATGCTTACACATGTTACTTGTGGATATGAAATGAAAAACATGTGCCTGGTGTTGACCCACCAAAATTCAGAGAGAGAACGTGATGTATGTATTACTCAACTTTAATGCCAAAAAATTAAATCAATAAAAAACAAAAACAAAATTAATCTGCCTGTAGTTGTTTTACTGTAATGAAAACTCAATAGCTATTCTTTGCTTGTTTTTCAGCTTATTTTTTAGATTCAGTCCAACACAGACTTCAACATCCTGCTCTTAATGTGATTTTGTAATCAGAACATAATCAAAGTGAAAGAAAAGTGGATCAGATTGTTAATATTATTGTGTCATTACACACAGACTGCACTGCGACCCTCTCCTGCATGCAACACATCTTCATCTCATTCACTCTGACAGCTGATGAATGAACACTAATCCTTTATTTACTGCCTTTGAGAACACACTGTCATGGAAAAACACGGTTGTTGAGAAGATTCAGCCGGCTCGCTGCATGCATGGATACCGAGCGTGCATCAAGGATCTATTTATATTGAACAGTGTCCTTAACAAATTCTCCCTGTTGTTGGAATGAGGAGCCATGGGGGGTAGTTTGCTGGTGTCGTTTGGCTCCCTAGTGTGCGTGGGATGGAAGGGAGGCTAAGGAGTGTTTAGACAGCGTTTGAATGGTTTACAAACAGTGTGAACCGCTGCTCTGTCACACGCCGAGAAAACAAGGACTCCCTCCCCTCTAACCAATTGCAGGAATAGTCTGGCAATGACAGGAAACATCTGGATACAAAGCGTAAGGAAGGAGAGAAAAGGCAGGACAAAGGAGGGTTGCGGTGAAGAACTTTAAAACTGATCAGTGCAGAGACATTCAAGTTGAGACTGGAGATATACAGGTGAGACATATTAAAATAACATAAGATAGAAGAATCTTTCTGATACCTCAGAAAAGACCAAATGCTCACCGATATATCTGCAATATGACTTGATAATAAACATTGAAGTAAAGATTTGATGCAATGTTTTTGGTTTTCCTTACATAGGCTATTTATGAATTGGCTCAATTTGATCTCTGTGAAGCACTCTGAAATTACATTGTTGTCAAATGGCACTGTACAAATAAAGCTGAATTGAATTCAACATATTCACTCAGTTTGGAAACAAAACTTCCCAGAGAGTCACCTGCATGAGAGCAAATTCAGGTGGACCCATAAGCTCTAGTCTAGTGTAATTATGAAAGAATCACAGTAATTCTTTTAAAAATTTAATTGAATTAAATCGAATTAAGTCTAATTAAATGAAGCTTTACTTTAATCACACCAATTCATGACAAAGTCATTTGAAGATACTTTTACAGACACATTCTGATTAAATCCAAATCACTCCAGTCATAATCCAGTTAAAACATATTTATTATACAATCCATATAACTGATTTCTTAGTTCAAATAAATAAAATCACTTAAAGAAGTGGTTGCCATCTGCCTGTACCATCCGGACAGTGGAGAGGACAGGAGGAAAGAGGAAAACCTCTGAGCTAAGGACACCTGCTGAGAGAGAAAAGGAGAAGCACAAAGTAATGATGGTTAAACTGATAATAAAATATCAAGAATAAAGAGTGAAAAGAGGAAAATTGAAGGAAACATCAGTGCATTATGGGATGGCCACCAGCAGTCTGCCTGCAGCAGCATAACTAAAGAGAGTCACTTAGTCCAAATATAAAATTGATTAAATGTGAAACTCTTAAGTCTGACCTTAGAGGTGGAGGGGGGTTTCGGTTTCCCAAAATCAAACTGGGAGCTGGATTTAAAAAAGGAGGCCCAGTTACCTGAAAGCTGTCTTTGATCATACTTTTAGGAAAGTCTTGGAAGTAATTCAATTCAATTCAATTCAATTCAATTCAATTCAATTCAATTCAATTCAATTCAATTCAATTCAATTCAAATCAGCTTTATTTACATAGCGCCATTTTCACGACAATGTCATCTCAGGGTACTTCACAAGGACCAGATTGAACCCATTCATTGAACCCATGACTTGGATCCAATCTCCCATCCTGAGCTGCATGAGGCGTAGTGGGAAGGAAAAGTACCTTTTAACAGGAACCGCCGCAGAACCAGGCTCAGGGTAGCCATCAGCCTCGACTGCCTGGGGCTGTAGAAGACAGAAACGACAGATGTTATCCAGGAAGACCTGCAGATAAAGGAGAAATATGTTAATGATACCAGTACCGTCCTAAGTAACAGGAAATACTCAGTGCATCATGGGACGTCCACATGGCTGAATAACTAATGAATGGCTGGACTATCCCTAACTATAAGTAAACCTGCATTCTGAGAGTTCAACCTAGCTTTATTTATATTCACAACAAAAACATCTCAATTCACTTAACAGACATAATCAGTTCAAGCCATTTTATTGCAATTTAATTAATACACATCCACAAGAGCCAAATTTATAATCGTGTACAAGCCAGTTAATGAGAACTTGCCTATCCATGGAAAAATTATGTCTAAAAGTGGGGAATATGGGATCTTTAAGATGTCTAAAAGATTTACTGGTGAGTTAAAGAATTCTGCATTAACAGGGATGCAGTGAAGATAAGCTAAAATGGGAGAAATAGGATTTTTTAAAATTAGATTCTCATCATATCACATGACAGGCAACACATGACCTCGTAGAAATGATGTCATAGGAAGGTTATGAACATCCCTCAATGACAAAATGTCTCTTGGGAATTACATTGCAAAACTAGAGACAGATTATTTTAACAAGATTTATGTCAATTTTCCTAAATGCTGTCAAATTATGGTTCATTCAGCCACAAAAAGGCTCTTAAAGTGCTGACAATATGGTTGAGTGATTGTAATTTTCACTGTATTAGGTATGATTAAAGTACTGGGCTGCAGACTTCTGGTATCATGGAAGGTCTTTTTTAATGTTGGAAAATAAACACTTTCATGATATAGTAATAAAATGTCCTTAATGCCTATTCAGGCAGCAGCGAACGTGCATTGAATAAACACCCAAAAGAAGCATTCTGTCTGAAGATGGTCCTGATTTATAAAGAGTAGAGTTTAAACTAAATCAGCCAATAAAACATCCAGCTAATTGATTTTGGTGGGATTTTTTTCAAATATGTACAATTTTGCAAGACGTCTTAGTAACAGACTTTTAATTTATTTTAGTATTATTTTTGGATCAAGGAGCACAGACAAAGCTGCATGGTGGTGTGATGGTTAAAACTTCAGACCCACAGTGTGAAGGTTGCGGGTTTAAGCCTTGGATCTTACATTTTTATGTAACCATCTTCTATTTCTTCATCCAGCAGAATTACATGCTGATGTCATAAAGGCTGTCTTATTTAGCGTCCAACATTTTTCTACCCTAATTTAGCTTAACAAGACACTGTTTATGCATGCAGTAGTAATGTATGACAAACATTAGAAGAATCCATTTTGTGTTGGAGATATTACCACATAATCAAGTCTTGACACCAAGACAGTGAGCTTTGTTGAACTAAGAAAACCAAAACAGAATAACTTTAATCACATCTTTTCTGCTCCCATGTTCCAAATGTGATGCTGTCCATCGTCAGCAAAGACTCAGGACTATCGGGATGTTGGGTGGGCTTTGTTTAATCAGTGCGTGACAGGTCCCACCGCGCTCCCAGACATTCTTATCCAGCTGTACTTTCAAAGGCTGCCAGGGGCCACATATGTTTTCTCAATGGAGACAGGACTTCGCAAAACACAAGCGGCTTGTGACCCACACTCAGGCCGGCTCAACACAGAGAGGCCATCGGAGACCGATTTGAGCTTCCAGGAAAAAAGGGGGTCAAAAAAAATAATAATCCTAAATGGTTACCGGGAGTCCTCAGCTGCATCCTGTTTCAGCAGTCCGGACAAGTTCTCACTCAGTTTTTTTATTTTGCCCCATAAGAACTATAAAAACAGTGAAGTCACACAACTATCCTGAACTTTGACTTTGACCTGCGTCAGCGCGCATCTTTCAGTGTTTACCAAGGGTTCAGTCATGCTGGCTTTATCTGAATATATGAGTGAGATATTGTCACAAAGTCAGAAAATAAGAAAAAAATCCAAAGAAAATACAGATAAAGTAAAAACAGAAAAATACAGCTCTTTGCAAAAACTACTTAAAATGATAAAACAAACACACATAAGGTGGAACAAAACTAAAAACAATGTGTCTGAAGACATAATAGTTCACTGGAGATGATCATAATTAATTAGAGTTAAAAAAAAAGAATATCTTTCTAAAACAGTGTGTAATCTGTGTTTCCGGTTAGTTGTTGAATTTTCATAATCAATGTTCTGATTATCGTTCCTAATCTACAAATCTCTCTCTCTCTTTCGAACATATAAATGTTCGTATGTATACAGTAGCCTGTTGTCTCAGGTTACTGCTCAAACAGAAGAACTTACATTAAGGCTACTGGAGACCATTTCAACTATGGATTAATTTTTTTTTTTTAAAGTTTCTATCATTAAATGTTCATATCTCATATTTTTAAACTGAATCTAATTTATTTACCTTTTCATTATTGATGTTAGCTGTTCAGATTCTTCCATTAACCTCTCATCAGAACAAGTGAAAATGTTTGATCTGAAACCTTTCAGACATGCTGGCCGACCCTTTGGGATATCCCCTGCAGGACCCTGATTTCCAGCTGCTCCCTTACAGCCAACAACAGTACATCCCCGCCAACCTGCCTTTCTCCCTCTATGGCTCTCCACCCTGTTCCACCCCTTCTCCTTCGTCGTCCTCTTCTTCCTCTCAGCTCTGCCATCCTCCATACCAGTACAGCCCACACTGCCTGGAGGCCCCCTGTGATCCCAGTCCCGAGCCCCTCTGTGGGGGCCTGGCACAGGGGCTGGGAGCGGTAGGCATGCCTCTCGGGCGGAGGTCGCGGATGGGGACAGGAGGAAAGGGCAGAGGTCAGGATGAGCTGTGTGTGGTGTGTGGAGATAAAGCCTCAGGGTATCACTACAACGCTCTCACCTGTGAGGGATGTAAAGGTATTTATTTGATCATTTTTGGGTATTTTTCTTATTTTTTAACAGCTATTTTTGTATTTTAAAGTTACAAACCCTCATTTTTCCTTTTGACTGCAGGTTTCTTCAGGCGCAGCGTGACTAAAAAGGCCGTGTATCACTGTAAGAGTGGCGGTGGCTGTGAGATGGACATGTACATGAGGAGGAAGTGCCAAGACTGCCGGCTGAGGAAGTGTCGAGCCGTGGGAATGCTTGCTGAGTGTAAGAAGCAGCTGGATGATCATGACTTTGGTAATGATGGTGCTCTGAAAACGTGCATCATTTTCTTACAAGGTCTTCTGACAGAAGTGCAATGCCAATCCAAACGACTGAGGAAAGGAGGGAAAGGAAAAGGGCAGGAGGATGAGGACAACACAGACAGTAGGAAAATCAGCTCTACCAGCAGGCTACCTGGGCAGGTAAGATACTCCTGGATTGGCTGGTTGGCTAAGTTTATGACAGTTCTAGGTGAAGAAATGTCATTATTGATCAACAACTCGCTTTGGGTCGCCATGTGAAATTTCTACGTGCATTTATTTCCCAGAGCTTAAACCATTATGTAGATGTTGGTAGTCGCCACACGCTGAGACTAACGGACATTCCTGGAGGATTGAAATGAAACCAGAGAGTCGTTCTTGCTCCCTCAGCGTTGACTTTGCTGACGGTCACTGAGCTCATTGCTGTTTAAAATGCTAAAAAGAATGAAGAATGTGATTCACGTTAACCCTATAAAGCCAAAAATATATTTGATTCATACAGTTTCTGAGACATTTTCCATCACTTTATGGTAGAAACTTTATTCAGAGCCCTGTTGTACACCATATTATACTGGTTTCCTGCCCACTGAGGAAAACCAGAAAACAGAAGCTGATAAAAAGATCATTTTGACCTATAACACGGTAATAAATGGTTGTCAGTCAGTCATTTTCATAACCACTTAGTCTAACAAGGCCCGTGTTGTCGGAAGTAACGGCTAGGGGTATATCCCCGAACGCCCCAAATTCTCTTATTCCCCAATCCTCAAATAGTCACAATACGATAATATAAAGACGCACATGTTCACTCAAAAAGGTCCACTTGGTGTTGAAACTTTGAACCAGTCCGGTTGACATCAGGACAAGATGTATCCTGAGGTCATGACCTTCGTATTTATACTCAATTTGAGGTCAATAAGACAAATAGTTCCAGAGATATAGCCAAAAATCTGGAGACTATCCCAGCAATCACTGGGCGATAGGCAGGGGGCATCCTGGACAGGTTGCCATTCTGTCACAGGGACAACACAGAAGAAACAATCGTTCCTATGGAGAATTTACAGTGACCAGTTAACCTAGCATGCAAGTGTTTGGATGGTGGGAGGAAGCCGCAGCACTCGGAGAGAACCCACTTATACACCATGCAGTAATAAATGGTAAAAATAACCAGAAAAATACATTTGAAATTTGTTTCAGATTTTATTACAGAGCCAATTAAAGACTCGCTCGTGGTTGGGCTTTAAAGGGTTAAGGATGCTTCATTCAGACTGCTGTGTTCAACACATTTTTATAGTTTGGGCATATGCATCCAAATGTTGTGAATCTGGGACCCCGTGCTGTAGACAATCCTGAGAACCATTCTTTAGCCTGTTTATCACCCTAAAAACATAAAATGTGCCCACAGGGCCAGTCTTTCACGAGATAACCGATGTTTAGCATCCAGCTATGTTAGTTTAACAAAAGTTATTTTGGCCCAGTTTAAGGTTAAGATGGAGCAGATGAACCCTCCCTTGTTTTGCTGTGAAGAAGTGATTTACTCATCCGACTCTGGGTTGGCCCTCCATCTGTTTCAGGCTCTGTCTGGCAGCTTAACACGAGAACAGAAATTCCTGGTGGACAGGATGGTGGAGGCTTATTGTCTGTACAGAGATCAGGACAGCAGCAGTTGGGTGGGTTGTACGAAGCGCCATAAATAAATCAACTTTATCTTGAAGAGTTTTTGTATTATCCTTATCTTGCATGTTTATGTGGGCAGGTGTGTGAGTGGCCATGTGCAGACGAAGGGGAAAGCCTGTCTGATGTCTCGTCTCCCCACCTACGCAGACTGCTGCAGTTTGCCAGGACGGTACCAGGTGAAAATAATAGAAAACTTTCAGCAGTGTTCAAATGAAAAACAAACTGTGAATAATATTAGAAAGTAAATAGTCTTGAAGTGAAAGAAACTAACAGAGAAGAGTGGCTGTGTGCTGTAACTTAAAAAACTATTTAGTTTCACTGGATAAACAAGTTAACAACTGCTAACTACTGCAACAGGTCAGTAGCTGATGAACATTTGAATGTACCATAATAGTTTTTACCTGTTTTTTATACTTAAATATACTATGACAAAAACAAAGTTTATAATGGGCAAGTCCAGCTCGTGAAACTTTTGTGTCTGTCTTTACTGGTTGTCTTATGGTAGCAAGAAGACACGGTGGGATTTGACTTTAATTCATAGCATTCATATGAAAATGAAATCAGTTTAATTCCATTCAATTCAGCTTTATTTGTATAACACTACTTCGCGTAGACCTGTAGAAAAAGAAAAATTACTGTCATAACAAGAAGCAGAGGAAATCTCAGTACATCATGGGATGTCTCCATGGCTGCATAACTAATGGATGGCTAGACTATCACTAACTATAAGATTTGTTAAAGAGGAATGTTTTAAGTTTACAGTAGAGAGGGTGTCTGCCTACCGTACCCGCACTGGGAGCTGGTTCCATAAGAGAGGGACCTGATAACCGAAGGTTCCTCCTCCCATTGTTTTCTTATAGACTCTGGGAACCACAAGTAGACCTGCAGTCTGAGAGCGAAGTGCTCTGATTGGAATATATGGAGATATTAGATCTCTGATATACAATGGAGCTTGGTCATGGAGAGCTTTATATGTAAGGAGAAGGATTTTAAACTCTATCCTAAA
>JBAMHX010000015.1:21046729-21060679 GCA_037177515.1 Pseudomugil tenellus
TTTTAAACTCTATCCTAAATTTAACAGGGAGCCAATGAAGAGATGCTAAAACGGGAGAAATATGATCTCTTCTGCTACTTTTCAGTCTATAAATAAGGAATTGCAGTGATCAAGTCTAGAAGTAACAAAGGCATGAACTAATTTTTCTGCATTGCAAAGTTTTTTCAAATTTGTCTAGTTATGTTTTTATATTACTTAAATTCAGTATTTTACTTGTGATTATATTGCAAAAATAATGATGAGAAAGAAAACAAAACCTTGAGACGACATTGTTGTGAAATGGCTCTATACAAATAAAACTGAATTGAAAAAAATGAATCATGCCTTCCACACAGGTTTTGACCTGCTGGACTTCTCAGACCAGAGCGCTCTGTTGTCCGTCTCGTCCCTGGAAGTCATGTTCTTGCTGTCAGCTCAGCAGTTTTCCTACAATCCAGCAAGCCCCAGTCCAGGTGAATAAGGACGACAAAACACATGCCTTTCAGAACAACGCATAAAAATGTTTGATGCAATTATTAATCTTGATTTATTATCAGTCCTACAGCTTTTTAGCATGCCAACACACAACTGGCTAAGAAATTCAGAGTCAAAGGAATACATCCAGTGTAGGACACTGATCAGCTCAGGTGATGTCAGCCGTTCTGATTAGTCTTGTAGTTAATGGAAAATAAAGTGGTACAGTGGATTAATTTTCATCAAAATCAACAGGAAATAATGAGGATCTCCTTGGACCAGTACTCAACTTCCTGCAAAGTATGACTGTGCTGCAAGTGACAGAGGCGGAATATGCTCTGCTTACTGCCACAGCCCTGCTCTGCTCAGGTCAGACCAGAAACTTTTATTTTTAATTGTTTTTTTAAGAATAAGCTGCAAATTATTATTAATATTATAAGCAGTTTAAAAAACAAATCATTTGAGTGAGTTTTTTCATCTGTTGGAAAGAAGCACATAGAACACCTTGAATGTTCTGCAGCACTTTTAACCAGTTTCTCTCCTGATGTGCAGACCGGGTGTCCCTGCAAGCAACCAGCTGTGTTGAGAAAATGCAGGAGCTGATCCTGGACCTTCTGTCTAGGGTGTGTGGGAGCCAGGCTGCAGCACCACGGGGGGGAGCACAGCGATTTGGGCGCTTGCTAGGCAGACTGACAGAGCTACGGACCCTCCATCACAACTACCTCCTCCTGACAAAACAACAGGGCGGACAATGACGGAGAGCAGATACAGGAAGTTATGACATTTGGGTTTTCATCTCTGGAGTTCCCAGTAATAACTGTGGTTTCAGGACGTGTACAAACCTTTTGACATGGAAGCTCTTCACTTGTAGATGGAACAATGTTGGATGAGCTAATGGACTGTAGTAAAAACAACCTATTTTTCTAATCTGGCTTCAAATCTGTAGTTGTTATACATCAGCTTCTGACATCTTTTACATGTCTGTAATTTGGTTCAGAAAAGTATTTTAAATGTCTTTTTATACTTGTAGTACACAGCAAAGATACACATTTCGAATACTATTCACCTTGTGTAACAATGTTAAAATAAAACTGCTGACTAATTCAGTGATGGAAAACAGTTTAGACCATATCAGTTAAAGTCCTGCTTCTTTGCTGGAAAAAATTAAATATGAAATACAATAATAACTTAAATGTGCAAGAAAATTCAAGGTAAGTACACAAAACTTTAATTTAACATTTTTAATTTAACATATTTCCCAAAAATGAGGAAAAAACTGCTTAAAGACATAATTTGGCGAGAAAGTAAATTAACTGTTTCATTGATAAACAGTGCTCTGGGGTAATAAATAAAATCATGAAGGGGATAAAAAAAAAAAAAGATAGTTGGTCTTAAGTAAAAATTAAAATAAAACAAACATTTGAAGTTATGTGTTAAAATATTGGCTGCATGTTTGTAAAACTTCACTACATTTGTTTTAAATAATATTTCTCAATTTAACCAATATAGCTTTATTTCTATAGTTCTGTCTTTCATAAATAAATTATTTCTCTCTGTATCAAAAAGAGAATTCAAATATAAAGAACAATGGCTCATTGTGTTGTGTGCTGAGGATACACATAATACACACACATAACACAATGAAATGACATCAGAGAAAAGCTAATTACACTGCAGCAAGTCAGGAATTATTTCAGCTTCACAAGTATAAACAGCCTCGCTTTGTCACTTGTGGGTTGATTGAAATACGCAATTTAAAAACGGCAACATTAAGTTAAAATGAGTTTTATAATACACATACATATGTACAGTGTGCCATTAAAATATACAAGAGTCTTTTGAAAAAGATTAAAATATATTTTTTAAAAAACTACTGTATAAAAGACGGCAGTGATGCATTCATCAGTCATCTGCAGTTCATATTAATGTGAAATCTCTTTTCTGACAGTTTGATCCCTTGGCAGTAGCATTATACAAAATAGTGGGAACTTCTCTATATTTGATCCAGACAGATTTACGACATCCAGCTGAAGAAATCAGACACGTCGATACATCCCTGAATGGGGAAATTTGCCATACCGACTGCAGCAACATGGGCCTTAAGGTAACTTCATTTAGCAGCTCTGCTGTGTGTCAAACACTAGTGGTTTGATAATGAACTACAGTTTAGGACTCAGTGCTGCAACCTCTACACACCCCAGTGTGAATACAAATCCAACTGGCACCAGGACTCTCTGCCCACCTGCTGCTTCAATGAGAGAGAACATGCAGTGGACAACTGGGGGTCACACAAAGCCCACAGTCGCCCTCTACAGGTAGTTGGAGGCCACAAAGCAGTCGCTGTGGCTCACCCGGCTTTGATGGATCATGGCCCGGTCGTATGCCACCTGCACAGACTTGCGGATGCTGGACTTGCGAGCCTCCATAATGCGCAGCTTGTCAGCTGTGTCGTCTACACCCAAAGGGGTCACCTTGTCGCGAGGAAGCCACTGCCTACAATGCAGGTGATGAAAATGTAGATTATTAGAGCATAAATGTTGACTGTTGTACTTGATTGTATGATTTGATCAAACAAAAAGAAATTATAACTCCAGCATTAACTAATGGGGATAATTAAAACATCTAGTAGTAGTAGTAGTAGTAGTAGGATGTTGGTCTGACTGAAAGTATTTTTTAACTGTACTGAAACTGGTCTAGAGGAGAGATTGGCTCTGGTCCTAGAGAGCGTGTTAGCGGTTTCTCTGCCACAACACAGGTCACACATCAGAATTAATTAGCAGGCTTGTGCAGAGCTTTACATCAGTTATGTCTCAGTTCAGGATCTGCATACGTCTAATCCTGAAAAGGTTATAGGAACAGCAAAAGCTTCCTACAGCCGAAAAGCCCATACCATCTGTGACTGGTGATATAACTACTCCACTGGAAAACAACAAGCCCAGCACCAACAAGTTGGAAAGATGCATTTTGTCAGCTTTCTTAGGAGTCAAATTTCAGGTCAATAAACAGATTTTTCTTGCTTATCTTGCACACAGGAAAAAATGCAGTAATCCAATTAAAAGGCTTTTTGGAGTTATAACTGCAGCTTAAGCATATTGAGTGTTGCTTTTTGCTGAAATAATTTTCATACCATTCACTCTAATATAAAAAACATTTTTTAGAGTTAGTAGATGCTTTTTGTTGCACACTCATTAAGTACTCCATGCATAAAGACTTTCATAAAGAAAGTAAATAATTGCTGTTATCATAGCCATTATCTCAGAGAGACACGCTGTGTAGAACTTTCTTCTTAGTACAGCTTGGTGGAAGTCCTTCAGACAAAAGACAAGTCTTTATAGACTCCTTATCTTGAGCACTTCATAGATCTGATTATGTCTTAAACTCACCATGTCCGCTTGTTGTCAAAGAAAAGCACCAGGTAGAGCCTTTCATTGGTCTCTTCCTGCCTCTGCTCCCCCAGATGAAGGACGTCTTTGGGTGGGACAGGAATAGGTACTCCGTTGTGCAACACTCCATCTTCAGGCATTTCTGGGTCGATGATCTGGAACAAATAAAACAGTCCATTGGAGAAGATATGAAGCTAAACATCTTCTAAAGGCTCATGTAAAATGGTAATAATTGGTAAAGCAAGTTATTACCAGAGCAGGATAGGAGGGATATCCCCGGCACTTGGCCCACACCAGGTCTAGAGGTTCCAGCTCCGAATCATCTTCTGATGTTTGGCTACAGTTGCCTACAAGACAAAAAACACAATCAAATCTTTTAGTGAATATTAGCACAATGAACAGAGTAAGAGGTAGATATGTCAGGTGAATTCACGTCAAATTAAGGTAAGAAGAGAGATGAGTACCAGTGTAATCCGAATCCCCATTAACTATCTCAAAAAGAGGAACTTTGGAAAGAGATGGTTTTCCTAGGCTTCGTTTAGGAGGCGAGTTACTGTAAAAAAGTACCATTTATTTTAAAAACCAGCAGTCCTTAGAACAACCAGAGAAGCAAAACCAACAAATGTGTCTCACATTTCTTTGTGGAGGACTGGGCATGGACTGGACTGTGAGTCTGACTCTCCGTCTTTGTGCCTGATGCAGCCGTTTGTCATCCCTAAAAGCAGAACAGAAAACGACTGAATAATGCTGAGTTATAAGAACAGGAAGAAAAAACAAACACATTAGTTATTCCTCATTATGGCCTACAGACACAACACGACCAAATCACAGAACTTTCTTTGGACTAGTACGCAAAAACAAAGACTCTTTCTGAAGCTCAGAAAGCAGTAAAAAAGTAATAAACACACAACTTTGAATATGAATAAATAATACAGTTCATTCACCAACATTTTTATTTATTGGGTTTGTTAGCTTATTTACTGGTTTTAAATAATTATTTACTAAATCTCTCTGAGCAACCAAACCTTTAACCTTGGTTAGAAAAACACATGAAACTTTGTAAGTTCCTCACCACTTTCCAGTGTATGATTCAGCTTCCTGTCCAGCTCTGTATCCAAGCACATATCTTGGCTAGGTGTCCACGGATCACCAAGTGTCGGGGGGCCTGGGCTTTTCTGGGGGGTCTTGGATGGAGTGGACAAAGGCGTGGAGGATGGGGTGCTTGATTCAGAATCGGGTGCTGTAGAGTTACTGGTATTCTCATCCTGCAGACCCTTTCCATTTAACAAAGAGTTGTCCTTCTCTCTGAAAAGCTTAGCTCCATTTTTTGCTTTCTTAAACAAGACAGAGGTCCGTCGTCCAACTCCCCCGATAGTGGGCCGTGGGGGGACACTAAGCCCCGGCAGGCCATTGGCTATCACCTGTCCTTCACTGTGCAAAGTAGGAGGCGGTGTTGCAGACCGCTCCTGTGCTTTAGTGCAATTAATGTTCTCTGTGGTGCTGTTTCGGAGGTCACTGTCCATCTTAAGGCGCTTGCAGGGCCAGCTGGGGGACCCGGGGTCCCTTGTGATCGGCCGCAGTGTGGGAGGTTCCAGAGGTGCATCCCCCTGTCGTGGAGGTGGAGCTGGCCCTGTTGGTTCCAGTGTTGGAGGAGAAGTAGATTTAAGGTCTTCTGAAAAATTAAGCAGATAAATCAAATTTAATCTTACTCAGCCTTTAACTTTACTTAAACGTCTATTTTGTATGTAGTGTGATGTGGCGGTGTTTTTAATTCACATTGGAAAATGGTGTCACTTCATGATTTTATTATTCTTAAGCTTTAATAACAGCCCAAAAAGAGTGGAAGTGTTTAGTTAAATATGGAGGACCTTATCAAGACAAGTGGATAAATAACGTTGCTCTCACAACTGTACACCAGCAACATGGTAGCATGGCACTTTTTCCTCGACCTGTATGGTGGCAAAGACTGTTCAACTGGACTAGTCTGTAGTCAGAAGTGGGATGATATGGCATGATTGTACGTGGCCAATGGAGAGTGGTGAGTCCATGAGAGTGATGTACAGAGGAGGTGCAGACACAGAGTGCACTGGGAGAGAGGAGTTGTGAGGCAGCCATGGCTAACGAGACTCTGTGGGCCCCTACTTACTAGACTGGAGACAGTGGGGTGGTTGGGGTTGGTGCGTGGGGGGGACCCTGGCTCAATTACCTGAGGACAATGTTCCGTTAGCTCATGTTTACAACTGGTCTCATTGCAAAATAGTGGCTTTTACAGCTTCATGCATTGGCAAATATCAGACTCTTTGCACATCAGTGCTTTTCTTTACCCACCTTTATCTGAAGAAGAAAGGGCATCATCTGCCTTAGTTTCTTTGCTGTTGTCATCCTCTTCCTCCTCGTCATCTTCTTTAAGATGTCCATTGTGGATGCTGTTGCGGTGGTGTTGTCCCTGCCTGTAGCGGATGTAGTTGATCTCGCGTCGAAGGAGGCGGATGCGCCGGGTTCGGGCTCCACTGCACCGCATGGATGTCACAAAGTCCAGCTTTTCTAGCAGCTCCTTCAGTTGTTCTTCCACTGTCATATGGAGCCGGTTATCTGGATCCAGCACACTGTCAACTGAACAGGGCAAGGAGTTACTCCTAGCAGTGAAGCTAATGCGGATGGTTGATGGTCATGGATGATCCATGGTTCCTGTCATCTTCAGTATGTATTTATAATATGCAAAGTAAATGCTTTTGTACAACTGGATCGTTATTTTTATGAACATGAAAAATAAAGCAACATCTTCAGTGGGAAGATTCTGTAGCAGTCACACAATAAATTCATACTAGAGTCAGAGAATAAAAGAAAAAAGATAACGCACTGATCCAGACATGAAACCTTTCAGAGTAAAAGCACTGTGACTTACCATCCTCCCAGGTGCAGCTGTAAAAGTCTTTTTTGTGGGGTGACTCTGGGAGGAGCATGCCAGTGTCCAAGTCCAGCCCGGTGTTTGTGGCTTGTCGCTGGGCATGGCGCAGTACGGCTCCCCCTAAGTCCCGAAGACGCAGTGCTGCCCTGTGAAAGACTGTGTCTTTGGCATTGTAGAGGAGACAGTTTGATACCATGAGATTGAAGTCCACCTCCAGGTCAGCCACTGAGCGATAGGTATGATTTTCAAGCTTAGAACGCATTGTGGAGAAGTCCATCGGCTGGCTAATAAACTCCAGGTAGTCTGGAACCTGAAAACAAGACATAAAAATGGTCCACTTTTAAAAACTACTGTATGAACAAACAAAAAAAAACACTTCATATAAAAAGTACAGTATGATAACCAGCCACTTGTTGAGATTTTGTATCTGGTAAAATATTTTACTAGCATTGACATTTGATATTAGCCCCACTATGACCAACTAGTAGGTACAAAGAAATAAACTGGGAGCAAAGCTTGTGTATGTTCTCTTAGTATCTTACTGAGAAGTGATTTTATGAACTGCCATTTGGGGCAACCTGAGTCTGAAAGTCACATTAATTTTCTAAGCTGCACTGATATGGAAGTCACAACCGTAGATATACAAAACAGCAATTACTAAAATGTCTGTAACAGCCTGTTCTTTCGGATATTTGTCCTTTACTCTTCAAAATTACGTTAAAAACAGAGTTAAAACATTAAAGAACCTTTATCATAGAGTAAGGAATTTATTTGTGCTCTGTGTTGTGGGCTGTTGAAAATAACTTGTCACATCACACATAGTTTAGAAGCCATTCCTAGTTGTAGGCATGTATAATGTTAAAATATGAACCTTTTACTTTACATACTGTCCACTGAAAGGAATCATTCAGCAATGTAGATGACATCTTGTAAACAGAAATGGTACTGAAACATTATTTATTATTAATTATCTTCACACATATCTGATGGAATGTGAGTAACTTTTTACTCATTCTCGATTAGATCATCAACACAGGTGTAATTACAAAAATGCTTCATAACTGAAGGTCTGTTCAGTATGAAAGAATAGAAAAAGCAGGAAAACATTAAATTATAGATCTACCTGTTTGTTAAGACTGCAGTTTATTAATGAACATTCAATACCAACTATGTTTCATGTGAACAAACATAAAATGTACTTTATTAAACTGCTGCAGACTAATTTTGCAAAGTGGCTGCTTGAAGACTTCAGGGAGCAGAATTTGATGTCCATCCAGACTTTTTTTTAGTTACTCAGCATAGTTAATGCTGAAACTTAACTTGAGTAGAACAAATAAACATAACTCTTCAATTAAATACCTGACAGTTAATTATATATAGCAAAAATAACAATAATTAAAACTTCTACAATTACACTAGAATTTCCCTCGGCATATAAATAAAGCATTTTCATTTTGTAGTTTATAAGTCTGACAGCGGTGTAGCACAAGTTCAGCTAGCACGGCTAATACTCCTCCAAAAACATCAAGTACTTTGGTGCCCCACTGTGTTTATTGACCTTTGTACTGTGTATTTGCCAAGTAGTGTGAGCACAGCAACCTAATGTTTGTAACATCACTCTACATACATCATGACGTCACTTGGTGTCACATTAATGAAGATATATTTAAAAGAAAAACAGGAAAGACAAAATACCAGAACCAGAGAGGCTACTACCCTAACAGAGTAAAACGTGTTTGTAAATGTCTCCATTATTTGTATTGTATTAACCACAAAAAGAACGAATGCCTGACCTCTTTTACGTCAACAGGCTGAGTAAAAATCTGGGCGGTGTCCTTCTCCTGAAGTTGGTCCAGAGTGGAGCGCAGCAGCACAAGCATTGGAGTCAACTGCATCTCTAGAGCTGCCTGGTGAACTTTAACCTTCAAGAGAAATGCTTGTAAAGTCAAGATAGAACATATTCAACAGACCACAAATGTTAATGTGGGTCAAGGCAATGTGAACCAATTTAAGCAAATACGACATTAATTCCCACACGAGAACTCCAAATTACAGAGGACCATTAAAAATCTCCAGCCATATACTGTATAGCAGGATCACAAACTCTGGTCTTAAAGGCCCACCACCTGCAGACTTTCAATGTTTCCATGGTTCAACACACCTGACTCAAATTAATGAACCAATAGCCGACGCGCGCAGAGCTTGTCTGGATGATAATGGGCCTGGAGGTTCAGGGTTGGGGATCACTGCTGTTTGTTATACAAGTAACTATTTTAAAAGTATATCCTAGACCAGGGGTTCCCAAAGTAAGGTCCGCGAGCCAAAACTGGCTCGCCAGCACTTGCTCTTGACCCCCCGGTAAATGTTTATAATTCTTGATGAAAAGACAATTCAGAGCTTAATGATGGATGATAATAACAATATCTTTTAATTATGTCCATAAAGTCTCTAGAAATTTGCATAGGTGTGTAGATATAATCAGCTAATTCATGGTGTTTCTGTTCATATCAACTTTAATAATTAAAAGTTGCTAAAAGATTAACCCATGGTCTAGTCCACATTTGTGCACCGTATTTTTATAAATGTTTTAATGCAACATTTTACTTGCCCTGATGGCAAAATTACACCGTTATTGTTAATGTAATTTAATTAAAATAACTTTTTTAATTTACTTGTGTTTCATCCTTAAAGCTGCAATGTTTGGCCCGTGGCTCATTGGCCCCCTAGAGGCAAAAAGTTTGGGCACTCTTGTTCTAGACATTCAAGCTTCCTTCAAAAAGGTCAACTTCGCATCAGTTACATTGACTATGAAACATCCCAGCCTGTGAGTATGACATTTCCATGAAATGTGTGTTACCTGCTCTCTTTTGAACTTTTCTCTCTTGCGTATGAGCTCTATCAGCAGTCTAGCTTTTTCCAGATCATGCCGAAGCTTCTGCCAATATCGCAACGCTTCTCTTGCAGCAGAAATCTTCTCATCCACTTCAGGCTACAAAAGAAAACTCAGTTTAAAGATTTCTAAAACACAGTATTAGATTTGTATAAATTGACAAGCAATTGTCTTCTAATGACTGTAATGATTAAAAGAGAAATGGTTAAGACACTGTTTTTCCTGACCTGCTCCGTACTCCTTTGGGATTGAACGTTAGAATGCAAACGCCGGACCAGCGGCACACCATTTCTCGACTGACGTTTAAGTAACCAGTAACTGTGCAGCCTCTGAATAAACTGGTTTTTCCTTTGTAGGAGGACTCCTTTGCAAATAATATTCAACCTGTAAAACAAGACACAGGTTTCTCTTACTATTAATATATCTGACAACATAAATTATGTGTAGAAAACATGCAGTTTTGGGGAGCACTATGTTTATATGTTTGAGTGTAAGTGTGTGTGGGCGTGGTTGTGAGTAAACGTGAGGGCGGGTGCAAAAGTTTACATAGGTAATTTTTTGTTGACCGCTTCGTTTCGCTTCACTTTTCGTTTTAATTTACTCTGTTGTTTTCTCCGCTATCATCCCGGTTTATTTTCAGTCAACCTACCACCAGTTATATCCACGCTGTCTGTAGCTACAGAGTTACGTTGTGAGAATAAATGAGTT
This sequence comes from Pseudomugil tenellus, assembly GCA_037177515.1. Taxonomy (NCBI): domain Eukaryota; kingdom Metazoa; phylum Chordata; class Actinopteri; order Atheriniformes; family Pseudomugilidae; genus Pseudomugil; species Pseudomugil tenellus. The sequence goes on from JBAMHX010000015.1 coordinate 21,057,072, forward strand.
AAAAGCAACATCAGGATCCGGCGTCTCTGTACATGGGCCAAAGGATAAAGGACAAAGCGCGTCACGAATTAGTAAAAGTACCCAGCCACTCTCACCGGCTAAAGGAAAAGGAAGCCGCAATATTATGTTTTTCAAAATTTGTTTTAAATAAATAAAAGGATATTTCATGAAAACAGGACAAATGTGTCCAAAATGTGATCAAGACAGGAAAGAATTTTTTATTATTTTAAGTATCAAGTATCTCAAACAAGAAAACAAAACTTTTAATTTAAATTAAAAAATAGGTTTACCTGTTTGTGGGTATCCGAGGCACAATGACCTGAGGGGAAGCAGTTTGCTGTTCTATAGACTCTGTATTCTTTTTCCCTTTCTTCTTTTCTGTCTTCGTATCGTTTTCTGACTTTCTGCCTTTTTTTGGTGTAGTTGGACCCTCTGTGTACGCACTCCTCCCTCGACTAGCCCTCCCCCTGCTGCCCACCACTCGTCCTTCGCTCTCGTGGTCTGACGTCTCTTGTCCTGGAGGAGAATGGGCCTCACAGAAGGCTGTTTTCTTAACGGAGAACGTTGTGCCATTTACATTAGTTTCCCGAACAGGATCAATCTTCATAAACAAACCAGCGCGTTGAGCACACGTGACATGAAAAGCGGTGTAACAGTTAGCCTTGTGGCATTGAATTGATGCACCGCGGCCCTTCTGCTTGCACAAGTAGCAAGTCAGTTTCCAGCGTGCCGGGGGAATGTTGTTGACGCCTTCCACTGGTTCTAGAAACACAGTGTTTGCAAAGCAAACTTCGGGGATCCAAATAGCACAGACCACATGTGCCCAGCGGCCATCACTCGTTTGCTTGAAAGCTCCACCACGATTTGGACACAGAACACAGTCCACAGGTTTTTGAGGGGACTGGAGGCAGCAGCGGCATAGCCACTGGCCTTCAGGGACGTAGGGCACTCCATAACACTCTTGATGAACAGCTAGATTGCAGGAATCACAGAAAAGGATGACGTTGCTGTTGAGGCATTCGTCATCCAGGCACACACAGCAGAAGGCATCGTCGTCAATAGTGTTCTGTGAAGGTGCCCTACTACGGGCTTCTCGGTATGCCTCCTCTTCAAATCTGTCTACCAGCAGCTCAAAAGTGTCTGATGTGACAGCTGAGAAACCCTCAGATTTCCGGTCAGCATTTACCATTTCCAGCCAGGCAGCATCCTCTTCGTCCATGTCATATTCTGCCTCGGTTTCATGCTCCTCAGTTGAACGTTCAATGTAGCGGTAATATGCTGCAGGCAGAGGCGGTGCTTCAACTGGCGAGAAAGTTTCCAGGATACAAAACTTGGGTTCAGGGAGAGTCATGTGATGATAGTGTGCAGTGCTAAGTTTCTCGGGTGATTTGGGATGAGAATTAGTCCGATGGTTCTTGGAAGGTTGCGCGAACTTAACAGAACAGGATTTGGAGTCTTTCCTGCGGCCTCTGGGTGTGACGGGTTTACGGGCTGTTTGGGTACTGCTGGTCGGAGAGGATGACTGCTCACTGTTCTCTTTGTTGCTGTTACACTCGCTGATATCTTGCGCCATCATCTCTTCTTCTGTAATGACCTCCAAAGGCTCCAGGATTGAAATGCGGTGAAGTCTACCATCCAGTTCCACCTCCACCACCTTTTGAGCCTGGGCATAGCTAAGTGTTTCTCTGGTTGGAGATGCTTTAAGGCTGTAAGGGGATGGGGATCGCTGACGGGCACCTGCACGCCCGCCAACTGTCCCATTGGACTTTTTGACAGCTACTCCACCTCCTCCGGCCCCTTGGCCTTTTCGACGTGGCTTCCTCATAGGCCACTAGTCACACTTTCCCTCCTGTTAGTAAAAAAAACAAACAAATAAAAAGTAAAATTAGAGAATTGTAACCCCAGAGAAACAGTGCAGATAATATAAAATCACTTTTTACAAGTTGTTAATGACGCAACATAATCTGTCTCTATGCTGTTAATACTTATCACATTCCTTTTTTGTTTATGTATTTTGCTTGGCTTGAATAGAAATGTAGGGCAGCTACGCTTTTGCTTATCTAGTTAAAACAGCAAGCCAACTGTGTAATTACACAAAACCACCCAAATTTTAGATTACGGAAGCTGTATCTCTTGACAAGTTGGATCAATCAAAACTCTTCTGCTGTAGATTTCTGCTTTATTAATAGTATTAATTAGTATGACATATATTCCCTCACAAATTAAACCACCGGTCACCCACTCTGGTTCTCAAGGGCAGAAGGTTTGTGTTTTCCTGGTACAACACAGCTGATTCATATCAATGACCCCTTAAGCAGGTGCAGAAAATGACAAGTTGTTGAAGAATCTCTTCTTTTAAATTAGGTGTGTTGTACCAGGAACACACTAAAACCTCCTGGATGGTAGCTCTCGAGGAGTTGGTGACCCCTGCATTAAACTTTAGTCAGCCAAACTAGCCAAATTAATCTAACACTACAGTGACAGCTAGAAGACTGTCAAGCGAGGGAGAGCAGTAACTGTGAAAACACAAGCAGAGTGTCAAACTAAAAGATTAGCAGATTTTGTTCATCGACTTATATCACGAATAGTTTGCAGTCAGTGTTGTTTCAACGTTAGGTACACAAATATCCAATCAGCTTTCAGGAAGAGTTGACTGAGTAGTTGGAGAGCCAATCAGATTCACGAATAGAACAGTCTCAGCTCGTCACTGTCCTTATTTCAAGAGTAAAATGTCAGCCATATTTACAGTTTTAAAACACTATTAAACGCTCCAATGTAGTTTAAATATTGACAATAATTGAATGAAAAAGACTAAGTGCTTCTCATGTTAAATCGGGATAAGAATGTCATGGTAATGTGAGTGTTCTCAGACATAAAGTGCCATGAGAAGTAAAAATAACTAGCTAGCCTGCTAACTTTAAAAGATGGGCAGTAATAACATTAGCTACTTTATTTTATCACACTGCCAAAATAAGATAATAAACCGCCCCGAGATTAAATAGAAATAAAAAAGTTATTGCAGCTTAACATTGTAGAAAGAGCAATAGGTTACAAATATTCAGCTAGCTTACCTATTATGGCAACTGGGTGACAGCAGTACTCGACAGCCGGCGGTTTGAAGCCGCTATTGCTGTAATGGTTGCCTAGCCGGACGTCTCACTTGCTACACTGTCGAGGCTTATAGCAATCGTTAGCCTGCCTCAGTTTGCGATACACCCGTTTACTTCGGTGTCTCAAAACGCCTCCTTTTCCTCACGTGACGACATGTTTGAGGCCTGTAGGAAATCTTCAAAACAAACTGAAAACAAGAATGATGTATCAGCACTAATAACCTGAGAAACAGCTAATGCTATGAGGTTAAAAGGCTAGCCTCTTTCGGCTAGTTAGCTAGCTGTTTGGAGTGTTGAGTACATGCTAATGCAAACCAGCAATGGTAAAGGCATACGATTTCCGGTTTGCGATTTCAAAATATTATCATTTAACCTTTATCATTTTTAAGACAACTTGCAGTATTTGAAATGTTAAAGTATATCTGACATTAAACCAAAGGGACGCATGAGAACAGGCACACACACACACACACACACACACACACACACACACACACA
>JBAMHX010000015.1:21070009-21087351 GCA_037177515.1 Pseudomugil tenellus
ATTTCGACTTTATTCTCAACATTTCGACTTTATTCTCGACATTTCGACTTTATTCTCGACATTTCGACTTTATTCTCGACATTTCGACTTTATTCTCGAAATTTCAACTTTATTCTCGACAATTCGACTTTATTCTCGATATTTCGACTTTATTCTCGAAATTTCAATTTTATTCTCGACAATTCGACTTTATTCTCGACATTTCGACTTTATTCTCTAGTAAGGAACTGAAATATATTTTCCAGTGTTTGTTTGTGTTTTTTTTTTATCTCTTGATGTTTTTCTCATGGCCCTAATACTCCGTCGTATTTCAATCCTAAGCTGAAGGCTGATTTTTTTCTCTCCTATGTCTATAAACCAGGAAAGAGTTCTGGAAAAGGAATGTGTGATACTACACTTTCAATGGGAAACTCAGAGACTTTTTTGCTACTTAGAGGTTTAGTTTGGTCACAAAGATGCAGGACACAGATATTTGGAGAATTCTAAGGAAGAAAGAACAACTGAAACTAAACCAACAGAAATGTTGGTGTAGCATTATTTGCTTTACTGCTCCAGACACATTCATAAGGCTTAGCACTGGAGCTAAGGGGTGTGAAAAACATCTCTAGACTTGCCCTACATACATGAAAGGAGTCAACTCATCTTACATGCTGGGGTAGGGTTTGATCTGACAATGAATCATTACGTAAACTTTCCCTCAGTACAAGAAACAAAGCTTGTCTGTAATATAAAACATGCTCTCACTTGAAAATGTTTTAAAAAATCAGAAGATGCTTAAAAACTGTGTTTTTTTTTATCAATTCAGCTTAGTAGTCAGCTTTCTACAATGACACCAACTTGTACTCACCCTGTGGATGATTCCTGCCTTATGAATATACTGCAAAGGGAAAAACAGAGCAGAATGGAGACATTTTTATTGCACAACCAAAATTCATGACCTGTTGTGTGTTTTTAATCAGCCTACATACAAGGTTTAATATGCACATCTGGTTGCACTGAAAACTTACAATGAGAAACCAGGGGAGTTTCAGCACTTCCCCCGAGAGCAGCTTGTGTGTTAATGTATTTTACTTTTGGAAGGTGCATTAAATGTCTAATACCTTTATATTCTATTCTGAATTTAATAATACTTTTTTCTCATGTAACTGTTTGTGCTCAATTAATAAAAAAAGGGAAAAATCTCACCCTCAGTCCACAGAGCATCTGATAGACAAGAAACTGGACTTTGTCTTCAGTGAGATGACCTCGCACTTTTGACAGGTCAGTATACATGTAAGGCATCACAAGATAGCTGAGAGGCAGAGCAGGACAGGGGAAACGAGTGAGATGCCATGCAAATTTCGACCCTTTTATAATACTCTAATCAATGACTTTGAGTAAGAAGTAAAGAAAATCTAATTTAAATTACATTTAAAAGACACCTGAAGGCTGCATGAATAATGTTTCACCAACTTCACTCATGTTGGTTAAATAAGGCAGACACCCATGTGGGCTAAATGTAAAAATACAAGTTAAGCAGTACAACTTATTCATGTATGCACCATTGATAAAATTATTGAACATCACAAATTTAAGTGTAAAATGCTCCACACTTAAAGTAATTTCTGTTTTATTCTTACTGATGGACATTATGTTTATTTATTTTACAAACTATTGTGAAAGAGAAAAATGGACTGACTGTAATTAAATTTTTCTTTGGTGTTAGCAACAAGGAACCAAAACACAAGTTAGTTTAATGTGAAAACTATATAATAAATAATCAGCCGATTAATCGGTTATCGCAATTTTCTTCTGGCAAATATTGGTATCGGCCTCAAAAAAATCATATCGGTCAGGCCCTAGTCATAATTCAACGTGTCAACACCAGGTGGAGCTTTGTGATTGAACATGTGCAGCTTTATATTATTGTACTTTGTCTATATGAGGATTGGGGGCGTTCGGGGATATAGCCTAGCTGTCGCTTCCAACAGCATAGGCCTGCTTACATGATGATGTTGGTTTGTAATGCAGTGAGAGATCAAAGTTCATGGGCATGCAGTGCTGGTTTTCAGCCTGACGCTTATGAGGAGGGATTTGTACAGATTGCCTTGAGTCTTTTCATGATATTACAAACTGTGGATTATGAAATCTCTAAAACCTTGCAATTGTTCATTGAGAAACATTTTTTAATTGTCGTCCTGTTTGCTCACACAGTTGTTCAGAAAGTGGTATACTTCGACGATCTTTGCTTGGAAATGACTGAGTCTTTCAGGGATGCTCCTTTTATACCAAATTACGACACCCAGCTGTTCAGCATTAACCCGTTAACCTGGACAATGTCCCAAACAGGTGCTTTTTTATGCATTCCTCAACTTTTCCCTGTCTGTTGCCGCGGCCGTCCCAGCTTTTCAGGAATGTTATGTGTTGCTTGTTTAAAATTCAAAATGAGTTCATATTTTCTTAAAAACAATAAAGTTGATCAGTTTGAACATTAAATATGTTGTCATTGTAATGTATTCAATTGAATATAGGTTAAAAAGAATTAGCAAGTCTTTGTATTTTATTTACATTTTATACAATGCCCCAACTTTACTGGAACTGGGGTTATATGTGATTTATCCATATCTGTCTGTAGTGGTTAGTCATTATTTAGACCCGAAATCCAGTTAAAATACAGAATACTACAGCACACTGTCATATCTGAGGCAACATGACTTTTAACAGCAGGCCTCTTCCTGAAAAACAAAAGACCAAATACTTTTCCATACTCTTCAACTTAGTAGCGATTCCAGTTATAACATGTCAAAGTGAGTAATCCAATATGATCCTGAAAAAAGAATAATAGCACAGAGGATGTTTGTCAAACTGGTTGTTTTCCAAAGCATATGCTAACAGCATGACACCAGGTGTATGCTAAACCTACAGGACTTATTAAATGTGGATCTTTTTATTTGCTGGAGGCCTTGATAATATATTAAACATACTCACAAGTCTTGGAAGTTATCCAGACCAGAGGCAGGTGTAAACACATCCACAAGTCCTATTACCTATATGGAATAAGAGACAGAGGAAAAAATCCAGAGATTTGGGAGTACATTAGTAAAAACTCATTCAAATTATTCAAATAGCTTCTGTAATTAATCTTATACTATCGGAAAACCCATTTATTTTATTTTGAAATGGTGCCTAACTTGTAAAGATACTATATTTGTGAGATGAGTATGTGGAGTGCACCCATTAAAACTGTTCCAGAGCTTCCCTGCTCATACCAAACAGCTTATTCTACTACACACGTTATCTTGGAGGATAAATACAATCGCAGACAAATGTGATACTGGTTACAGTATCTTATCTCAACATCTATCTGCTTTCAGATTGCCTCCTGTAACGACAAGGCCTTGTTTTTTAAGTGAAGGAGACGCTGCTCCCCACCGTCACTCTGCATCCACCAAAAGCCATGACCAACACAACCACACTGGCTGACTTGTGGTAAGGGCTGGTTTGAAGAAAGGGGTCCCATCACAGCACATTTTGCTATCCCATACCAAGCTGGTGAAGAGCTCGAGGTGGTGGGCCGTTACAGCCATGTATCATTCTTCCAAATACTATAGAGGCCCCTGTTTGTAAAACTAATAGTGTTAAAATGCCGGGTAGCCCTAAACCACATACTCAACTCTCCTGCTCCGCCCACAAATGCATGCTCCTTACACATGTCCCAGTTTAAAAGGGAAATAAAGTGTCTCTAACAGATATGATTTGGGCTTTAACTACTCACGTTTTCATGCTTCATGTGTTTGAGTAGTCGAAGCTCTCGGTAAGCCCTCTTTGCAAAGATCTCTGACTGGAAAGGCCTGTGGAGCTTCTTGATAGCCACTTTCTCTTTAGTCTTCCCATTTACTGCTGAGCTGTAGGAAGAGATTAAACACGCTGCAACAACTCATCTTGTTCAATATGCACTTTCCTGTTCGAATGATGTTTTTAGCCTAATTTTGTCAGAAGCTTTGCATGCAGCAAAAAGGGTTGCGTGATTGTTGGGTAACTCTTGATGTGCATGCTTGCAGTGATCTGCAGGGCACCAATATGTGGGAGGAAAGGCTTGTTAGACTATTTGGAGGCACATCCACCAACACAGTTTACAAATCACTTGTGTATAGTGCTGTTGACACAGATGAAGAGGGATAATTCAGTTGGTTACATGGAGTCATGCAAAAAAGAAAAGTACTTAATTTTCAGATTATTAGTGGACAGCTTCCCTTTCAATGTTGCTTTAATTCATTGAAATCTGCAGCATTCATTTAACCATAGTCAGCTTTGTGTGATATATTATGTGTTATTCATTTTAGTTTACGTAATATTAGGACCTAGTAAAGACATTTATTTTTTATCTGACAGAGGTTGTGATTTCATTTCTCATATTACAGCACACAGCAGCTGAGCAATCTGCAAAATCTGCAGAACATGAAACAGTTGTCTGTATTTTTGTTCACTATTTTCATTGTCTGCTTGTATTCCTCTTTCCCACATGACATATTATAAGAGAACTACTTTCTGATGACATTATAAAGGTCATCATCTTCATAAGACGATGCATCTTTTAAAGGTCAGCTACTTTAAGCATCCAGATCTTTGCTGCCACACCACACTAAGAAGTTTAACACCATGGTGAGTAGAGATTTTTTATTTTTATATTATTTTTTTTACCACTTATCAATGTATGCTGATGAAATCTCCTGATACAGTCTGCGGTCTACCAATCAATGGCAAGAACTGAAATAGTGTGTATTTGTACATCCAGCACATCTCATGCAACATTTGTGCAGATGGCTTTTTTTTGTTTGTTTCTTTTGTTTTGTTTTTGAGGAATTTAATAAGAAATGATGTCATGCAATGACTACACATTTTAGTGAAAACATGCAGTTTTTAAGATTTGTTCTGATATCTTCCAGCAAAAACTGCTCAAAGTAAATAAAAAAATGTTTAGTTTTTGCATAAAACAATGTGTAGATGAAACTTAATTGTACTGTTAGTTAGCTTGCACATTTTTACAGTTTACAAAGGAAGATATAAAATGTGAAATATTCCAATCAATTTTAAAAAATAGTTTACATTATGGTAAGTAAAAGTGTCCTATGTCAATGCAGATCATGCTAATACCACGTATTATACAGCGTTACAACTATAATTCACTCTATACTGCTTATAAAGCTGGACCATCCCAGCATTTAGCAGAGGAGAGACTGGTACAACATGGACAGGTCACCAGTCTATTGCAGAGTTATACAACTACTTAATAAATAAATAACTTTCCTGCATAATTAACCTCTCAGTGATGTAATAGTCTCGGCTTCCTATTAAAGTCATTATGAACTGTTTGGGAAAAGAAAAAAAAAACCATTGTACCAAACACTTGCATAAAAATAACTCCAGATGGAACATTGTGTTCTTCCACACATAAAAGCCATTGGATATTTCATTTCAGCTAACTAAAAAAACATGGCACAAGGTTCTCAGTTGAAACCATACATACAAAACATCCCTCTACAGACTTATATTAGCTAAGTAAATAGTAACAGAAATTCACCTTCATGTTTATCATTTATCACAGAGATAGAGACCAATTGTTTTCATTACAGACAGTAAAAATAGCGTGATTCTACCAAAGCCATATAGATATATATGAACCGCTATAACACAGCCTCCCATCTTCTCTCCTGTTTACAGTTTAACACTCTGGTACGTATTATGAAATCTGTGTCTTCGAGCTTAGCAAACTAAAACACGGCCAATAATGCAAGGATGTGGTTAAATATGATGACTAGTTTAACTGAGTGTTCCTGGCTGTGTCGTTAGTGTTGATTTACAGTTTCACCCAGGCCCACCACAGACTGTATTACATGACGTTGATGATTACTGGGCTCAGACAGAGCAGCTCAGTCCCAACCACAACACGGACTCCGTGCAGCGAACAGTAAATGAAGAGTCACTCACCACACGGTGCCGTACGCCCCGGTACCTATCTGTTTGAGCCGCGAGTATTTCTCCGGGACTTCCCACACCGTGCAGTTGATTTCCTCACGGGAGAAATGTGCCTGAGCCTCCATGATGCAGAGGAGCAAGCGAAGCTACAGAAAACTTATCCCCCCCCTCCCTCCAACTGTTCGCCTGTCACTCGCGCAACACCGTTCAAGCGCGACGTGTTACAAACTACTTCCGCTATACGACTTTTCAAAATGTTGTTCCTGTTATTGGATAAAAACAACGTGTTTACGTAGATGAAAGCAAACTATCAACATATTTATGGAGACACTGGTTTCCACAGAATCTGCTTTCTCATTTAATTTTATTAAACTTCTATTAGACATGTCTATAAAACAAAAATACAACTGTAAAGTCTATGTAAAGCACCGTGTGAACCAGACTTTTAACCCGTCGTGCGTTTTATTGAACTATTAGCGTACTATTTTTTGGAAAAACGCACCAAGCAGCTAATATCAATAAAATTTTATCTATACATTTATATAAAAAAGTCTCATAAAAAATAAATCACAATGCATATATTTTGAAGGGAAAATCGCACGAATTCCGGTTTTAATCTTGTGATAATTTCTCACCGCCTGGTATTAAATAATTACTTAAACTCAGTCTATACTTAAACTGCAAAATCCCATTTATTGTAGCGTCCTGGTGGCCATGAAGAGTAAGTAAGTAAACATAACAAGTCACGTACGCTGTGTGGGAAATAACTCTGAATAAAATCACGGCTCAAATCATGAGAGCCCCTCTCATCCTCTGACGGCTTGCTTGCTGAAACATGTCAACATGACTCGTTTTTCTCCCACCCACACATTGGAGGTGTTGTCATGAATAATTACTGTATATTGCCAGAATTGTATGAATCATGGCAGCCTACAGCAGGACATTCACACTTACAGGCATGCACAAAACGTGTTAGGCTTAATGCACACAAATTGTTGGTGTATTCTTTAATCAACATCCCCAAAATATACAACTAAAGTTGTTGCTTCAAAAATGTCATGAACCCTAACTTTTAAATGTTGAACCCTCATACACAGCACATTGGAATTCCTAAGAATACAAAATTTGATCTAATCTCTCAATCCAGAAAAACAATGTGAAACCAAAAAAAAAAAAAAAAAAAAAAAAAAAAGTGAAACAGTTCTGACGGGAGGAAGATACACAGCATGTGCAAGCTTGTTCAGGACATCGTGGGTGTGAAAGCAGGTTGAAACTAAGAGGTGAATGACTGAGCAGCTACTTTTAAACATAAACTTTAAGACTTTAAAACCTGAGCCTGGATGCATCCATGTTTAAAGTATTAAAAGTGGTTCCATTCAAAACACAAGCAAGCACAGTGATGCAGAAGTAGTGGATATAAAGTTTATAAAAAATAGTACTTTTCTGGCACATTGATCTGTAATACTTGCTGAGGATGATTCAGTGCTGACCTCATCTTTTGGGGGGCAGCATTTAAAATTAAAATGGATAATGTGACTATTCAAAAAGGTTTCAGCTGGATGTTTCAAGATGAAAATAATATATCTGAGGGTTGAAAGCATTGTGGATCAATACCAGTGACTCAGCCCATTGCTTGGCACGCTGTTGTACTTTAGTACTTTCAAAACCCACTTTTCAATCCCTGCTGCTGCAGCTGCAGTGTAAACACAAATGCAGTTTCAAAAGCTAAGCCATAATGTTCAATTAGTCATTTGGGTCAAAGATTGTAAAAAATAAAAAGTCGAACCTCTTAAACTAACTAATGCATGTAATGTATACATTTGGTTATGTATGTAACCATCAGAACACAGGAGTGCAAGAAGGAACATGTTTAACCTAAACTCTTGTCTTTTTAAACTCTATTTCTTCTTCTTCTCTTTTTTCTGATATCCTTTTTCCACTCAGGCTCATGTAACAGAACCCCTCCCCCCACCCCAACTCCTTGTTATTTTAAGCCTATTATTTTCTGTCTGTTTATGCTTTTTAATGTTATTGAATTTGGACATTGTCTCCCAGGACCATCAGCTTCAGCACTTATTTTGTCTCCCATTTTTATGACTGTGTCCTTCTTATCTATGTGGTTTGTGTAGTCTGTCTCCCTTCCACGTCTTCATGGTTATGTAGCTAGAAAGTCAGACAGCTCCCACCTGTTTTTAAATCTACATCACTTTTTATTTTATTTATGTAAGCATTATGCTTTATCATTATCTTATCACTTCTTGCATTTTTTCCCTGTTAAATACTTGCTTCTACTCATTTGCTCCTCCTAAGGAAAATTTCTGTTATGGTTTTGGTTGTGTTTGTCTGACAATAGATTTGAGATGTCAGGTTTAACTGTTCTAAGCTTAGGGTGTTTCATTTCCTCGGTTTGGTTTATTATCATCAGTCCTGCATTCTGCTCACTTTACCCGTGGATTCAGTTGGGTTACGACTCTGTGTTCCCAAGCAGTTTCCTAAGCAAAGTCCCCATTTTTCTGCTGATTTGCTCTGAGACACTTTATAAATGCAATTTGCATCGCCATGCAGCACACACACACACACACACACACACACACACACACACACACACACACACACACAGGCACATACACAATGCCTCCCTCCAGATTGGTGTGTTTTAAACAACCAGCAACTGCCTGGGCTCAATAGTTTCTGAGAAATTAGATTTATTCCGCTGGATCAAGGCAAAGACTTGCATAATTTTAAAAGTATAATTTATCTGAGTCACTTCCTTTACATCAATGTGAGCCTTAGCTCAGTTTCCATGGTAACTGCTACAAGCTAGCTTGCTCCAAGGCAGGGTTTATTGTTGGATTTAGTTAGGTGTGAGACAAAGAATGCCTGACGGGCAGAAACAAGGCACCTGAAACACAGTTCTGCCACTTGGATTTTCATGCTCACATCACTTGTGTTTTGCAATATAATAATAAAAAAATGGTGCAAATCATGTGTCACTAATTTTATTGTCTCCAAAACCAATTAATGAAGCAAACTTAATTTATCCAGTAAAGGTCACACATAATTAGCTGAAAGTAAGATTCAGTAAAATAACTGTGAAATTACTAAATAGTAAAATGCAGATTAAGTGAGTACTGGTTGTGCTATTAAATGGTTATTGTTAAACTCTAGTTTTGTTCACTCGGACATTCTATTGTTCTGTGTTGGGTTTGTAGACTGTTATGAAAAACACTTTCTATTTAACAATCTAAAGTAAGTGCACATGAATTCCTTACAGTATTACATGGTTATAAGTTTGATTTAAAACAGGGGTGGGGAACCTTGACCCTCACCCTGAACGTTTTTCATGTCTTCCTCTTCCAACACACCAGATTCAAATGAACGAATCACTGTTCAGATCTTGATAAGCTGTTGGATCCATTTGATTTGAATCAGGTGTGCTGGACCAGGGATGCATAGAAAACCTGCAGCATTGCGGCCCTCGAGGAACAGGATTCCTCACCCCTGGTTTATACAAACAAGAAAAAAACATAAACAAAACAAAACAAAACAGTGTAACTATATCGTAGAGCTATCAACTACGGTCTTTTTTCTCCATTTCAAAAGAAAAACTAGCTATAATTATTGGCAATAAAAAAAAATCACCTTGGCTGCTTGGACATGCGTTGACAGTTTGTGATGCCAGAAATGTTTAATGGTAAGACCACTGACTTAGCATGGAAGTGTTAATCATTCTTAGCATAATTTTATGTTAGATTACTTCTCATAGTTTAAAAACACATCTATAGTGACTTAAAATGACCTAAATAAATAAATAAATGAATGAATAAACAAATTCCTGAATAAATTAAAAGCATTTACCTTCATTACACAATGCATACAAACCCACATACCATTTTATCAAGGCGGGGTTATCAAGGTGGCAATGTCGTATTTAATGGAACAGCAATAAAATGATCATACCAGTGACTTTTGTTAGAAATATTCTAACGAATCAGTCCAAAGTACCTACTGCATTTCTTTTGCACCCTGGTTATAGTTTTGTTCATAGTACTCTCTTGGTTTTATTTGTGGATTTTTATTGATTTATGTTTTTATAAACTGTTATTATTCACAAGCCCACAACTTGCCAGACGCGGATATACCAGAGTCTCGTATGTTTCTGTCAGTTCTGAACTCACGTTGCGCCTCTTTCAAACTAGAAAGGACACATGTACTATGTCTTTTATCTGCCGCACAACATTTCCTTGGCCAGCCATACTTATTGCTGCCCATTTCTTTATTTTTTTAAAAGATCCTAAATGCCACATCTTGCCAAATCTGCACTGAAATGTTGTCATGCCAGAGACTTTGCAAATGTTGTACAGCTACCCTGCATCTTATTGCGGTGCTTTGTCCTGCGTTACACCAGTAATTTCCACCATTTTATACAAGATTTGGTGTAAGTTAAACATCTATACATCTTGTTAAAAATGGGCTTGATGTGAAAAGATGATCTGCTAATTAAAGCCTCATGCATAGTAGATACTTTTAAAATGTAATTGTTTCGGGGGATTTCTTGCACAGCTCAAAAAAATCACATTAAACCTGGTCTTGTGTAAATTTCAGGATTTGTTCTCATACTTTGTTATAGCTCCTGAATACAATTGACAATTATATATGTAATTATTTTGTAACATTAAACTTTATAAAATGCTCATTTTATTTCACTGCAGAATTGTGTGTACAAGTGGATTCAGCCCATCTGTCCCTAACATGATCAACAAAACAAGATTGAAGTGGTGTGTTTAAGTGTATGAAGTTAGTTAAACAAGCTGGGTAATTTCAATTTTATGTTTGGCAGCTTTATATTTTTGGCAGCTGGTACATAAAAGTGGCTTGTTTGTGTTGTACACTTCTCTTTCTTTGTAGCCGACCATCATTAATTGGGATAATGTGTGGGCTCCAGTAAGGTTTCAGCAATGTAAAAGGAATACTCACAGGACCGTGAATGTCTAAGCAAATTTGGCTGTAATCGATCAGCCGATGCTGCAGTATTTTACAGGATGAATGTAAATTTTGAGCTTCTATTAGCTATTGGAGACATGTCAAGGCATAAAATGAATTATTGTGAAGAAAGTACAAAATTTCATGGTAATCTGTTTAGCGGTCTGGCAGCAAGCAGCTGCACCTCTAATAGATTGTAATTAAGTACATGTGAACCTCTAGGACCAACAAAATGCTAAACTTCTCACTTTTCTGAAAAATGCAGCTGTTGTTTTGAACAAAACCTGGTTGATTAATGTCCATATCACACAAGACACAAACTGCACCCGTCAACAGTTTATACTCACCTACAATCAGGTGATGTAATGTAATTGGAATCAAAACTTTAGCATCTGGCACAGATTTTGCTTAAAATGAATCAAATGAGCTAAAAGTTTTCTTCACCTTGGTCTTTACACTTTGCTCAAAACTTTAAATTATTCTGGCACTCACAGTGTCCCTCCGTCCTTCTGCAGAGTTGTGCATTTGATATATTAGATTTAACTTACCACAGAGATGCATTATACAGTGAGTAAGACTATACATTGCTCTATGCTATTTTTTTGCTTCCTGCTGGCTAATACATACAAAATTGAAAAACCCATTTTGACAGACATCTGTTGTCTGTCTGCTGTTGCCAGAACTAATCACAAATCCATTTGTTCCTCTCTCTTTATTTGGATGTTGTGAGTGTTGTGGGGTCATTTCCAAAAACACTTTCCATCATCAGCTTACAGAGGGCCTCTCTCTTTCTCTGCCTGGGTAAATGTCAGTGAAATACCAAATTTCAGAGAAATTCCCCAGCTGTCTGAAAGATGTTCAGAGGATTTTGATTAATCTCTACTGAACTAATCAAACCAGTTTATCTGGTATAATCACACAGAAAAAAGTAAGTTAGCAAAACTTTATTGTGTAATATTGAAAGAGTGACTGACATGTACTAAGTTAGACTAATATATAATAAATAGTCAACAGTTCATACTACAAAAACACAAAGGTAATAAACAATTTCCATTGGCAATGTCCCTGATGTTATTCTAAATTCAGATGATTTAATGCTGCTTCCCTGTCACACAGGCTAAATTAATTAAGCATATAAATTTAGGATTTTTAAGCAACAATGATGCAAAACTATGAAGATAGACCCAACTTAAAAGTGTAAGGAGGCCCAAAAATTGAAACAATATAATTCTTTCTTTCTTCCTTTCTTGCTTGTTTGCTCCACTTTTGTGTGCTCAAACAGATGACTCAGAGATCTTTACCTTTGTGACTTCACAAAGGGAAAGAACCTTGTGGATACTGCTACTTAAACACCCCGCTGCTAACTGACATTACTCACTAAAACCATGGAGCAGACGCCATCAAGAGCGACTTTTGGAGCGGCTGAAATTAAAGACTAATGCTGAATTTGGGGTAAAACATTTTAAAAACAATGTTGTTGGACCTGTGACACCTATGCGAAAATGTTGAAAACATGCACAATATGGGACCTTTAAATCATTCGTCCAGTTTTGAAGTAGATTCAAATTATCAAAGGCCTTAACTTCCTACCTTCTAAGTACACCTTTATCTCAGTGCAGTTCAAGCTGACTTTGTGATTTATGAAAATGAATGTTAAAATATCAGAAAATGTAGTATCCAAGTAGGAAACCAGTGTTTTCATCAGTTTGGACACACAATCCACAAGATGGAGCTAGCGTCAAGTCCTGAGCCACGGGAAAAACCTCAGTCTAAGGCATGTGATTCTGTTACTGATGCTGCTTTGTTTTATTCTGGGTAATTGGTGAAATCAGTTATCCATTATCTTTTAATGGGAAAAAAAATAAAATCAAAGGCATATACTTGCCTTTTTATCAAGAAGTTTAGACATATGATCTGATATTTTAGCCTTTAATCTGACTCTGATGATGTTTGCGCCTTAGAGCAAGCTCATCTTTTCCTTCAGCAGCCATGCTCTTCTCTGCTAATGCTAATTACCAAGTTCTATTGTTTATTCATGACAAATCTGAAATGCAAGGTGCTCCACTTTCTCTGAAAAGAAAGATTATTCCTTTCTCCCACACACTAACAGTTTAATTTAGTACAACTAAAAGCTTCTATTACTCTGCTTTAATAATTGGCAAGACATGCAAAAGGTGGGAATGAGACTGTTGTAGATTAAACATTTATTTATGTGGACACGTCAGAGAGTATTATTTTAAAATGAAAAGCCTCTGGGTGGTACAATGCATCAGCTCTTTTCTCCAAACAAAGATTAGTAGAGAATAAAACAACATGGCATGTCCTCTGTTTTTGCTTAAGATGCAGATATGCCGGTATGACTGGTGACTTGCATGTAAACAAAACAAAGTCAGACATACACACACATATACATCACTGCAAACATAAATGCACACACCACAAGTCATACAGTCCTGCACTCATGCTGAGCTTGTTCAGTCCCCATCATGTCCTTCAAGGCATCTGCCAAAATCTTCTCAAGCAAAATCTGACTTGACATTTTGCAAACCTGAATCAGCAGAGGAAGTAGGTTAGCATGTAGAACAACATAAAAAGTGCGAGGAGGAGGGAAGCGTCTTGTTCCACAAAAGGCCACGGTTGGAGGAAGACATGTATTTGCCCCCAACGCCACCGGAGCATCCGATGCCACTAACCTAATGAGTTTTTACATAGTAATTAAAGGCTTCTCACTGAATCATGCTTTGAGTTGTTCTGTACCAAGTGGGGATTAATTATTAGTATCAATCAATGATGTTATCTGTGGGTGTTACTTGGTTAAGAAGGGAGACAGGCAGACAGTGGCATTTAGCTGTGATTAATGAAGTGACCTTCCCTACAGCCTTGGCTGAGATCTTGAAAAATCTATTCCATTTCAAAGTGACCTCCAGGGGGGGTGGTTGGTTGGAACACCCATACACTCAGCATCTAAACGCAACAAAACACACACATGCACACACATGACCTTCAGTGTAAGTAGGAGACAGTAGTGCAGATGCAAAAGCTGATGTCAGAAGACATCACATCTGAGGTTCCTCACATTCCTCGCTCCCGTCTTCAGATGACACATGAGTGAAGAGTATCCTCATTGTAATGCTGTGAACTGGTGTCATTTTGTGAAGCCTCAGCTCACTCTCTGCTCCGCAGCACTGGAAACAGGATTGTGAAAGTAGTAATGGTGATGAGGATTTTGATGGGTGCAGAACAATCTTAAATAAATTTACATCATTTGTTCAATGGACTGCACTAAAACACGAGAAGAATATTTTCTGGCTTGCTCCTTTGTATTTTAATAAGAAAAGAACAATGTTTTCTGTAGAGTTTGTTTGAAAAAAAGCACACAAACAAAATTGAGTTTCATTATTCAAACTTATGGTTTGGTCCTATTAAGCTTATCAGAACATCTCGATTCCAAAGATGGGAAATAACAACTTAACTCTGATCCATTTAAGAAAAAAAGTCATAAATGTCATATGTCATGTCATATAGAATATGTAATATGTGTTCTAAATGTACATGTATAATGCTCTCAGAGTATTCGCATAAAGATAGAGAATAGAAGAGATAATGAGGATCGCATTAGGCTTTTACAGCGAAAGTGCTTACTTAGCTGCAAAACCCTTATATTATATTTATTACACTGCAGAAGCAATTTGAAGAAAATTGCAGGATGTTTTATGTTTTCTTTCATGATATTTTATGCTTTTTGAGCTGTACAAAGACACGAAGAAAAGCTGATAAAGGCTGGTTCTAAAACTGCATTTTCCTTAGTTTATAAAATTCGGACCCCTTTTTTCATTACCAAAAGAAAGGTTAAGCAATCATGAATTCATAAATACAGTAATAGAAGATTGCTGCCAATACCTTTTATTTATTGTATACTTTCCAACTCAAAGCTTTTTGTAATTATTTAAAAGATGGAGGATTTAAGTTAATTAAATTGCAGTGTTATTAATATTCTAGATGCAGAGGAAGCTTGGAAGACAATAATAATAAAGAGGCGTGCCCAAGCAAATCTGCAGTTTTAAGGTAGCTCATTGTAACTCTATAAAGCCAAACAGGTATATCAGGTATATCAGGTTTCTTATACATTTCTTTACATACATCCCTTTATAGTAGAAACTACTCAAAACCCTTTTTTGCACCAGATGATACTGGTCACCTGACCACACTATAAAAAATGTCACCAATGACATGGTAAAAAAAAAAAACCCCAAAAAACAAAAGTCCAATTTTTTTTCAGATTTTGTTAAAGAACTAAATACAGACTTCAATTTTTTTTTTTAAAAAAAAAATTGGACTTTTCTCCCTAGTTGTTCAAAGATTGGGCTATAAAGTCTCAATTCCCCCAATAGTCACTACCTGGTTGACCATTTAATGTGAGAGCAATACATAGAAACATAGATGTTTTCTGTCATTTAATAAAGTGGCCATGACCAGAGTTTTCATGAACAATTGCCTTTAACTAAACATTAAGTAAGGTTAGCATCCATTTGGAGGTATGTTTTAAGTATATTACTTTTTTTTATAATTGTTATGCCAAGTGCTGAGAGAAATGTGAATATGTAGCATTAAAAAGCTAAATTTCCTTAGTTGTGTAATGTCCACCAGCAAAGAAAAACTATTCATTTATCTACTGTTTAGTATTTCTTTTATATACATTTTTTCTCTTTACAGAAAACATATCACATGTATGATGCTATTGAAATTTATCTTTGCAGAGAGCAGAGTTCCAGACTGGAAATTCAATGAAAAAGCTTCCAGCAGTTCACAAGCTCAGTACAGGAAAACATCAAATTCAGGTTTTTAAATCCCTATGGATTTGTCATTACATGCAACCCATTTGGTATTAGACATAAAAAATACATTTATAATATAACTTAATGACTTTAGGATTTAAGAGATTTCCCTTACTTTGGAATAACCAGTGGGCATTTCAGTACAACAAATTTGATTAAATTTGGACTTGGCAATGCAGACAGCTGTCACTGAAGATCAACGATCAAATCATATTTGACAATCAGGTCCCACATCATGCACGGTTAACAATCCCACACGTGCCCATTTCATTCGGGCAGCCACCTGGCTCTCCTTCCATCTGACCCAGCATCAGATCAGCACAGATCACCCACTAATGAGGGTGCAAAGGGAATACATCATTTACAACAACACTTCAAGCCCTGCAGATGTTGCATTTGTTTTTCTACCGATTAACTTCCAGTAGCAGATGGGTAATGCATGCAGACAATACCATCAACTGCTAACCTGCAAAGCCTTGTGCATTTCCCAAATAATGACAGCTCCTCATGCAGCATAGGAAGTCCCTGTGGTGCCACTTTACAGAGCCTTAGAGGCATGCAAGTCATTGTGCCATGTTTAATCTCACCCGCATGTTTATGATTCTCACTGGATGGCCAGTTTCAACTTTACCACTGTTAGTGTTCTGGCTGGATCAATAGCAAAGCCCAACAATTCTAACGGCATATAAGCCAGTAATGGTGATATTTCTGGAGCATTGAGCCATAATGAGCTCTAGAAGGCTGTTATTTGTGTGATCCCTGGTATATTGACCCTACTCAGGCCTTATAAACTATGCAGAATGTTGACTTTTCATACACGAGTGTGAGACTGGTGTAAAAGAAGACAATAATGAGCATTAGCCAGCCTTCATTTATGAGAATGACACAAATCGTGACAGAGTTTATAGTTTGGATAGATAGATATAATAAAGCGGTTATATTTGCCTGACAAATGTGTCTATGTCAATATTCAACACAGGTTATATGGCTACGTTATTGCAGCCACACTAAAACAACTTGATGTTATTAAGCCTCTCTAAGGCAAAAAGAGCAGCAAGTGCTAATCAATAAAATTTTACAGTCAGTCCTAAATTGACCTGGTAGCCAATGAAGTGAAGCTAAAGCAGAGTATTGCACTGTCTTCTCCACTTAGCTTCCATCAAAGAATGTGGCTGCAGAATTCTTGATAAACTGTAATCTGGGTATAATCTGCTTGGTTCGACAGCTTTTCAGGGAGGAGTAATTGAGTAGAAGCACGGGTTGCAGTTTTAGTTGAAAGACAGAAAACCTCTTAAAGTTATTGGGAAAAAAAACAAGTGCAACCACTTTAGAAAGTTACTCCAAAGCCTGGCTGGCACTTAAAAACGTGTTTGGCTTTGTCCAGATAGGATGCACAGAATGTAAGATCACAGGCAATTTTTAACAGGGTGTACAGTACTGAAGTTACCACTGAGGATATATTTGGGTCTTTGTTTCATTTAATATGTTTGTCATGTTGTGGAATTTTCTGGTTCCATATTGTTATGGCGTACAATGTACGTCATACATCCTTGTGTCTGGTACAGTTCT
>JBAMHX010000015.1:21103233-21132983 GCA_037177515.1 Pseudomugil tenellus
TACATCACTCACATGTATGGAAGGAAAGATGACAACAGACCCCAGGTTAAAAAAAAGCGAAGTTCTCCTTTAAGGAACGCTGGTATGTGATGGATTGACTGGTATCATTGAGTTGAAACTTTTCTAATTTTGTTAACGTTGTTCAGTGTTTTTTGTACAAAGCCACATTGTCTCATGTATATAAAGCCTACATTTTAATTGTCAGTGGAATAATGAAATGTCATGTAGACTTTTTTATTATCCTTGCCTCTGCAGTGCCCCGCTACCAAAGGTGTTTTTGCAGTATAATTAGTTCATTCTAACTAGAGGTTAAAAGGACTAATGTGTGAATAATCAGCTTTTCCTCTCTCTGTCTCTATTTATCTCCCTTCCCCCCTCTGCACTACACTGATATATTATGCTATTTAAGTCTCCCTCTTTTCCTCTTTTAGTTGAGATAAGAGTTCCTTTCCACTGCCTCTTCTACTTCTCTCATCATTGTAAAAGTCCTTCTTTTCATGCCAAGAAGCCGAGCAAAGAAGCAAATTGCTTGTCACGTTATTAGAGACTACTGGTGTGCGCATACACCCTTAAACTCAGTCAGACTCTGTCATTCTCCCAGTCAGTCACATGCTCTCCCTTCTGCTCACCCTACTATATGCTCACCTCTTCTGCACAAAATGGCAGCAACTTCGGGTCTAAGTAAAAACATGCAACAAAAATGTCAATCTTAGACTGAAATGATGTCTCGTAGGACAGTAAATCTTAAAATCTATTTTCCCTGAAGAGATAATGAATGCCTTTGTATGTATACTGTGATGCAACTATGTCAATCATGGACAGTATGTGTAAATTTGCAAGGATTATATAAACCACTGATATCACTGCAGTATATTCAAATCCTTTCATTTGATTGGCTTGCAGTTCACAATGGTATTTTGTCATTGAGCAAAGTGGTTATTTAAGATAATTGTGATAATGTCTGCATAATCATCATAATCATCTTCATTGACCTGTATCAAAACAACTCCATGGGACTGAGAGAAATGTCATATTTTCACATGGATTTGCACGATTTTATAGAACTGTCTGACTGAAAAATGTTTATACCCATTTAATTATGTGAATCTTGTTTGGACCCTGTCTTCTGCTGTGAACTACAATTAGTTTGTTATTTTACTAACCAATACAATGCTGTTGATCTTTATCAGGGTTGAGTAAATAAATTGTACAATTATAACTACATCACTAATTGTCATATTTTATAGTAAATGAATTGTCATGTTAGATTTTTATAATAATATAAATTTTATTAGCATTATAACAATATTTTCATTTTAATGATTATTGACTGTAGGTAGTACTAATTTCTGCTCTATTGCAAAGGCTCTGACAGGGTGTGGATCTTGTGGAAATCCATGAGGAAACTGACTTTTCAAGCTTTGTAGATTTTGACTCAAAATTTTTTGAAACACTTCCCTATTTCATTGGAAGCCCTGTTCTGTAATGAGATCTTCAATGTTTTGTCAGGTATCTGTTGGAGCCACTTTTTCAGATTTGGGCACTCTAATGACTACAGGCAGTACAGCTGTCTTAACTTTTCTTCTTTGTATTTCTAAGAATTGGATAGTGCTACATCAATCACAGATCAATCAAAGATCATAATGTCCAACCGGTTGTCTGGATTTTGAAGTCCCACAAGATCTTAGTCTGTTCATTCTCCACAACTTAAGGAGTGGTTTCCAGTTTGACCACAGGGGTTTCCTGTTCATATTCTGCACAAATGTTCTTGTATACTCTGCTGCCTACCTGGTTATAGATTTCCATGTATTCTCTCTCCACCAGTATCTCACACCCTGATCTTAGGTGCTAGATTGTTTCTGGGGCCTCTTTTCACAGGCTTCACCTTAGATCTTGCCTGGTTAGACCTGCCTCTATTGCTCTGGTACCCAGGAACATAAAAAGGTGCATGAAGATTGTAGTGGAAAGAAAAGTAATCTTTCTCCCAGCCCATTCATTTATATTCTGAATTTGTTAAACATTTAGTTAATAGCACCTTTTCTAACTCCTGCTAAATGTAATGATATTAGGCATGCCATTAACATGTATGGCCAGCATATTGAGTAAATATATCTTTTAGCTAAATTAAAATATTTTTCTAATGTTAAAAATGCAGTTTGTGTTCCTAATCTTAAACTGCAAAATAATGTAACAACTATTTGCGTCATATTTGTCTCATGATCTAAAATCTCCAATTCCAAATTTTTTTTCTGGCACCGACTGAGGACTTTGTAGTTCATTCATGAAGAAATACTACAGAAAGTCATTATCCATTTCTAGTGACTAACACTGTTTTGTACTGGTGCACTACAGAATTGCTCTTAAATAAACTTAATAAAATAGATCACCAGACGTTATAAATTATTGCATGTAATTTTCATTGAGTGTAACTTGAAAGTAAGGTTTTGCAGTAAATAGTAAAGAATTGAGTAACTGATGTTCAAGCAACTTTCCCTGGATTCAGACATACAGTTTACACACTTCACACAGCTGTGCTCACACTTGAATGCACTTCAGATTGCAAACACACGCACACATTGCATATCTTGCGTAGACGACAGCACAGAACAATAGGAAGCTTGTCTGAGTCTGGAGGAAGAGGAGGACCTGTCACGACTGCTGGGAGCTCTAACCAAGATCTGACAGGGGGAGGTGAAGCAGCTCGTCTAATTGACTATAGGCATCATCTCTGCACTAAGGGCTGCTGCTGTGGTCTCCAAGATGCAGAATTGATCTGATGAAGAACATTGTCTGCCTCTTACGCACCCCCTTTCCTCATCCATCTGTCCTCCTTTCCACTTGCTTCATTTACTTTCTCCCTTTTTCATCCAATGCCCCTCCTCTGCTCCTCCCTTCACTCTGCTAATCAATCCTTCCCTCCATCTCCCCTGCTGCTGTTTCTTTTTTCTTCATCAACATATTTTACTAGGAGGGATCTGAGCCAAGCCTTTAAGACAGATGGATGATGATAAATAGTGAGACAAACCAGATTTCTTTCCCTCTCTGTCTTTCTCTTGCTCCCTTTCTTCCTTTTTTCCACTTGGTCTGGACTTTGTTTTCTTTGATGCACTTTTGAAGCTGATGAGAATGTGCCTTTGGGAGGGAGATGATGTGCTTTCAAATGATTAGGGCCAAAAGCTACTTCCTTGGCCATCGAACATCAATAGAACAAAGCCAGTCGGGCACAAATAGGCTTGAGATGGAAAAAAAAAAAGAAATCTCTACTCAAAAGTCAGTTGAGAACCCTCTTGTGGAAAACCAATGAGAGCTGTCCCCAACTTGTTAGAGCTTCCACCCTTCCAGTCTTCTTTACTCCCCTATGATAATGATGCGATTCAGCTTGTATCTCTATTGGACTCAAGGGCTGTGCAGGATAAAGATCTGTGAGCAGAGTGACATGTAGCGTTTGCCTTTGAAGAAGTGCACAGTAGGCCTTTTGGGAAATACCCCCCCAAGACTCAAGATGGACTCCCCTTGGCCTCAATTACAGAAGCCTCTGCTTGGTAAAGCAGAGCTCCTTCTATACAGTCTCTCGCTGTTTCTACATGGCATCTCTACCGATCATATAGCGCTACAGGACATCTCTGTCCTTCATCTTTTGATATAGATCAAACACCACCTGCTCTTTGATGATAGCAGTGATGGAGGTAGTGCTAAGGATCCCAAGGCTTCGGATCTTCTTCGGTTTATCAATGGAAAACCCGTATAACCTGTAGCAGCAGACCTGGGGTTAGGCTGTTCATGGGTCTTTGCAGGAGGTACTGTAAATAATGGCTGCCTGGCTGCGGTGATGCAAGGTGTGTGTGCAAATTTTGCAGGCTTTTGAGATTAAAGGAGAGTTTGAGAAACTGCTGTGGTGGGGTACACTGTGATGTACCAGGTTCAGTGAGGGAAATGCTTGTTTGTAGTTGTAGGAGACCATCAATTCCAAGCACATACACAACTGATAGTAGCCAAAATTTAGTAAAGAATAAATATTTTCAGTATAATTTTTTTGTAAGAGGTATTTATTAATTATTTTTTGTTAGTTATCTTTTTTAATCTGTGGTGTTAAGTATGGTGAACATCTGTTGGACTGTGAGAAAATCCACTACTGTGGTTCAAAACCGAAATGTCCTAAACTGAAATGTGGTTGGATCAACTCACCCTCTGATCATCATCATCAGCAGACTGACTCTGTGCACTTTTGAGCAAAATCTTTGGAATTTGGTTTAGACTATTACCTTCTGGATGAATCATAAAAACTTTTAGGAACTTCAGATCCTCAGTAAAGGTTATTACAAGTTAGGTTGCTGCAACCTAAGTCGGTAGGCAGTAGCAACCATCAGTAATGTCCACAGGCTAACAAGTTAACAGCCTAATATTTTAATATATCAAGTTTCCTAGAGCCTAGTTGGTCTGTTTGATATTCTGTACATGCTGCAGTTCAGTATTTATGTAAAGTGTCACGGGCAGCATGCAAAATGAGCAGCATTGCAGCAGTCAGGACATACAACTAAAATAAGCCCTAGAAGGAAAACATGTATAAGCCACTTACAACTGCCAAGCTAGACTTTGTCTCTGAGACTTTTCATCACTACTTCAGGGATTAATTTCTTTTTTTAAAGTAGGCTTGCTTTAAGTAGTTACTAATCAGTTGTCGCTGTTTAACCTGCAGAAAATTGTAGGCAGAGTACTCCCAGTCTGGGTTAATAAAGGAGAATTGAGATGAAGTCACTTAAAAGAAGGCATAGATATTGTTTTTGTTTTTTTGTTATTTTCATTTTATTTATTTTTTGTGTTTGAGTTATCAGTATGGAGAATTTCACAGAGCATCATTATTGTATCAAACAGTTTTTTTTTCACTTTCTAACTATATGTTTTTCAGCTGAGGAACACCTATGCCGCTCTGCATGATTGCACACTTAGTGGCTGCCCAAAATATCCTCTGGCTGATCAGCTGTGACCAAAAGTTCTCTGGTGTAATTAAAAAAAAAAACCCAACCACGATAGCATAGAAAATATATATGAAAGAATGTGAAAAGCGAAGGTCTTTTCCAATTTCTTAATATATGGGAATCTGCTTGTTTTTTTTTTTTTTTTAAAAAAGAGTGTAGATCAGGTTGCTGGCTTTGATCTGACAACATGCTGTCCAACTGCCAGAGAGAAAACTGCATGGCTGCAAATAATAAGAATGCATACATTTGGGAGGAGGTGGAAAGCTGAGAAGTACAATTGGATATAACAACTCATAAATGAAATTATGTCCAGCAACATCTAAACAGGAAATTGAACAGTATATCCATAGTTTTAGCTCATGCAAATACTATGACCAAAACACTTCCTTACTCAGAATAAGGTGAAGAGTTGAAATACTGGCGTACTTGTACTAAGCCACTGACT
Source organism: Pseudomugil tenellus (assembly GCA_037177515.1). Taxonomy (NCBI): domain Eukaryota; kingdom Metazoa; phylum Chordata; class Actinopteri; order Atheriniformes; family Pseudomugilidae; genus Pseudomugil; species Pseudomugil tenellus. The sequence continues at coordinate 21,108,655 of JBAMHX010000015.1, forward strand.
TCCCATTAGTACTTCACATTAATTAGTATTATCAAATGATTTTTACTTCATTAAAAAAGAAAGATGACTAAGTGAAAAAGGTTTGCAAGGTCTTTTATAATAACCATCTATACAAAAAAAAAAAATACATAACAAACTAAAAAAGTTATATAAAGATAAAGCCTCGTATTTATTATGAGTATGTTTCCATGGTGATGTTTTGGTCAAAGTATCTTTGTACCAAAGTCATAAAATCTTTGTGTTTTGTCTTCATTTGGTGTTGTTCCCATGAATGTAAATAGCTTAACACTCTCCTAATTAAACTCCAAGTAGCAGGCTCATGTGTTGATTTTGATGCTTTAATTAAGATCAAAGTGTGAAAAATGATGGTGTTATTAACTTGTAAAGGTATGGATGGTGAGATATGAGCACAAGGGCGGCTAAATATTGAGAAAATGGAACTTGTAGTAACTATAGGCAAGTAACTTTACTTCCTGTTTTGTTCAGGTTGGAGGGTTTGCAGACAATAAAGATCAGTGACTCCATCACACATCTCAAGGATCTCAGACTGTACACCACTTGACAGTTTTTTTTTGGCAACAGAGGTATAACTTCAGACACTGGCCTTAAGTACAGTTCTGTAGTGTTTCGTAACTGTTACCTTGACCTTTCTGACCTTTCCATCATTGCTTGAAAAAGTTTTTGTAACCAGTCCTGTCGGCCAGTCATGTCTCTTCACTGGGTAAATCCATAAAATTACGTTTCAGTTTTCAATTTCTGTATTCCTCTGTTTCTTTTTTCCTTCAAATGACACATCACGGATCGATACCAACACTTTTTTTCTCAATCACATATTGTTTTTTTTTTTTTTTTATCAACAAACAGAAAGAAATTTTTTAACAACACCTGGCTTTGATCATTTAGATCAATAATTGCTCCAGCTGAAATAGTCACATGCAGTAGACTTTCTGTTTCTAACTCTTTGAGCCCTGTGTTTTTTTAGGCCTCAAAACCAAAACCTAGTTTGGGAGTTATAGCAAAAAGAACATTCGTGAGATTTGCTGTAAAATCAGTATATTAATAATTGGTGAAAAACATATCAAGATGACACATTGCGCAAACACAGCTATAGCTATGAACATCTATCAAGTGATAGAAAAATATGTGAATATTTTCCCTGCCATGGTCAAATTTTGATCAAGAGAAGCAGAAGAAAATGAGAGAACTTTCAGTACAGTCAGTGTGAGAAAGGTCTCAAAAATGGCCATCTTGGCAGTTTGGCACCATCTGTTCTCAAAGTCCCCTGATTGAAAGACTTTGGTTTTTAGGAGGTAAATTGTAAGCCATAAAGGCCTCCTGTAAAATTATACTCCCCCAGTAGTAATGAAGTGATGATGGAGACCACTATATGTTCCACTGGTGACACACCAGAGGCCTGTACTACAAAGACAATCCGTTCTCTGGATTGTCTCAGCCAAACACTGAGGAACTGGGATAAGCTGTACTACGAGCCTGGCATTTAACTTGCTAAGTCCACCCACACCTTTCCACTTAAAATAAATGCGCGTTCACATAAAAGGGGTGGTGCTTGCAGGTTCTGACAAATCGTAAACAGAGCATTGTATTTTACCATGGAGGAGCAGACTGTCATTCTCCACAAATATGCAGAATTTTAAAATATATGCAATACAAGCTAAATATAAGCAAAAGTGACACTGTTGCTACAGTAAAAGCATGAAGAAATGCTGGCAGAAATTAGTGACTCCGTTAATGCGGGTGTTTCATCCGATAATAATTCATGAGACAATATAAGCTGACAGCACTCTGATCCTTGTATTAAATGATCAAATGATCATTTAAATGATCCGCTCCCATGTGTGTGTGTTATATTTATCAATGCCACCATGAATGCGCCGATAGTTGTTCCATAACTTAATGTACTGTATTTAAGTTATGTGTGAAAACAATTACCCACCATTATAAATCTCTATTTTAGAAGCGACCCAAGTGGAGCTAAATGAACATGGGAGCAAGTAAGGATCAAATATAAAATCATAATTCAAAGTGTTCAGAGAAAACAAGGCTTTATTACTGTATGTGCTGTCTGGATGAAACCTCGGTAATGCGGTGCACACTGTCTGTGGGACAGTAAGCGCCCGACTACTATGTGTTTTCTACAAACACTCATCCCATCTAATGTAAATCTGGACCTTTGGTACAGCATGTCATCTGTACAATCTAACTGGTTAGATCTGTTACCGGGAGACTCTTCCTCTCCTAAGCGCTCCTCTGACTATCCATGCTGCAACGTCATCAGGTTCCTCTTAATAATGGGCAGGACATTTTTTATGAGATTTAATTGGTCAGGAGGTGGTCTTTCTCTACTCACTGATCTCTTATCCCAGAACCTAACCTGCTCCGGAGCAGGTTAGCCGTTCAGCATGTGTTGCTCAAAAATAAGTCAGCTTCGTAGTACAGAAAATCCAGAAGTAGTTATCCGGATAAGCGAAAATCCAGCTTTGTAGTACAGGCTTCAGAACTTTCCCACAACATATATTCCATTTCCTGTTTGGGTTTAAATCACTGTTTGGACTGAAACACATTCTTTGTGCAATGCTCCTCTAAACATCTACTTTAGTGATTATCTTGGTTACATACATCCATTCATTTTCTTAAACCATCTACCCATCCATTGTCTACCGCTTATTCCCAAACAAGGTCGTGGGGCTGGTGGGTGGGGAGGGGGGAAGCAAATTGGGGCAAAGAACACCCTGCAAGTCAACAAACAAGCAGAATGAAATGAAAATTTAGAATGACCAATCAACCTAACATGGTTTTGAATGGTGGGAAGAAGTGCGAGTTACCTTGGTTACATGTAAACAAAAACATTTAAAAATGTTTTCATTTCCTGGTTGGCTTTAGGCTCTGGTCAGTGTTAAGGGTAGTAATGAAAACTACTTAGAATCAGTGTAAAGATTCAAACACATGACCATCAGTGTCATTGATGCCATTATGTCACACACATGAAGTTACTCTTATTAGAAATTTAATATCCTTTGAACATCATTACAGATGACTTCTGCCTCCATGAAGCTATAGCCAACATCACAGGGCATTATTTAAGCTATGGGCCATTTTACCTATATAGTATTTAATAGTGAAGAAATCAATCCATCATCTAAATTACAACATTAAATCCATGGACAAATTGAGGAGAAGATTACAATGAACAGTGCGACTTTTAAATACAACACACTAAAAGATTTATGACCGTAATCATTGTGTGTTCAGACCTTTCCATCACCTCAGCTGCACCTTCTCAAACCAGGAGTGATACAGCTGGCCGGGGTGATATAAAAAAAAATGATCATGGGTGATTTAGAGATTTACAGTGCCCACATTCATACACAGAATAGACACAGATACCTGAAGGTCAAGTGGAAGGAGGGGCAGTCAATTTCAAAGAACCTTTTGTCAAGTCCTTATTGAAATTCATCAATAAAAAAAGGGCCGCCCTAAGCCTTTTCAGAAATAAAATTGTCATGCTAATTCATTTTGATTGCCACATTGGAATAGCTAAACAAAATGAATGGCGGGGGCCAGATGCGCCCACTGAAGCGTAACTCTGGATATTTCATAGTGAATTACCCTCGATCAACTTGCCCCATGGATTTTGGTGCAAATTCTGATCAAATGCTCGCATGTGGGGAATTCCAATTGTCACTTTGCAAACTCATTGATTTGCATGGCATAGAAGTAGAAATTAAAAAGCCCTATGAAAACCAACACTGCTGACAGGAACCTTTTCTTTCATCCCAAACTTGCACTTTTCGGTGTTAGATGAAAAAATAATTCAGGCATTTGTGAATCTAATCAGAAACACTTCCCCACATACTCATCCCAGTATTTAAGTTCTTTCATTGAGTTATGTATTTCATAACACTTTTTAGGAGGTTAGAAATGCTCAAACATAAGATTCCACATATAAACTCACACACAGCTTCTGATTTGGTGCAGACTTAATAAACTAACCAACTGTTGCAAACCCAGAGCAGACAGCCTTAAGATACATTAAATAATGAAAAATGTTATACCTGTCGATTGAAAACCGCAGACTGTAATGTGCAGCGAGGAATAACAAGCCCTCTTGCCATATGAGGGACAGGGCTCTTGTGGATGAGGGGGAAAGATACTTTCCAATGAGCCATCTGGACATAGACCTCCCCAGGGGGACAGGGAGCAAAACATACTGACTCAGTCTGCTTCTTTCTCCCTGTTGTATTCTATCTGTATCTCTCTCCGACTTTCTACTGGAAAGTGCACCAGCAGTACATGTTTGGGTGACTCATTTTACACTAGCTTTCTTTTTTTAATGAAAAACACAAGCAATTCTCCCATGTGTACAACTGAATTTTCTGATGTGACTTATAGATGTAGAAACTACTTGATAGTTCTGGCACAGAGACAGCTAGTTTACAGCTAGTTTAGTTTAGGGCTCACAGTGTGTTCTTCACTGCTTTGTGGTTTTAAGTGTTAAAACAAAAAGTATCTGCTTAAGCATCGCCCAGATATCATGTGTAGGCTTTTTTAGTGTTTTATCTAGTAGTATAAACTCTCACTCAAAAGACTTTTTTTTTTTTATCAACAACCTGGCAACTGACATTTCATAGTTTCTATACTTCCTTATGTGATCAAATTTTTCTATCATTTGTAATGGCTGTTTTTCCTGTCAAGGACGAGGAGACTGGTTTCTTAGATTGAGAAAAATATTAATTTAATAATGAAGATAAAAGAAGTTGAACATACATTACAAATTAAAACATGGAGTGGGACAATACATTAGGACATACAGACAAGGTACAAGGTTATAACCCGGGGAGAATCCCTTCAGAGATCTGTTGTCACACAGAAGTCCGAAGTTCACTTAGAGACACCTTCGTTTAAGCACTTTGGTTCTGTGCGTCAGTCTGGAGCCAGTTTTCTATGTTATGACAGATAAAAATGGATGTCTTGTCTAAACATTTTCCTGATTGAAGGATGCTAGCCTTGCAGGTGGTTTACTAAGGTCAGAATGATATCAGTTTAGGAGCATTGTGGTTAGAACTTTCAACTAGACATTAATTAAGAGCAAGGTAATTAAGCTAATATATGAAATTTCCTCAACACATTGCATCACAGCTAGAGCGTGCACGTTATCCACAGTGATCAATGTAAAAATAATTTTCATTACAAGGTACAACTTCTGACTATTAAAAAGTTGGAATGTATGGTGTGCATGGCTATTAAGCATGTTATATGGGTAAAGGATGACATGAGGCGCTAGCACAAGCCACAAGAAGATACCACCTGGGGGATATCAGTGGCCAATAGTAGCTTCTCATACAGGCACAAGCTGTTAGTTGCCTTCCAACTTGACAGGACAGGGAATAAGCAACAGAGAGCAGCTGATTCTGAAATAATTATAATCAATTTTAATGTTTTGAAGGAGACAAAGCTAATTTAGAGATGTTGTAAATATGGAAGTAAATACTTGGTTTTGTAAATGCCATCTTTTCACAGTTTAATAGAAACAGAAACTGACTTTACTGAATGAATGAAAGGTTTAGTGAAATTTCATACATATGTGATGCAAGAGAAAGAAATGTAACACAAACTAATCTAGTAAAAAAATGGAAAAATATTGAGAGGTAAGAAAAACGTCTGGAAATAAATAAAGGAAGAATATAATTGTGGAGTTGAATTTCTTTGTTTTAAAACTTTAGTTGCTCAATTCTTCTTAAACAGTTATAAAAGGCCATTTGGTTCCTATGGTTGCTATGACAACCAACTTGACTGATAAATGTCAGATAGACACATTTAATTATCCTGCTCATGAAATGATCAAATGTTTCATTTATGTTTTTAATTGTCTATGTTGAAAATATCAGTAAACTAACTGATTTAATAAAATTAAACCATTTGATGCAGATGTTGAAGTTGGTCTGATGGTAGGTTTGGGAAAGAGACTGGTGACTAGCATAAAGGCTCACCGAAACCTCTGTCTGCGGTACATAGTACCTTTATCCACTACTTTCTTGGCAAACCCCCGTTCCCATAATCCATTGTGTAAAATTATGCTGAAGTCCGTTTCACCCTTCCGGCTACATTAGCAATCATGATTAACTAGTGCTGTTTTAAAACATAATACTGGTTCAGAAAAAACTTTCATTTTCATTACTCAAACAATGGCCAAATCTCAAAGATAAATACACCGGTTGCATTTTAATCAAAAAGAAGTCAGAATGGAGAGACTAGTGTCCCATCCATCTATTCTAACAGAATGGCTAGATGACAGTTCAGAGCTCTGGTTGTTTAGCTCCGTTCACCGCGATCAGAATTCAGGATTTGAAAAATGTGGGTTTCTTTTGGGTTGATCATTGCTGCTGTGTCTCAGTTTCCTTTTCTGGTCCCTGAAATCTTTTTAAACATCATTTAATTTGATTAGCTTTTCAATGTGACAGCTAGTTCCAGCCTCTCTTGCTGCTGCCTGCAGCCTCTGGATATTTACTTTGTCAAGCTGCCAAGAAGTCTATGTTTCTGGCAGGGATCTAATGTAAACAGGAGCCTACTCGCAAAGTATTTACGGTTTTAGAGTCAATTTCTTCCTTTTTATTAAGCTGTTGGTCCATGTTTATTTACATCACTTGTTCTTTCACTGCGGCCATACTTCTTTCCACACGGTTCTCATGCTGTTCTCTCCTACAGCCGCTTTCTCAAAGTCACACAACAACCCATTAGACTTTTAAGTCCGCCCTATGGTCGTGAAAAAATATACAAAATAAAAGATACCTCATGAACTAACCTGCACTAATAATCAGAGCACTTACAGGCTTTTCGTGTTGCATTGCTGCAGAATTCTCAAGAAAGTAACACACAACCCCCTCGTCACTGGATGGTTACTGGTCCACTGGATGATAAATTTGCCAAATCTGGTGGTAGCATCACCACAGCTTCTAAAAAATGGTTTTAGATGTTGCAGGAGAAACTGGGAATATTTCAGGCAATCACAGGCAAACTTGACATGAATTCTTAACTGAATGTTGCTTTGCCAAACTCTGACCACACGAAGACCAAAACATAAAGAAACCGATTATCTACTAAGTTCAGGGGTTTATGTGTCAAGCACAAAATTTTGACCACATCAAACTTTTCTTCCCGAGTTTCCTCTGTCATTTTTCCTTGGTGGTAATTTGTAATATCAACACCATAAAGCAGTTTTCTAAATGTATTTATTTATATTTGTCAACAAAGATCCTTAGTTTATTGTACTGGGTAGTTGTGTCAGAGTTATTATCACTTGATGTTTGCTCGCAGTATGACTTAATTAAAAAATAAATAAAAAATGATTTTTAGGATGATATTTTACATTAGCCTTTGCAAGCCAGATACAAGAATATAAATCAGATAAGAGACACGTCAGCTATAAAGTAAATCTAAGTTTGGACTGTTATCCATCATTTTATGAGTCATTTTTCCATTACACTCTCTTTGTCTCCCCTTTTCAGTCACTCTTTAGGGTGTCTGTCTCTGTCATTCAGTCACAGAAGCTGGAGGCCCGCAGGGTATTGATTTGGCTTGCCTTTATGCTGTCAGCCTGATGGGAGACACGTGATGCGCAGATGAGATCTTGGCCGTGGTACATCCAGCTTCCAACCACAATCTCTGACACACATTTAGGACAACACTAAATGCACATTAATTCACACTTAAGATACACGCATGCTGGTCACATAAATGAGCACTGCAAGATGTGCACTCATTCGTAAAGGTAAATGAATGCACACGCAATTTGAATGGGTATGCCACACATGCATCGTTGCACATACTGCCACACAAACAGTCACTCACATACACACACCCCTGGGAACCCCTCCTAACCCCCTCAATCTGTCATAACAGAATTCCAGGGGACCTCATCTTTAAGTTGGGGGTGTCGAGACAGTACTCTGAACTCAGCCGAGTTTGAACTAATCAAGTCTGGCAATGACAAACTTTATGTTCACATAAATTTCACAGTTTAGGAACTTATTTCTGTGGATAGCACAGTCATATAATGAAAACAGTGCTCCTCCAGATCATAATATTGCTATTAATATCAATATTCATAATACATTATTTGATTTAATTAAAATAAACTAGCTTTTATTTAGTAGAGAAAGTAATGTTTTTGTTCTGCACACTGAATGAGGCTTTTTGCTTGACATCAAATCTTATGCTTGCCAGTGTCTTTTACTAAAATGTACATTTGTTCTGTGAGTGAGTACTGAACATCCTCTCTGACATCTGGACGTTCTATTCGTTTAGTTTTTAAGGGACGAGTAGCTGCTGTGGAGCACAAAGGCAATAAGCAATGAAATTACCGTCCCAGTCCTCTGCAGTATCCCTGTTAATTGTTGTGATGCAGGCCAGAGTATTAGTGAGACAGATGTGGCAGGAAGCAATCATGTGATGAATTGACCTCAGTGTTAAATGGTGTCAGTCAACCTTTTAAAATTCGATAAACAAGCCAGCAGACCTGAATGGAGATCTATACGCTCATCAGGGTGAATTTCCTACTGCGTAAATGGGTTACAGGCCGAATGTGACCCCTGACTTTCGCTCAGCTTGACCCAAGAAGTGAGTCTGACATTTACAGTTCATCATAAATATTTTATAATGTAGTCTCCCAGTATTTTTAGGTTGCTACTTTGAACATTACAGTAAAATAGATTCATGTCTTTGTAGTAAATTGCTAAATAGAACATATTAACTCTAAATGTTTGCTCTGTATTCTAATACTTTAACAATCAACTGGCTTTGATAATGTGCAACACAAAAGACTTAAACTCTAATTGCACGTTAAATATTTTATATTAGTTTTTATATGCAAGAAAGGCAGTTTACCATACTAAGAATTAAGCAAACATTTTATGTTTCTGGCAACACCAATGTCATGCTTAAATTTTGCAACCGACAGTCTGTTCGTTCAACAATAAATGACAGAGAGACACGAGGAACAAAAAGCACTGCCAATTCGTATATTTTCTTTCTTTCTTTTTTTTTTTTTGTAAATAACATTTAAATAAAATGGTAAAAGTAAAACATAGGGGCAAAACACCGGTGAAAAAATAACTACTATGATATGAAAACTTAAAACAGTTCCCTGCAGAGTCAAACTCGGACTATTAAGATAAAAAAAAAGATTTATTTTACATCCATCCCTTCCAAAACACAATATACTAGAGGGACAGAAAAGCTGTTTTTCTACCTATCTATATGTCTGTCTGTCTATCTCTCTGCTGCTATGTGTCACTTTATAAATCAGACAGTTGTGCTTAATCAGAAGGTTGATTGTGCAGAAGCCAAAAAGCAAATAAGTAAACTAAATGTTTCCTGGCAATAATACATGCAAACATGTTTTCATGGTGACTGGGCAGAGTGAACATCAGGAAATGACAGTGAAGCAGATTATTTCTTGTTAGCAGAGTGTTTTTTTTTTTTTTTTACTGTAAACTGAAGGAAAAAACAGGGGTTTATCATCAGAATGAATGCCTCCCACACCTTTTCCCAAACTGCTTATATTTTACATCACTGCATAGTGTAAGAAACTGATGATTCTTTTGGTTAGATTTGGCTCTGGCCCCTTTCTCCTTGACTCACTAAATGAGGCGAGTGAAGGATGTTGTGCTCTTCTGCATAAATGCTCGCAGCAAAATAGAGTTTATTAAGACCCATAAAAAACAACATTAAAATTCACGACCAAGGGAGCGTCGCCTGACCCCAGGAGAGTGATAAATTAGCTTGTGTTGCTCTAGCAAAACGACCATTTTATACCTTCACCCCCTCTCTCCTGCAAACAACACTCAAGAAACACCACAGTGGGTGCTGGACTGTAATTTTTCAGTGGAGGGGGAAGGTGTTTTTAAATGGAGATAAACTCATTCTGCACTTTTCTCACAGAAAATACCTCAATGGTGTGAATGACATTTAATTGACATTTTTTTGTTTTTTTAAAAAAAATCCTGTTTTATGAGAAAACAAGGGCTAAGAACATAAAATTCAGAGATTTTAAAGACATTTTTTCAGGACGCCGCTCAGGACTTATTCTACTGATTCATTTAATTCCACTTTTTACCCACCTTATGTGGACAGTTTTCTACAGCCTATCTGGGACAAGCTGTAACTCTTAAACGCAGTCACCTCCTCGTCATTAGTTTGAAGGACGGCTGAAGAGATTTCATGGGCCTGTAGCATCCCAATTTCCCACAAGCCAAACATGCTTGCCTGAGCGGAAGGTGAGAATAGCTGGAAAAAAAAACTAAATCTAATAATAAAACTTTATTATACAGATATGATGAAGTTAAGACAGAGTAGTATTCCTCTAAAGCCCCAAAATGGGTCTCTTCACATGTATGAAGCTGTTCCCTTCTAAGACTGTACCTCTAATGACAATTTGCTTGCTTACCAAAGTCCCTTGCGAGTCATCACTGGGAAGTCATTAGCCGTATGCTAAGCTAATGGATCAGTAAATGGATTTTATGTGGGCATAAATGCTAATTTGCTACACTGTGGCGCCGTTCAACTATGCTGTGTTTAGCAAGTCAGCTTCAGCCTCGGGGGTGTGTTTGTGTCTCATTAGGCCCGGCCAGGGATCTATTGTATAGGGGGAGGACTCAGCAGCAAGACAGAGAGAACAGCGACGATGACCTGTGGCACTGAAACGTGTCCATCTTGCACCTGATGGTTTTCTAAAAATGTCCCACAAGTGCAAATACAATTACTTTTGTTGGAAGGAAAACAAGAAGCCTGTAAGACAACAACCAATCAAATTTTGAGTATTATTTTATAGTTTGAATTTTGTTGCTCTGTGAAACACATACACACATATACTTGTTCGAAATTGCTTTAATTTCATTGTTCATATCCTCACAGTTTTCAGCTACGGGGAATTATACATGTTTCTTAAAAAAATGATATTTTCTTGTAAAAATATGTATAAAGAGGGGATTTAGGCTACTTTGATGCCTACACCTAACGCAATACTCACTGCAAGTTATCTAAGGTCAGATATAAATGCATGAATTTCCGTGTTTTAAGTTTCACATTTCTTTACCTGCATTATAAAATTTAATCAAAGAACCTTCATGACAACTCATTATTGATGAAAAATGGTTTAAACACATCTAAAAAAAAACATGTTTACTGTACCACTGATGACAAAAAGAAACAAGGCATCGTTGTACCTTTTGTTGATCCTGAGAGCTGCCCACATCCAAACCCAAAGACAAAAAGCCAGACATTGAAACAGGAAAGATGCAGCAGCAGGGTCTCGCTGAAAGAACATCTCTGAATGAGTGGGAGTTGAGTGGGAACACTTGGCTCTGCAGCAACTGTAGAAATGAAACATCTCAGAGTTTTTACAGCCAGCTGGGATACTGTTGAAAATACTGAATAATACAATTTGACTGTTCTTACAGCAGATATTGACTTTTCCATTGCACATAACCTGTAGCAAAAATTAAATTCTGTTAATCAACTGATGATGATATGAAGCAGCCTTGTTCTAAGATTTAAGTTATCTCTGAAATGTTTTAAACAGGAAGTTAAGCTTAAATCCAGTGAGGTGATTAAAAAGTGTTCAGTTTCCCAGCATTCTTTTAAGTTCCTCTCTGATGGGTATGGTGGATTGTTAGTTCTGTCTCCCCGTATTATTATAGTACATTGCTGCTTTGTCAGGACCTTTGTGATTACGCTGTAACTTTTCATACAGCAGCCACTCATGCATGATAGCAGTGTTTGCTTTATTGGAAGAACGCTGAAGTAATCTTTTCACTGACCTCAGAAACAACATTGAATTTTGCAAAGTTGTCTTATTGGATATGCAGAGAATGACAGCAGGTTGAATTTGTCTACACTTAACAACTTTCTTTATGTTTGTCTGACCTTCTGCACTGGAGCTACAAAACTAAAGAACTGCACGTTTATTTAATTTAGATTGTGAGAGTGTCTGGAATTCATTTGATATTTAGTAAAAATATTTTTTTCCAACATTTACTCCTTCATTATCTATAACGCTTCATCCAATTCAGGGTCCCTGGAGTCTATAGCACCAAGGAACAGGCGAGAGACAAGGTACACCCTGGACAGGTCGCCAGTCCTTTGCATCATAAACACAGAGACAAACAACCACTCACACTCATTCATAGGGAGAATTTAGAGTGACCTGTTAACCTAACATGCATGTCTTTAGATGGTGGGAGAAAGCCAGAGTAACCTAAGGAACCAACGGTAAGACGGGGAGAACATGCACCTCCCGCCTGCCGAGGCCTTAACCAGCAACCTTCTTGCTGTGAAGCCACAGTTCTAACCACTGCAGCATTTATTTATCTATACAGTGGTTTCTGCAAAATACAGAACATCATGAAATATTCCGATACTCTTATTATTATTATTATTATTAATAATAATAATAATAATATTTAATTCCTTGTTTCGTCATGCGTGGGAATAATTGTGCCGCATGTGTGCTTTTATTTATTTTTCCCCCTAAAATAAGTCTTTAAATTCTTTAAAGTCTTTTTAAAAATAGGGATAAAAATATAAAAATGCATTCACAGTCCTTCAAATTCATGGTAACTTCTTAAAAACTGTCTTAGAAAAATCGGAAAAGGCATTCAATTATGTAGCGCTTTATTTTCATCTCTTAATGATCAAAGCGCTTTACAAATCCTGCTATCCACCCATATCCACCCATACATTCACACACTGATGGCGGCAGAGCTGCCATGCACATAGGTGCTAGTCTGACAACAAGGAGCAAGAACAGCAGACTTCAGACACTTCAGACTTCAGAAACTGAACCCATGACTACCAGTGGGCAGATGGTCAGACAAAGAATAGATAAATTACAAGCATGATGTCTTCTGGACAACAGAGGACATAAAACTGCTGGTTTGTGAAATTAGCTGAAATTCAGCTATTTAATGTTACTATCTCGATGGCTGTGATTGCTGCAGCAACCAACAGTGAATCAAATCAAATGGACAATTTATTCATGGCGAGTGCAAACTGAAAGAAGAGATAAATAAAAGCTGTATGAAATCAAAGATATGGGTTCAGGTGGAAGTTGGTATTTTGTGCCTACATGGAAAATAGCTGACCTGGAAAACACATACACATGTGCACAGAGATACATGAGCACAAATATATTTGTTTTCCTGCATTAGTGGGGCATGACCGTTGACATTATGGATATATTAGCTTCTTCAGTCTGAAGACCATATTGTATGAATGCCTAAAACAATGTTTTAACCCTCAAACAACCTTTAAAATATATGAGGTCCATCATTATGATCCCCACAAAGCAGCTGGAAAGCACAGTTTTGCGGAACTTCATGTCTGGATCTGATCAATGTAGTAAGACAAATGCACACACACAAAATACACTTTCTACAGCTTCTAGAGACACACACTCTCTTTATATGCTCAACTACAAACATTAAGATGGAGATGTGCAGAATTCTGTTCAATACAAATAAATGAAAAAAGAAACTAGGTACATAAGCAAGAAGAATTTTACTTAATAATAAAGAAAGATGTCTTTGTTCCTCTGAAAAATGTACCACAATGAAAATAATGTTATTTTGATAAAGCAGCAGAGAAGTCATCTTGCAGGATGTTTGATCTGTTTTGTAGTGGGATCATATTTTATTATGGGTTAAAGGAGTTTCTGTTTCATGGTCTCCGTTTGCAAATCCCACAGAATAGTCTCTTGTGCTGCCATTTCCTAATAACGACAAGTAAATAGACCCAAAAACATGAAATGTATAAACCAGATGTATATGCTCATCTATTTACATTATTTCAAATGTCTGACACAATCATCAAAACCAGCAAACAGCACACACTGCCAAGAGCTGGTCCAAGTAAATGATATCAAAATATAGTCAGTTTAGACAAGGATTCAGAAATACATTTAATCACACATGAATCGAGTTTAATTACAGAGTTTAACTTATTTGACATACTGTGATCTTTTCCAAGTTTCACTAACATTTCCCCCCAGTATAAATATCTCTACATACTAAATAAAACAAAAGCAAGAAATGCAAAGATGAACCAAGGACACAAATGAGATCAAACATCTGTAAACACCCAAATGCTTCTTTTTGCCAGATGGTGAACTCTGGTCTGGGCATGTCCCAAAAATATGCAAGAGTATGAATAATGCATTGGGTATGACTTATTTCACAGTGTATCTCTGGAATATGCAAACACACTCATACAAACAGAAAAGCACACACACACATATTCACACATGGACAGATGCAAACACGCACTCTGACACACACTAATGCAAATAGACCATTAAAATGAGCCAGGGGTCCACATTTGCTAATTGCTCCCAGTGGCGTGTACAAGATGTGTGAGGTTCATTGACAAAAACTGCTTTTCTAGTCTATGTTGGCACCACATAAAAAACATGAGATATAAGCTAAGTCATCCAAAATGTCCTCATTTTATTGTCATGAACCTCCTTCAACGAGGAAAAAGTCTTTTCTTTATCTTTCATGCTTCTTCGCAATGACCGTCTCATATATGTATGCAGATATTTTGATGATCTCAGCCTTTCAAAGTGTCATACGTCAAATTAGAGAAAAGTGTTAAAGGCTAGAATCCTGTGGACTACATGGTCTGGCTCAACCTCGTAAACTCTTTAGCAGCACACTGTTTAAAAGAAACTTGTTGGGGTTATAAGCCTGGGGGGCTATGTAGCGGTGATAGTAAAGAAGATGTAACGGCTGACTTCTCACAAGTCTAAATATAGTCACAATGGTTAAAAAATCCCCAAGCAGCATTCCCTTGGAGAAAATTAAAACAAACAAAAAACAAACAAACAAAAAAAAAAGGCCAAGTACTTCAGTGGATTTTCCACAGCGTGCTCCGTTCATAGCCGCTGCTTCACTTTGACTCTAGCTGTGGTGAAAATTCAACGCTGATGGTGAAGCACGTTGTTTGCTTGATGCTTCTCAGGGGTCTCAGAAGGGATTTCTCATGTTCTCATGATGCCAGTGGATTTTTTTCTCATAATTTTTTGTCATGGATGATCAGGCCGGGTGTGAAGTTTAGGAGTCTTGTTGGAGAATGGACACAAAGTTCAGGTGTAGTGACTGACCTCAGTTCGTTTTGTAATGCGTTTGTTAAGAGCCTGCATTGGAAGACAGCAAAAACAAGAGAGGGATCAGATAAAAAAGATGAAAAGGTTTAAACCAAAGTATTTCAGACAAGAAACTTGCTATTAAGAGGTATTTACCAATTAATAGACTAGCGGTTGTTCTGTTTTTGCTTTTTTGCAACACTAGTCCCAGCTGGCTGATGTTGCATTAATACAACATGAAATACAGATTAACTTAAAAAATTTGAAATAATAAATATTTCAAAGCACAAATCCAATTAATTAGATAGCTTCTCTAACAGAGGGTCCTTTCCCAACCTGCACTGACACTCGATGCAATTTCATTTCTATTGTCTTTCATATTTTCTTGCTATTATACATAAATCAGGAGATGAAAAAAATAAAATATTTATGTAAGTATTTACATTTACTGATGAGATTCTCTATTTTCCCATAATGTTGCAGGATAAGGACAAAAAAACCAACTAAATAAACTGCATTATTTTATAAATCGACATATGGCGCCTTCTCAACAGTTTTCATATGTGTTGTTTCAAAACATTTCACATTCAGCATGTGAGGAAATTAAGACAGCAAGACTCAGCTTGAAGCAAATTTTGCATAGTTAAAAGTATTTATTAAACAAATGCAAAATGCATTAGTGGTGTTAAAGCTTCCTAAAATTCATCATAGACACAAAGGTACAAAGGTAGGCAATATTTTGAAATCAAGCACTAATGAAGCATTTCTTAGCAGCGCTATTGTTATGGTTCCACAAATGTGCCACCAGCTTTGTTGCTCTTTTATCATTTTTAATAATGCAACATATTTCACAACAACGCCTGACAAAAAGAAATAATGTATTGTTGTAGTTATGGACAAAATGAAGACAAAAATATGATATTTTAATTAAGAATTTTGGTTTCATGCAGAACATATTTACCTTAAATGAAATCCTAAAGTTGATGACTTTATCACGCCGATCACTTGATCAGGAAAAACCCTGAATGATAGCGGAATTCAGCCATGAATATGTTTTATGGATAAATCTATAAATGTTTATATATATAAATGATTCAGGCTGACAGTGGACAAATGTGACACCCCAGGACTGCCCATATAAATCATCCAGACACTTAAATATGAGTTGGCAAATCTACACAGAATTGCACAAATTCTAAAGGCTGGCAAATAAATATTTATGACGCCCCCAATTCCCCTTTTTCTCCCTGTCCTTGGTAATTGTGCGTGATTCATTTTGTTTTCTCTGCGGAGGAGGGAAAAATCAATCTTAGAATATTGGCTGGGAGACATAGAGCATGCAGATTTCAAATGCCTGTGGTTTTTGCACAGCATTAAAGCTTCGTATAAACTCAGTCAAAGTTCCAGGGAGAGGGGTTCACTTTAATCTCTACTACATTTCCTTGTTTCTAGAGAACAGGAAAAAAATTCTTTAAGTGAAACTAATCTTCTAAGAGAGTATGGCTAACGTTACCTTGCAACTTTTAAGAGAAAGATACAAATCACCGGTTATCATGTGATATCTATGTATTTATATATTTGTAAAGGAATATTCAAAATAATGTCCTTTTCCAGATATTGCCTTTGTTTAAAAAAAAAAACACCATGTTTTTTTTATGGAAAAAAACAGCTGCTCTCTGCCTCTGATGGGCCACATGGGAAGTGTTTTAGTCTCCAGTCTTCTAAAACTGCCAACAACTCCCCCTTTTCCACCTTTTTCCCAAACTGATACATCAAAGCAGCTACATTCTGAGAAACAAAGGTTTCCATTGTGATTTTCCCACATTTGGGATGAACTTTATCTAACCTCCTCCATACTGGAAGCTCCCGTTTTGAGTTTGGCTGTGTTTCTAATAGAAATACAAGATTTCCAAGCATGGAGCAGTGACTGAAGAGGCCGCCTACTGCTGCGATGATTGATGCTACGATGCTGCACTATGTTTCTGTCGCAACAAATTTAGTCAAACCCGGGGCTTTGATTTTTATCTGGCTGTTATTTATCTTCAAACTTAAAGCTTCAATTAGTCAACTTGAAATAGTCTGTTTATGCAAAAGTTCCTCAAGTCTACTGTAAGTCTGGCCTGGGTGATAAGAAAGGAAAACTCACTGCATCTCTGGATTCTCCAGTGTCTCATAGAGCCAAAGGCTTTTCAGTTTCGACTTCCAGTTGTGAAGCTGTTACAGAATAAATCGGAGAATGTTTTTGAGATGGAGGTTTGATAAATAGCTGAGGGCTTATGGGGTTAAGCCAAGCAGTGAATGTGATACTAGAATATATGTAATGAATAGACTGTAGTGAGTGATTCATTCCAGGTCTGAGAAACAAATGAACCTTTGCACACTATGGCTCTTTCAATTTGAAGCAAGTCTTTTCTGCTTGTGGTTTTATTTAAAAGATATTATTTTGGGTTTCTACAAGGTCCAGGGCGAGCTTGCTTTGGTGCTGAATGACTTGAACTTAGGTTTACAATCTCAACATTCAAATAAACATAAAAAAGTTCAACTGAAAAACATCCGTACTTGCCGTTTTCCTCTGCATCCTACGATGGCTCCTTGGGCAAAGGCTGGAAAGAAAAAGCAGAGGGTCAGAAGATGAAACGGAGAACCAAAATTAACTTTTATTCAACTTTCTGAGTATATTGGCCTTGGACGCAGAACAGCATATGTCCATTTAAAAGCACAGATGGCACATCTTCCAATTATATAAGGAGAGACGAATGAAGCTGAAGGTTATTTTGTTCTCTACAAGTTTTTATGACCCCTGAGGATGCTGCCTCTCTCCTCAACCAGAAAATACGAGCGAGTAATGGCGACCTCATCGTCTGCATTAACGAGTGAAGAACCTCTCTTTTCTTCGATCAATGGCACCAAAATTTTATCACATTAGCAGTAAGACAGGGTGATAAACACTCTACCACTTCGTTTCTTTGTGAGCACTTCTCAGCTCCCTACATTCATCTTAGGGAGGACACAACAACATGTAGTTTTCCCCTTGACCAGAGGAAGAAAACCACTTCCCTGCTTTCTTAATACTGGTGAATGAGCCACTTTTGTGTAGATAATGACTCGGCTAATCATAATCAGAAAGCTAATGGTGTGCTTAGCCAATCAGAGGAGCCAAAGCGAAACGGATGTCTGGTTAGCACATTGGCATTCCCAGCAGCCGCTGCTCTCCCATCGGCAGTGCCAGGCTCTTTCTGCAGCATCAAGGCAGACTTGGTATTCCGCTGCCCGCCTGGCCTGTCGTTCTGTGATCTGTCGCTCTGTCTGTCCTGCCGGCAGACCGGCTCCGACGCTCTCGAAGAAATCCAGTCCTCTGAAGAGGCGCTGATCCATCACACCTCTCCAGCGGCATGTCATCTAAATGCTAAGTACTTCCACGGCATCTTTAAATCAAAACAAGAAAAGAAATGAGCAGGGGAGGCGAGTGGTTGGAAGGGATAAAAGCTTATAAGGGCACAATGGAATCTGCAGAGCAAACCCTTAGCTTTTTGATTACATTCATTTTCAGGGATGTGGGAGAGGAGAAACTGAGAGAAAAGAATGTGCATGAGGAACCCACAGAGTCTATTATCCCTTTAAATGTACAAGGGGAAAAAAGAGAAGCAGTGAGATAATGTTACATCCACCCCAAAGGCTTCTTCAAAGAAAATATGTTGTTTAATTTCAATCCAAAAAATCTTAATGGCTGCCCTCACAATAAAAGTCCCTCCCTCCTCTTTGTCTCCCCTGTCTCAGTCTTGGGTATTGATTGGTGTGATTCTTGAAGTCGGGCAGAGTGCTGAGATGGCAGAAGTGGCCGGCACTATTAACTGCTCCCACTAATTAAAAGGGTAACAAGGTGAGCTTGGCCCCATGGGACCAACCGTGCAAGATAGGAAGCCTGCTGTTTGCCTGCCACACATGCTTGTAAACAGCACTGATCGCCTATGGTGTTTACACGACAGAAATCCAAGGACATCCAAGACATATTCATCTCCCGCTGGCACAACGGATGAGGGAGATTCTGGGATAAGGAGAGAGAAGGCTTTACTAATTGCTTCTGTTGCAGTGCCACTGAGACATTTGGACCTTGTCTATGAGCTTGGGGTGCCCTCGTTACATCGTCACTTGTAAACATTGAGCACTGTGCATAAATGATAAAGTTTCACAGTTCAAATGAGGTTCACAGCATGGATCTTTGAAAATGTGCCAGCAAAAATTGGTAAAAAAAAAAGATGGTATTCAATTAATTTCCCTCCTTATCATCAGCACAGCATGGTTTAGGTTCAAAGTATGTTCATCATACAATATGACTTACATTAGGCCTACACAAAAAAGAACCACAGCCAAAGTAGAATTACATCTCTAAAAAGTCTTTGTAGCTATAAAGAAAAACAATTGCAGGTAGAGCAGACAGCTTGTTTGCACTGTGCTCTAGGGAAGCAGACACTCCACTTTTGGTGGCACCTCAAGCTAAAATTGTCACCAGCAGCCTACCCTGCCGTTAAGGAGACAGACGCTGCGCCACCACTGCAGTAACTAAACATCTCTCCCCAGTGGTCTCTCTTAACAAGTGGACTCCTGTGAGAGATGTGGCTGGTTTCATCAGCTGGTGCCTTGTGGACGTCCCAGTGATTACCGGCCACAAGAGCAGCTATTATTT
This sequence comes from Pseudomugil tenellus, assembly GCA_037177515.1. Lineage (NCBI taxonomy): Eukaryota > Metazoa > Chordata > Actinopteri > Atheriniformes > Pseudomugilidae > Pseudomugil > Pseudomugil tenellus. Next base: position 21,128,493 of record JBAMHX010000015.1, read on the forward strand.
GACTAACAAGCAAAGCTGAGGCTTACTGAAGACCCAGAGTGGATGCTTCACACTCGGAGTATGAGCCTGGTGTACAAAAGCATCAAAGCATCAGACCCAGAGCTGTCTCTGAGGAACAAAACCAGATTAGTTACAAAGCATCTGGTCATGCTTGCTGCTTTATTTCTGGAGGGTCAGCTACAGAGAAGGCATGCAGGCAGAGGCTGGCATCTGTTGGCCAGTTCTGAAATCCTTTACTCAAGTAAAAAATAAAAATATTGCAAAGTGAAGATAGACAGCAGCAGGGAAAAATGTATGAAAAAAGTTTGAACTCTTTAAAGCTTCATTTATTGACTTTTCTTTAGTGTTTTGAGGCAAGCAAGACTGATGAATAATGAAGTGTTTATTGCAGATGTGTTAATAAAAGCTTACATGACTTACATGTAAAGCATATATGTGAGATGACTTCTTCAACACCAGTTGTGTTTCATGACAAGAATGAATGCAGATTTGTTGCTCACAGTGAGAAATCGTGCATATCAACCATGTTTCGAGTCTCTATATTGATTTGAAGAAAATGAATGGGGCCCAAAGGACGTCTGGATAGGAATGTTAAACACATTCGGATTTTTAAAACAAATTGGCACGCATTGCGAAAAGGTCAGCTGGGATATTAAGTGTTTTGCTAAAATGCTAAAAGGACAAAAAGCACTGATAATGTCCTTTGAGTTCAAGTATAGTCAGCAAAATGTAAGAAAGTATTAAGCTTAGTGATTATGCTGACTGGTATTTCTTAAAACTGTTAATCTTAACCTGCAAAATAATGATAAAGGTCAAATAATGATAGCAAAAATAAGAGCAATGGGTTTAGTCTTCACAAATATGCTATGTAATACTAAAACAACATCTGAGTCTTTGTAAATACATCTGTTTATATTTGTAAGGTGACTTGAATTGAATGAATTTAACATTATGTTAGTTTTCTGGGATTATAATGTGGTGTCTGCACTAGACAGTTTATTAAAACACACCAACAACAATTCCAAATCTTCAAAAGCACTAGAGTTTTACGATAGGGTGAGTCCAATCCATGGCAGGGCTTCCTGCATTAATTATCAAAAAAAAACCCTATGCTGACTAGTGGCCCATGGTTCAGACAATTTCACACCAGGCAAAGCTTCGGAGACAAGCAGCATGTAGAATAAAACACAAGTGGCAGTTCAAAGCCTGGAAATGACAGAACTTCAAACAGGGGAGCGGGGTACAGTGAGCTGAAAGTGACAGCAGAAGGGGCAACAATCAGTCTGGGTCTCAGACTGATAAGAGAGGAGGGAAACATATGTCTGGTGAAGCGGTTTTGACAAAAGAACTCTTTTAATAGATAGTGGCAGTACAAGAAGAAATAAAAAACAAAACAAAACAAAACAACAAAAAAAGATAGTATTTTTTTAACCACACAAATAAATGCCAGAGGAAATATTACAGATTGAAAATGTAATCATGGAACTTCCTGCACTGTGTCTGGGCACTAACAACACTTGTAATGATATATATGAAAACATGAAATGGAATTGTAGTGTTGTGGGAGCTTTTTCTCTCTTTAAAGAACATCTCTATCAATCTAACATATTTCAATATATTTTCTGCATCACTCCACATGCTATCTCTCTAAGACTGATGACCGTGCCACAGCGTCTGACAAACAGATGAGGAGACACCAAAGAAGCACATTTTTCTTTTCAGATTGATAAATAGAAGACCTGTAAATGAAACTGGAATAAAGAGTATATTTGCTTATCAAGCGTAACTCCTATGTACAAGGCGTATGCTTGACAGGGCCGTGCGTGTTGTTTGAACATCAGTCATGTTCAGAGAGTAGGCCTACGTCCAAAGGCAAAGCAGCCCAGTAACAATATGCTATCCCCGAGGAACCAGAGAAAGGCTGTCAGATAAAATATGACAAGAGCACTGTCAGTTCACAAGCAGACATGTGTATGAAAGCCTGGAGGTGGGCCAGTGAAACATAAAAGCTGGACCTATGCAGTTTTTCTGATGGATGCATCAAAGAGGGGACGGTGGTGCATTCAAGCCATCTGATTATAAGTGAGTTAAAAAAAAAAACCTATATATTTTTTTAAACATTAGCATTTTTCTTGACATTGCTGAAATAACCAACTTTTAATGAAGATTGCTTTTTATTTTAAATAAACATATTGAAATAGGTTGTAATAGTCTTGCCTGACTGAGCAGAATTTATTAATTCCAACTGCAAATGAGACAGAAAACCAGCAAAACACCAAAGGACATGGGGCACGACGTGCATATCTAATATTTGAAAATCTCCTTGTCTGATTTCTCACCAAATTCTCAAGATGATAACATTTCTCTAATGGCCTAAGGTTCTGATTTCCTCACTAATATTCTCCTGTTGTAATAGAAACAAGAGCATTTATTTCACATCCTCTTCTTGCGGGCACATGTGTGATGTATGTATCCTTCAGAGCCTTCGGTACAGAGAGTTACTATTCAAGGAACAACCTTGTTTACTTCTTTTATCATGCATTTTATTTAGGCCTAATGCATGCTGCTAGTCACAGTGCCGCAGCATCTAATGAAAGTGATTTTAACATCATAGACCACATCTATCTTAAGATGGTATCCCACTGGGACTACAAATCTTTAGCGCGAGATTCTGTGGGCGACAAAAGCAAGAGCTGCGTTGGAGCAAATAGCACCAATTTCTGTTACCTTAAAAAAAAGACCATAAGCAATCACATAATATGTTTAAAGTTACACACAAAGCAACAAAACAACAAATCAGACTTGAAGCAAACGAGCACCGTAGAAGCCTCTGAAGAGGGTTTCAGTTGTAGAAATGAACTCTTCAGTATAAAGTAAATGAATGAAGAAAATGAAATTACTTTCACAACAAAATATTGGCTGCTAAATGCTTAAAAGAAATTATTGTAGTTTGGCCAATGCTGTAACAGTACTTACTTGTTAGTTGATGCTCTTGAACTATATCCAGATAAGCGTGAAAATTTATTAAGAAAAAACAAACACTACAAAAAAAAGTGGTTCATGCTCATGTATGCACTAGTTTTATCATGAACCCCTAATTAAGATTTATTGCACAGTTCTGTTGGGGAATTTCATATATTAGCTTAATTACCTTGCTCTTAATTAATGTCTAGCTGAAAGGTCTGAACATAAGAATGTCATTCTGACTTTAGTAAACAATCTGCAAGGCCAGCGTCCTTCCATCAGGGAAATGTTTAGATGAGACCTCGGTTGTGTTGTCATAGCCTAAGAACAGGCCCCTGATTGATACACATGACCAAACAAACAAAGGTGCCCCTAGTTGACTGGGGCTGAATAGTTCCAGACTTCTGTGTGACAACAGATCTCTGGAAAGATCCTCCCTGGGTTATAACCTTGTACCATGTCTGTATGTCTTAATGTATTGTCTCCTTCTTGTTTTAATGTATAATTTATGTTCAACTTCTTTTATTCTTCAACATTAAATGCATATTCTTCTCAATCTAAAGAAACCAGTGTCCTTGTCCTTGACAGGAATAACTGTCATTTACAGTTCAGTCTTATAATTAGCTAAACAGGACACGTAGCAGACTTTAACAATGTAAGTATCACTACAAAAACACAAAGAAGGCAAAGAGTACATTAATGAGAAGCTATCTAGAAAGTTCCATCACAAAGGGATAGGGAATATTGTAAGCTGTAAAAGTTGGACATGAAAAAATTCCATGGGAAGCTCTCCAGTTATGGAAAAAGATCCTCTGGTCAGATGAAAGTAGAAGGTAACTTTTTGACCTTTGAGGAAGATGGCTGTGTCTCAATTTAGGATTGAATGCAGATTCTTCTGCCTCTTGTGTCATACTGGCGCGCCAAGTGATGTCCCAATTGGAAGGGTACTTAGGATTTGCAATTCCAATGCACACATTGTGAGGGGTCGAAGTAGCTTAAAATAAAGGGTACATGCTATGTATCCTTTAGGGTCTCCGATCACCCAGGTCATTGCACGCAAGATGACAGAGAATGGGCAGCGGCTAAATAGCGAGGCATACAAATTTACATGTATGTATTTAGGTATGCTGTGTACGATTATGAAAGTGACAGAAAACAAAGGAACTATGAAAAGAACAAGTTGATCATATTGACAATTGTTGCATTCGTGGATTTAAAGGTGGATATCAGCTGTGTCCCACTTACTAATGTAGTTGCTAGACAACAGAGGTTTGGAGCACATGTGTAATGCTGGTACACTAGGTGGCTGTCTCATTTCAAAAGCCAGGCGCGCTTTAGAGTGTGTAAGATACGAAGTCTGCATACTTTGAAGTGGTCCAAACCTCTGTAGGAGACCGTTTTTCCTGTCAAGGACGAGGACACTGGTTTCTTTAGATTGAGAAGAATATATATTTAATAATGAAGATAAAAGAAGTTCAACATACAGTTAACATTGAAACATGAAGGGACAAAACATTATGACATACA
>JBAMHX010000015.1:21143392-21157519 GCA_037177515.1 Pseudomugil tenellus
TACATCACTCACATGTATGGAAGGAAAGATGACAACAGACCCCAGGTTAAAAAAAAGCGAAGTTCTCCTTTAACATGACAGATAACCTGGGTCACAGAGGTAACACATGCTGATAATAAAACCATGATGCAGTAAGTGCATATGGCGTGTATTAATGTCACGTCGTGTAAATTACCGTGACGGTCTTGATGCGACCACTGCCCTTGGTGCAGGTCCAACCGGATCTGTTGAACAAGAGGCTGCAGACCTCCCCTTCCAGGCAGGGAGCCATCTCACACCACTGACGGCTCCGCACGATTCGCGCTGTGAGGGTGAAAGACAAGAGGACAAAAAGGCAAATTAGACAGATTGACAGAGCCAAAGAAAAACTACCAAATGTCAACTTTTCCTGGAACAAACCCAACTGTCCTTTCTGAGTTCGGCAGACAGAAAAGCTTCCTCATGCGGATGTGTCTTTAATGAAGTTCTTGTTGAACTATTATGTCTGAATTGCCTGTGGTAGTAACCTTTACAAACCAGATGGTAGTCCATAAATTACCCTGTTGCTAATATTAAATATGTTTGCAGCTGCATAGAAAGATGACTTATTGCTACTGGCTTTATGTCACAATCTTTGACCCTGAAACTCTTTTCTAAGTACTTTAAGGAAAAGTTATTTGTGTGGCACAAAACTGTTGAGCAGAATTAAAAGATCATCTGTATAATTGATTTTCTGAAGCTGGACAATAACATTATGTTAATTCTATCATGAACATCTGGGTAACTATATTTTCATGTATAATTTTAGAAACTATAAAACGACCAGTTAAGATCAGAGTAAAAAGGGTTAGATGACTGCTACTGCATATTAAACTGATTCACAACCTTTTTGTATGATTTAGGTGATTAACTTTTATATAAAATGCATACATAAAGTTGGGGCCCATATAGATTGTATTTTTAATAATTGCATAATAGTCATTTACAGGATAAACCAGTTTATTTTCCCTTTTTAGTTTGTTTGATCACTTTGTTTTCTCCCTCTCTCACCACAATGAGACTCCACCATGAGGCTAAACCAGAATCTGTTGAAACAGTTGTCATCATATTCTGTTTTTTAGCATGTACATTTTTTTACATACTTTTGATACTTTTTGTCATTATTATTATGTAGCAATCATCAAATGGGTCACTGCTTTCTAAATCTGCTCTGTCCTTCTCCACACTTGTAGACTATAGCCCAAAGTAACACAGGCTAAAATGAAACTACTGGGGGATATTCATGAGATTCTCCTTCGTGAAATTGTCTCTTACATATGCAGCTGTGCTCCTAGCACCTATAAAGCACGAGTGCAAACATACGATTCATTCAGAGAAAATCACCCATTTGTGAAGCGCTAGCAACTGTATCTTTTGCTTATTACGTCATCTGTTCACAGCAGTCCAGCAGCGCTGTTGGAATAGATATTTTTCCTTTTTTCATGCAGTGGTGATTCTGCATTTGACTGCTTTAGGCTAAAACAAAAATACATTTCCTGTGCTATTCTAAAACATAGATTAGAGGTAGAGGATTTCAGAACAGTGAGGCAATGTTAAGCCTTCCTCCAGCCCTTCTTGAAGTTATTTGTCGGCAGTAGGTGACATACTGCCAGAGAGCGAGTGATGTTGGTGATGTTCTCATTCTCCCACTGCAGTCAGACTGCATGACATTGAATTAGCATTCGCCTGTAGTGAACGCTGATAAGCACTGATTGTTCTTTACACAGCGTGCTAAAGCAACACCGAAAGGTTATCGGCTCTCTCCGGACCTGACCAGGGCTGCTGCTCCTGCCAGCCCACGATCCCCTGAGGCAGCACATTGTGGAGCACAGTTACATGGTGGGTAAATTGAAAGAGAGGAACTACAATTCGTTGAATGTCCACAGGAGAGCTTAGAGAGGAACAGAGAGGGAAAAGAGGTATGGAAAGGGAGGCGTTGTGACATTTTTCTGTGAAGTATTCCTAGTCCAGGACGTGTTAACTACCTGAAATTGGTCTTTTGTGCTGTCAAGCTGGAATACCACTTTGATTTGTCATACTGTGGTATTTATCAACCTACCAAACAGCACCTATATAAATGTTAGGAATCTCTCTCAGACAACCACTTTTCTAAAAAAACAGACAAAGTGTTAAAACAAAACTATATTCTTGACAACTTTTAGTCTGCTCTCATCTCATCACACAGATGTCGAGGTGGAGCACAACAATCTAGAAATCTGTCAATTTATTAAGAACAACAAGCTCAAGAAAATATTAAAGTTTCACAACTTGATTCTGAAACAGAGCGGTCATTATGGCTTCACCCTGAGTGGAGAAGCAGAGAAATCTGAAGTGACCTTCCTCCTGACACAGCAACATGCCGTGGTGAATTTTCATTTTCACAGCTATCCGTCAGGCGCAACAAAGCGTAGATTTATCAGTCAGTTGCAGATGTAGTCTTGAGTACATTAGAAGGCCAGCAGAACTCAATTTCCAGGGTGTAGAATAAGAGCTGAGCTGGCAAAGCTGTGGGAGTGCTGACTAACCGAGCAGAGCATCAGCCCAACTAGCCCAGAGTGGTGGAGGCTAGCTAAAATAAATGCATTTTTCAGCTCCTGCCACCAAAGCTTTGCCTTTCTTATGTTTTTAATGCCATCAATGAAAGTGTGAGCTGATCTTAGATGACTTGATAAATCTCCTGCTTGCGCTAGGTGTGGAGAGGTCACGCAGCCTTGGTGGAGAATGACAGAGCTGCAGAGCTCCAGCAACAACATCATGAATAACACACACAGCTTCACAATGGGACGGTTGCAGCTTGACTTTAACCTGTCTTTATTCATCAAAGCCATCTCTTCAACTTACTGGCACACTTGATGCAGTACAAGCACTCACTTGACGTGATCTGTATACAGGTGCGCCTTAAAGTTTCTGTGTCGAAGCTTAACATTTATCTGGTGCCACGATATTTTTCCTTAGAGATTGTGTTATGTGACATGGATATATAATAAACCAGGTTAGTTGCATCACTAAACCAGGGCAAATGGCTGGAAATAGCTCTAATAATCAGCTTTGTGTTAAAATTTTTGATAATTTTCAACCTTTGGAGAACTGTCTCACTGTTCCCGATGGTGGCAGTGTGCAGTAGCAGCGGTGGTAAAACATCTGGCTGTGGTGCTTGGAAGAGAAACAGAGGGTCTGGCTGGCTGACACCTGGGTGGCCCATCCTGTTGACGTTGCTGTCAGAGTCCCATCCCATCACTGTAGATGTCGAGCCAAGCTTGTCAACTGCCAAGCTTCCCGCAGGGGTACGGCTCTGGACCTCCAACTAGATCCCTCGTAAGACCATCTGTACCCCTGTGCATTAGTGCCAAGCCCTACCCAGCACAACACAGTGCTGCCAGACGAGACTTATAGCACAAAGAGCAGAGGGGATGGATAAGGGGGGGGGCACAACAGTACCTTCTAAAGCAATGACTATTAATCTGATTAGATTTCTGCTAGAGCAGACCAAAAATAATCCATCATGGGAAAACAACTTGAAACCTATTTAGATATGTCATAAAATATTCATAACAATGCGACATAAAGAGAAGAAGAAATCACAATAATTTTGTGTTTCTTAATAATTACTTTTTCCCCTAGAAATCCACCAACTCAATAAACTAGCTAGCTTAGCATGACACCAGACATCAAAGTCTTTACTGTTTTTCTATTAAGCTTCATTCATAAAGCACCTTGATCTCTGAATGACCTTTAATAGCTTTATGTTATATATATGTATTTTGCATTTTTCTGTGTCAAATTATAGGATAAAATTAAACAATAAAAGGGATGAGTTGTGTTATAATGGGTTAGTATTGCAGTATCTTAAGATTTCAGGCTGCAGTGTTTTCTTCCTTTAAAGGGCATTTTGTAAACTGACACACATTTCCAAATGGTGTTGCACTGATGTAGCAGGTTTTGACATTTATCTTAAATATTTCAGAAGAGTCTAAGCTGGGCGTCCAATTTAAAGCCAGAAGCCGGATCATCCTTAATATCCAGTTATAATAGAAAAAAAATCAATCGGAGCTATCAAGCAAATTAAAGATTTTTGTTTAATCTAAAAATTATCATTTTGTTTCAGTCTTTTATTTGACCTTTTTCCTTTGTGAACTTATTTTTTCAAATGCATTTGGATATAGATATTTTAAAACCCAGTTTTTGTGTGAAGGTCAATGCTTCCATCCAGCATCTAAACAGACTTGGTGCAGCGTCCAGACTCTTATAATGGTAGCCATCAAGCTTCATACGATCACAGTGTGATGTAGTGGCATGGCAACAACGAACCAGGCAGAGAAAGGCAGCGGGAAAGACTCGGGGAGCAGATTAGAGTGAGGAGCAAGGAGGCAAGCTGGGAAAAGCGCATAATCCTCCTGTGTACAGTCGGCAAACTAAACCTGCACAACACTGACATGCAGCAGCACAAAAAGAGGGCAAAAAAGCTTGAAATATGTCCTAAAAAAGGCTAACAAAAGAAGTCGCAGAAAAACCTACTGCACTTCCTACAGTGAAACAAACTGCTAAGTGAATAAAAATAAATGAGGTATAACAGGGTAAACATGTCATACTGCCAGAGCGATGCGGCTGCCATCCGGGCCAGATAGTGAACAAAGTCACTTTAAGAATATTTAAACATACTTCATTTATTTTAAAACTTGGGTAAACTAGCTGACATATAATTATGCAAGTGAGAATGTCGGCGTGATGGCAATGGAGCTTAAAACATTTGTCCAATTGTATCTTTTAAGCCAGACCAGCTGCAGACTATTGAAAAATAAGCTTTGGATGGTGAATGTAGCTGTGAAGATGGGTCTCTCCAGGCTGAACTCATTTCATAAAGTTACACATCCAAGCTCAGACAGATCTGCAGTCAGTGCAGTGCAACCTCTGTTATTAGCTTGCATCCAGATTAATGGCAAGTCCAATCTAACGCACGCATCGGGTCCTTGAAGTGTATTTGCAGCTCAAAAATGGCTGGTTAAGCATAACTAAGGGTAGTGATGATTAAGAATTGCATCAGATACACAGTTTATTTTATCCTTATATGAACTTAATAGCACTCGGTTCAAATGATGTATCGGTGTTTGACTACTGCTCAATTTACCATTTTGAAAATGCAATCCAGTCACCAAAATATGTTGTCTTTTTCACATAACATGTGATGTGGCTCGCTTGTGTTTTCTTTTTTTCTTTTGGGACAAAAGCACAAATAATTTTAGGTTAAGCGTGAACATTAGCCAACATTAACCAACCAACCAACCAACAGAGCCTCATGTAGCTGTGGGCTGTGGAAGCAGATAAATTACTTGCTTTGATGGTGTTGTTTCAACCTGGGGTGAATCCTGGGCTGTCACTTTTTTTTTAGTCCTTTTATTGGTTTGCATTCACCCTAAACACACGATTATGTTTTGTTAAATAAAACAAGTAATAAGTTAAGGGAATAACATACTTGGCAAAGGTTAAGACATAAGCTACTTGCATTAAAGGAAAGTCTGATCATCAGGCATGAAGACACAGAGTTCACACATTTTAAAAACCCAACATATATACATATTAAACTTTGGATGTATTATTGGTTTCCAGAGATGTAAAACAAAAAACATTGACTGTGTGCCAATAACTGGGAGTGATGGTTAATATGCAGCCTTGACTGATAATTATATTTGCTCGAATATTACATATGTACATAGAATATTTTGTTGAAAAAAAGTCTGATTGGAGGCAGCAAATCATGACAAATTAGATGTAATTATGTCATTTGCTGAAATTATTTTAATTTGAGCATGAATCGATCTCAAAATTATATTTCTTTCTTTTTGTGCTTTCACTTGTGTGGAAGTCCTACATTTTTGAGCCATTGCAGCACCTGCGTTATTCCCTTCATTTATGGCTCGTTTTTTAAAAAAATATCACAAGATTTTGCACCCAAAAACAAATCTTATGCCATTACAAAATGTCACTGCACTAAACCAAATGAGATAGATTGTGCCGGACAGATTGTGAAAACTGAATGCATTTGGCACTGCAGCACCTCTGAATCTCTGCTATAGAAAAATGAACAATAATTGTCAGAAAAACGTGTTCCTTTAACACTTTCCAAAATAAGCTTCCTTCAGTTTTTTTTAAACATTTTCTTTGATGACTTTTACATATTGACAGTGCATATCCCACTGCAATTAAAGGCTGCATTATTTATTTGGCACATGGAGTAATTGCTGTATACTTGTTATAGATTACAAAGCATATTGTGTGTATTACAATTACATCTTGTTCCTGCTTCCCTCTAAGTTTAGACTAAGATGATAATTATGCAGCAGTGCAAAGACAGACTAAAGAAATGTCAATTAAAAGTAAAATAATTGTAACATGCTCTTCAAAATGAAATGCAGGTTTTGTTTTTCAGTAAAAGTAACTCCTCTGTCAAAGGTTCACAAAAAGAAAAGTAATCCCTTCCTGAGACTTAAGAATTCTATTAAATTTGGCTAATTGAGAATAAATGCTTGTTGTGTGAAAAACACATATAAATATAAACATATAAATATAAAGTTTATGCTAAGTAGAGGGAGGCAATCTAAACACGCAAACTGACATTAAAGATGGATAAAACTGGTACTTCTCCAAACTAAAGCCCAGAGACCACACCTGCACACAAGGAGTGTTGTATTTCTGTGCTATATGAAGAAATAGCAGTGTAAATCCAAATGATGATGGACACCAGTTCCACTGTCAGCAGGAAATCTAAATGTGACCCTGTGAGCAACAAGTACCATCTTTAATGCACTAGCTGTTAATGGAGCGTAGGGTGTGGTGTGGCAGGAAGCCAGAAATAATTAATTTCCTGCCGCTGTAATCATAGTTCTATGTAAATTAATCAGCATCTGTGGGGTGTTACAGGGAAATGTCTGCCGAGAGGGAGTGGTAGTTAAAAGCCTTGTGAGGAGAGGGTGGGGGGTTGGTTGTGTGTGACACTGGCTGTGAGACAGTGGTCGTGAGTCAAGCCTATTAGATTAAAGCTAACATGAGTCATTGCATGATGGAACTAATGGCACATCTGATGCGCATGATTGTGATACTGTGAGATCCAATCAAACCTTGGCCCTTCCAATCCTTTCATCTTTCTTATCACCCTTAACCAGATACTATCCAATAACACAGAGAGGCCTCTAAAGTATAAACTCTTATCTACAAAGTGGATGAACATTACACAATCTTCATTACAGGTGATCGTTATTAAAATGGAATTAAAAACACAGGGGAGAAAGGAGAAGTTGATTTCAACCTCATGCACAACAAAGGAGGCACAAATCAGTTGCTAATTTGCTGATGTACAGACTGACTAAAGAATGCCTAATGCAGACAACCAATTACACAGTTAGGAGTCAAACAGTCCAAAAGGAATGAAAGAGAGAGACATGCAAAGTGATTATTGATTGGCTGGTTAAACAACCAAATTACATTGACACTTACTTTTAATTGAGAAAGAAAGAAGTTCATATATTGTGTTTTACCTACATTTTTTTTGAGGAGGTTGAGCTACTTTTCATCCTGCGCTGAAGTTTGGGTGATACTACTTGGAACAAAGATGCTAGTTTTCATGAAATACCAAATGTGTGTTAAGGTTGAACATCATAAAATTGAACTAGAGATAAATTTAATCCTTAAGTTCTGGACAACATGGATCGGGCGAGGGCTTTGATATCGCCAGTTCCACTCTGACTAAAAAAAGAAAAACATGTATAAACAACTGAGTCAGAAAAATTACAAAATGTACACAATGATGAGATTGTTTTCTTAAACAGAATTTCTGCTTGATAGAAATATGGTCAATAAAGCATTTTTTTTAAAGTTGACTTTTTAAACAGTTTTATTACTTTTTCAAGAAAAAAAGAAAGTGCAATTACTGAGAAAAACAAGTGCATTTTATTCTTATGGCCAAGATGTAAAGCTTGGGTGTTTCACTGAAATGGGGGCCATAATGGAACACAGGCATCATTAACGGTAAAAGTTACACCTGCATGAGCTTCTCCTCATGTGATTTTTCATTGTGTTCTTGTTATGTCAAAGTGTCTGTGCTGGAAAAATCCGTTTAATGATTCCACCGCTGATTTCATGTACTACTGCTGCATTTTAATGATGCATTATATTGTTAATCTATTTAACTGAAGGTTCTGTGTGTTAATGAAATAAGACAACTGCAAAAATAAGGCGGTTACAACCCAATGTGTCTTTAAAGAGGGTTTGTAATAATAGCACATAGTTCTGTGACTGTATTGCGATGATGTCAATATTGGTTTATTTTCTAACATGATTGCTTCCATGACTCGTGGGAATTCTCCTCATTGGAAATCTCACTGCTAAGCCTGTAGACTGCTAACTTGGCTCGCTTACTACAGCTTGAATTTAAGAATTTTCACACTTCTGCACTTTTAAATGTCATAAGATGGCCCTGAGCACTTGCTGTCCATGCTTTCTGAAAGTCTTTCAAAATGTTTCAGCCAGTTAAGCAACTAACCAACTTAAGAGGATTTTGTTTTCTGCTTGTTAAGTCACCTAATGTAAGTTGTTTCTATATATATCAATTCAGCATAAAAGCATTTCTAAGCTCAATCTTTTGGTATTCTGTTAGAAGAAGCTTATCATAACTGTCACTTTTCTTTCCACCTTTAGTTGTTTCCAGAAAAAAATATAGATTATATTATATATTATAGTCTATGGTAACATATGACAGGAGTAAAATAGAATTTTTGCAGAAACAAGTCAGCATCCTAAGAGTTATTCGCTGTAACTTGGCACTTTTAATCAGTGTGTGGTGTGTCCTTTAGAAAAATGAGGAAAGTGGATAAGCAAAGGACAAAAAAAGAAGTGTCAGGAATAAAAACTGACTGCAACAGAGGGCCACTATCTGACTGGAGGTGACAGAATAAAGAATAGGAAAAAAAACAAATCTAGCAAAAACCTGACACAGGACCTGAGAGATGTGTCTAGACCTTCAGCTGATCCATCTACTGTCCACTGAAACTTAATCAGAAAGAGTCTCCGTGGAAGGGTAGCTGTCAAAGTGGCATTTTTAAGGATTAAAAATAGGCAGAAAATGCTGAGGTACACTAAAATAATGAAAGTCTGCACAGAAAATGTGTGGTAACAGGTCTTGTAGAGTGATGAATCCTGCCCAGGACCCAGACCTCAACATTACTGAAGCAATGATAGATAATGGAACAAAATACAGACAACATCCAGAGAAATTAAATGTCCTGTGGAACTATTCCTGAAGAGTGTTTAGAGAAATTACAGAAATGTTTGTCGAAGTGGTTCAGACACAGTTTGAACCACCATAAACCATGAAGTCACACCAACCATACTGACTTTAAAGCTGTTGAAATTTTTGTATTTCTATTTGTGTTTGCTTAAAAAACAAAAACAAACAAAAAACTGCACACTTTTTCTTGGACTTCTTGGACTAAAAATCTTATATAAATCTGTGAGTAAACTTATATAAGTAAATACAGCTGCATTATATTATAAATACTTTAATAGTTTCCTTGTTGATCAATCAGAAAGCTGGCAGTGAGAGCCAATCTGCTTTTACTAGCAGTGCATGTCTAGCACATTCAAAAGCAAATCAATTATCTGATTTTGCACTTGTTAACATTCCTCAGAGACACAGATACACACGCTGGGAAGCATACTTTCTTGTCTTGACATGAATAAAGTGAGAAGATTAATAGGGCTTTCAATCAAGCCCATTAAAACCATACAACAGTTGGATTATTTATTTTAGCATTGTGAATTGAACCAGGGGGAAATTTTTGGCATTGCAAATTAAAATCTGTCTGAGGGCACATTTAGATGTGTCTTCATCTAAATTCCAGTATTCTCAAGGACCAGCTCAGGATCCATTTTTCACTTTTAAATAATGACTTTTCCATCAAGTGGTATTAATTTTCCTAAAGACAGGTAAAATATCCTTTTTAGTGAATATATCTCACTTTTTAATGACCTGGTCTGTTGTCTTGGCTCGTGTCAGCTAAAATCTGGAACATCTGCCCTCCCCCGGGTTAGACAAGTCATTCAACTCACCATCCACACAGGCCGGCCTCGCCCGGGTGGTGCCAGCGATCTGGCCTCTCCGGCAGGCGCAGCGAGCAGTCTGCCTGGCGATGGTCCGTCTGGGAACACTGCTGTCTCTGTTGAGCATCACTATCTCACAGGTTCCCACCACCAACTGGCCTGCCAAACACAGCAGTGAGGAGCAAAAAACATCACATTAGCATAATGAGACTGTAATGAAGACATTACAGAGGAGCAACCAGGACCAACAGCATGCAGCCTGTTGTTTGCATGGAACCTATTTCTTGGTTTATAACTCTAATTTAAGATCTCGAAAAGAAAAATGAGAAAGTGATTTCAGTAGTTTAGAGGCAGCAGGCCAGATTGCTTCTTCTGTGAGGCTGGATGATAAGAATGTGATATAATGATCATCTGGTAAACAAAGATCCCACAAGAATGTTAAAAGGAAGTTGGTGATTTGGGAATTCATGACAGCACGTTAAGAGTTTTATAAGTCATCAACTTTCAAATTGGAAAGTATCATCAAAAAGGAACAGAGGGCAAGATGAAATCCAGAATTTATTGTGCAAAATTCCCTTTCTAAGTTTTTTTAACAGTCATATGTGACTCCCACATCCTGTGTGAGGACTCTAACAATTTTTCAACAAATGTGTGCTCAAACAGATGAGTCAGACATCTTTCCTGTTGACCATCTTTCCCCATTAAATCAAATAACCACTCCCCCCAGTGTGGATATACTACCTTTGACTCCGCCCCTGATTGGCTGAGCCTTTCCTCTAAAATCCCAAAGCTTGCGCCAGCAATAGGCACATCTTCTCACCAAGAGGGGTGTGGGAGTGGACAGGCACAGCTCAGAACAAATGGCTTCTGACGCAACACTGTGAAGACTCCCCCGCCCCTACGTGAAAACATAGGGCGCCATCTCCCCCAGTAAGTGTGTATGCCACTATTGCTGCGCTGTCGTTAACAGACACACCGCCCATACACCAACGACAGAAGGTGCCTCTCTGGCTGCTTAGTACAGGCGGAATGGATGAGTGAGAGGAGTAGAGAGCAAACAGCAGAAATGCAAAACAAGCCTTTCACATTTCCAAGTAGAAACATTACAGTAAGAAATGAGTGGAATGGCAAAACTTAGTTAAGTGCATGTTACAAAATGCACAATACTATTATAGAGGTGCATATGATAGACTGTCAAACAGCAAATATAGCAAAATATGGAACCTTTAAACGTTCAGACACCGAAGCAAGGCACTCATGGAATGGCTGAAATATAGAACACTAATGGTTTATTTGTTTATTAATGGTTTATTTGTGGCAATACACATTGAAAACTATGATAATGGACCTCTGACACTACTATGAAATTGTTGAAAAAAGTCCAATACTGGACGTTTATTGCTTTCCATAGAAGGACCACCTGCACCTTTTGTTCATTAGGAGTCAAAGTGGAACTATCCCAACATTTAGGACTAGAACGCCTCAGGTAAAGAGGTAAATTTAGATGCTTTGGACAAAACTCAGATGGTAATCAATGCCTTACTCACACAAACTATTTGAAGCCACTATTTCCTATGTGCATGCTTTCACATGTCCCCAAAGGACATGACAAGACTATATTTCAAAATATTAAAAATTCCCTACAGGATTTCTTTCCTTACTTGATTATATGAGATTAATATAAGTCTGTTAAAGAGAAAGGAGGCTGTTTCTATGACAAACAGACCAATTTTAAAGCCAAGCTAAGTTCAACTGAAATAGAAAATACACTGTATGTCTCAGAGCGAAGGCTACCTCCCTCTCACCTATCTGTGATATGTCTGAGGTACAATTTCAATGTTCAATCCAAGCAGAGAGAATCACTGCAGGATATTTACAGCAATGCAAACTAATGGATAGCGTAGCAGCCAAGGAAAAAGTTATCCCTTCATCAATTCCATTTGAAGAAATATTGCTTGGGGCAATTCAGGTTGTTAAACAAAAAAATACCTCATTTCCTTGACATCAGGAGACTTCAGAGTCTTAACAAAAGTAACATTTAAAACACTCTTTAAAGGTATTTGATCAAGTTCTTACTCAGAAAACCTGCATGAGAAATAATATTTTCTTTTGAATCCTGTTCAAGACACTGAATGAGTCATATAAACTCCATTACGAGCACAGCATGAATTTCTAGTCACAAGAGCCCTGATGTGCATAAACTTGATGTGCTAAACTGTTCTTACAGCAAAGAGATATGTTCTTTGTTTACCACTGCAGCTCACACAGGCCTTCCTGGTATGGTTGAAGGACTTATTAATAGTATTGTGTTTAATAGGTTAACAAGCTTTAATCACAATAATGTGCTCGAGGCATCGACTGCTCTGAAAGAACAAATGTCACAGTGTAGATGACTCATTTCCTGTGCGCCATTTGTCATTTCAAACCAACAATATTGAATTCTCACAGTGCTGAGAAAACTCATCAATAACCTGCTGAATGATGTGTGAGTGTGAAAGCAGCAACTCTGATTTAGTCAACATAATTAGAGGCTGCACTAGTAAAGCCCAGATAAGTATAATAATGATCCAGGAAAAGCGACATTGTTACCTCCTTTTAAAAATATTTTTGTTAAATAGGAAGATGCCAGAGGAATGAAATAAAATCAACTTGCTGCAGATCATGTAAGGTAAATCCTTAACATTCACCAACCATCACCCCTCATTCTGCTGTTTCTAGTCACTCTAAAGCACTCTCAGAGGTTCATTAAGTGAGCATGAAATGAGTGCAATGATGGTAAAGGTTGAAAGGGTTGTTGATCAACACAAATGACTCATAAAATTACCTGAGCCAGTGCTGATGCGTCCAAGATTCAGACATGACTACCTTACAGAGCGCAATATCAGAAAAGAAGGTTTATGGTGACTTTTCTGTTCCAAGAATCACCTGCTTTAAATGTTAAAAAGCACAGGCTTGGTTGGCGATGTACAGGAATCTTATAGGCCTGCTGTCTCAGTTTCAAACATTGCTAATATTAATCTTCAGTGAGCACCAGACAGGATTTTAATGTTGACTTGCAGTCTGGATGTCCATGACATGATAGAAATGTGTTCATATCATGTTGTGAAAAGAAAGGTGGGATTGGTTCACTCACTAGTGGATGAAATGCCATCTAGAAGACAGTTATTGTTGTAAAACGTCATAGATATTAAACAAAATATAAACTGTGTGTTTTATAAGATAACTAAGTTGGATTTCCAGCTTTGCCTGGCAGAGGTGAATATTTTTTGCCATATAAATGTGTTAAAGAAAAAAAAGCAATTATTCAGCATGATTAATTGTTAATTAATTAATTAAATACAGCTTTGACTACTCCCCATTTTTTCCAGTGTTGTCCTCGCTCTTGTATCAGGCCTACAATATTGTGTTGATTCTAAAATTGCTAAAACGATTCAGTGACTCAGTAGTTTACAAAAGACGGGCTTAAATCAAATCCTCTGTTGTTATTCCCCACAGCATTATCATTGTTCTTATTACCAATTCTGGTTAAATCCAGGTATAATTTCAATGCTAATAAATTCAAAGCCACTGTAAAATGCTCACACGGTGCTGTCCAAGAAACAACTTCCAAGGTCCAAGATGAGTTTAGCTAAACATTGCTGGGCATATTTATGGTCACAGTGGCAGAATCCTTCTGTTCTTGAAGAACCCCATTAATCTTGTGAAAGATTTTTTCCTTTCACTTTGCTTTCCTGACGTGAAGTGCCCGCCGTCGTAACAGCTCCAACCTGGATATCAGTTCTCAGGTGAGTGGCCGGGGTTGCAATTCTCAGTGGCCGCCCAAACTTTGTGTTTTTACATAAAAGTAGCACCTCAAGCAATCTTGAGAGTCATAAAACACAATCACCTCCATAAAGAACCGGAATGCAAATTTTATTTCAGTGCATCAGCCACACTGCCACCACTTAGTGGGGGGGGGGGGGGGGGGGGGGGGGGGGGGGGGGGGGGGGGGGGGGGGGGGGGGGGGGGGGGGGGGGGGGG
>JBAMHX010000015.1:21157542-21174470 GCA_037177515.1 Pseudomugil tenellus
GGGGGGGAAAGGCTTCTGGGGGGGGGAGGTTTTTGGGGGGAGAAAAGGCCACCCCTGGGTGACCCCCCCCCCCCCCCCCCCCCCACACACACACACACACACTCTCGCTTTTTGCTGAGGAGATGAGGAGAGTCCCTGTAAACCTGATGGCTGCTTGAAGGACTGAGATGCCACCAGATATCAGCACTCTGCCGTGATTTAACAATGAGCAGCTGAATGGGTTTCATGCAATAAGCCTGAAGCAAAAGAAGAGCAAGACAGCGGGGGAGTTGAAGTAGAGACTTACGTAGCGAATGGGTGGGGGCTGCTTTAAAAAGTGCTCATAGATATGGCCAGAGCTCCATCACACGTACAGAATCTAATTCATGTGACAGGGTTTTCTCTCTCTTCTCAATGTGAAGACACTTAGCCTCTTCTCTATTTCCCCATGTTGAAATCCACATATAAACGAGGCAGTAAGGAGCCTGTGAAGGATGGCGATAGTTGCCGACCGCCTGGCTCTGGATCCTGTCAAAAACCACACATAGAGGACTGCAAGATGCTGACATAGACCACAGAGGCTGGCTCTCAGCGCTGACTGGCAGCCTGATGACCTTATTCCCGAGTCACAACACTGTACGAGTGCAAAGTGCTAGCACACACAAGAGTCCAAACACACAGCTTAGAGCGAAGATGCAAGCTTGCTCTACATATCACTGCTCTGATCAGAGACATTACAAATCACCAAAGTATAGACGTGCATATATCTTAATATTTCTATCTTAACGGGTTGCTTTCACAATGTTCCCCTGAGTCACTGTACATCATTCCAGGCCTGAAAGGTGGTGGGCATGATACGGTTATTAAACTCTAGACACACTGTTGTTGCAGACCCTGTTGAGGACAGACAGTTGAGGTAACCAATAAACCCTCCATGCATTCTTGCTTATCTGTTTTTTTCGGTTTGTCCCTTTAATTAAAACTGTGCAGAAACATTAGTACTTAGTAGCGACTGATAAAATTCTTGTTATCAGATTTAACAGGCAATCACATTAAACACGGGTCTACACTGCTCCACTACAAGTGAAATCAGACAGGGAGCTGGAGCAAAAGGCTCTGCTTCTCCTCAGGGAATTTTGCCATAAAATTATATGACAAGCTGTAGTGAATGAACTATGACATGGATTCCATTTCCATATTAAAACAATCTTCTCTTACGGACCATAATTACTGACAGGATGCTAAGGATGGAAGTAATGTTTTATTGCAAAGAGAGCATTTACAAAAAAGTGTTGCTCCATATTTATTTAAAAACCCACTTTTTGTAGAGCCAGAATGAGTTAATTATTTATTCCAAAATGTGTTGTATTTGGTATTATTCTCTAAGGATACAGCCATATAACAGAGCTCCTTTTTGTTGGCTCAGCATAAATATCTTGGCATTGATTTTACCCAGTTTTCTAATCAGACGCTAATCACCACACTGACATACAGTATTAAGTCTGAGTTTTTATTTTAACTGCATTGCATGTATCTGACTGACAAAAGTGCTGCTGCCAACGAGCCACCAGCATGGACAGCATGATAATCATATTATCATGTATAAACTCAGAAGACAGATCTTTTATGGAAGATTAAAAACATTGTGGGAAGCATTTTAAATATTCATGGTGAAGGTAATCAGTCAAAATTGATTTGTAGTGACTGTGGTTATCAAAATTTAAAATGTAATTAGAAATGCAGTGATCATAAGCAGGCACCCATCTCACGCTGATTACAACAGATTTATGCTTTTTTAAAAAGCCTGATGTTTAGAGCTGCAACTAATGAATTGTGATTTAAATTAAAAATTAGCAAAAAAAAAAAAGAGAGATAACTTCTTATGCAGTTCAGCTGAAAATTAAACATTTTGTCACTAAGTATCAGGTAGAAGGTTGTCACTTCATTTAGACTGAAAGAAACAAACCACAAAATGCACCTCAACTGTACGACCTTGTGCGGCCATGCTGAGGATGAAAAATAATGAAAAACTGTTTTATTCCACTTCAACAGTGCAAACCCAGAAATATTGAATCTGCAATGGAAAAAGAGCAAATAATCACATTTAAGCTACTGCCAGAGTACCACAAATTATTCAGTCTTTGGAGGCACAAATATTTCACAAATATGAGTTACATTCCCCAGTTCTCCTTTATTTACACTTCTTTGGTACATTCAGAGCTTCAAACTATGTGTGTGTGTGTGTGTGTGTGTGTGTGTGTGTGTGCGTGTGTGTGTGTGTTTTGCTAAAGTTAGAACAAACTAAGGAGTCCTAAGGAGGAGGACAGTCTAGCAAACCATGTGAGACCTGTACGTTTTGGAGATGCAGCTCTGTGGATTGGGTTTGTCTCCTACAGATGCCATCAGATCCCATCAAGTTGGTATCTGGGGAGTTTGGCTGTAGGTGTACACTTCAGATGTTTTATGCTCATTGAGCCATTCCTGGGAGAGGCTTTCCCAGTATGACTAGTCTGAAAACATGTTTCTTCTTCTTCAGCCAGCGTGGCATCAATACTGCATCCACACTGCAATGTAATGCAGTGCACAATAATGCACGGACGGACGGACGGACGGACAGATAGAATCTTATGAAATTATGTTGCATTATCATAAAATCATTTTCTGATGATTTACTGTGTTGACTTAAAAAAATGGCAAATAAATGGCAGCGGCTTTTGAGTCTGGTGCTCAAAAAAAAAAAGGAACAAAGGGGCTGAAGAACATAAATGTGGTCATTGTTTGGATTATCCACATGATTTGCCATTACTTCTACTGAATAATCCATTTTTTAATGTATTCATCTTCATTCAGTGCTTCATATGCACATCTAAAACAAGCTAGTCACCACTCTGGCATGAATATGATTCTGCATCACCTGAATAGGAGAGAGGCTAATAAATCCAAACCCACAAACAGAGAGGTAATCTCTGTAACTTTTCGTGATTAATCTTCCACTGCTGCTTTCATTTTGACAACAGTGCTAAGACTTAACCTTTCCTTCATGTCTGTTCTAATCTCACAGCTCTGTTTGTTTACAACAACACAGGATGACATCAAACAGCAATCTTACTTGACTGAGCATATGCTAGTCAAGACAGCTGCAGCCAAGTGCATCTCATTACCTTAACACCACTTGACGTGAGCGGCGGAGTAGGTACCGTGTAATAGGACACCAGGTGAGAGAAGCAGATGTTTGAATGACCCCATACTACATGCTTCCTGACACCCCTGTGATCTTTTACAGCTAAAAAAAAAGTAGGGCAACAGAGCAGTGGAGCGAATCATGTGCTTTATATTAATGTATTTGGTTTTAAGGGAATACCACAGCTTGATTTTCTAGGCTGTGTGAACACACAACAGCAATTCCATCTATATTTATGCAACTGAACAACTCCCTGTCTCTGTACTGGTCCCTGAGCAGGCAAATTATTCTAAAGTAGTCAGAAATGAATGCAGAACAATGATGTAAGGGAAAAAGTGAGCAGCTGCATTGACTCCAACAGGAACGCTTTGTTTTGTGTTATTACAGGACGAAACACCTTTATCCAGTCTGCACTCAGCCTGCCTTTATTGTCCTCATGAGCATTTTTTCCCCCCTTTTTTTGCTCTCACATTCTAGTCACATGTCAGGTTGTCGTTTCTGCTCTAAAAAAGCTGCACATGTTTGAATGAGTATTACGTTTGAGTCTGAATCTTTAAAGCTGCATGAAGCACGATTTTTATGCACTCACAAGCACCCACTGGGGCTGCAAAGAAAGAGAGACAAGTATAGCACCTCCGACAACTGAGACACTAAAGCTGTGATCTGTTTGCCTCAAATTTAATTTTCATGTCAGGTGTGTACACTGTTTCACCCACGGGTAATGACAGATTGAAACTTTTGGTAACGTCACTAGGATGGTGCACCCCTGGGAGAAAAAGGGGACTCAACAATTTTAGATCATTTGCTTTCACAGCAGAAGAGAAGAGCATATACCATATATCTGTAGGTTTCATCTTACAGGACGCCTAGAGTCTTGTATCTCAGTTATTTTGCACAGTTTGGCAGCACTTGTATGACATTGCCAAAGGCAGCCTTTAAAAAGGAAATGTTCTTCTTACATACTTTGCCTGCAAACTGGACAAACGGTATAATCCAGGTCTGACTTGTGGTCCTAGAGTACACCTGATGAACAAAGGAGGTGGCATTGCATAGATTTCTGCTGCAATGACACAGCAGAGTCGCAGGGATATTACAGTGTCAAGTGCACCGATACAAGTGGTTGTGGATGAATACAAGCTTGAGGCATAAAGAATGAATGTGCAATATGCTCTGCAAAGCAAACAGCAGCTTTGATGACTGTACAGCAGAGACCACTGTAAAGCACAGTGACTCACTTCAGATTTCACCCAGAAAGCCCTCCAGGATGGCCTCCGTCTTTAATGCAAACACAGTGGAAATGGTGAGCATCAGCAGACTATTATGGCCCCCATAAGTGCTGTACAGTAATGTGTGATAGCGCCAGGACTGCGGATTTAAAGTTCAATCCCGCCCAGAAAAAAAAAAAAAAAGATCACAGCATCGGACATAAAATAAAACAGGACACAAAACGGAGGGAACGTAACTCAAATCATTTACAGCACTCTGCCAATGATGGAGCAGTTTCAAGCCCAGAGATTTCTGCAGAGAAAATAACAATGCAGATAGGCGCCGAGCGGCGCGCTACACTCTACCACAAGGGAGGTCAAAGCTGACGGCTAGAAAGAATTCATATTCAGGGAGCTATGAAATATGAGCTTTGTGCGCTGCCAAATTGATTTAGCTGTAAAAATTCTTTTCATTTTGTTCCATAAAGATGCTCATACTTTTAAAGCTCCACAGCCTTGCAGAAGAGCCCTCTATGATATGCTTACAATTTACAGCCAAGGTCATAATCTGAGCAAGACTTCTTTTGCATGCTTAATGCTGCCTTGAAAAAAGACTGAAATGGAAATCATGGTTTCAAAAAAAGTTAGTAATTCTCTGGTACTCTGATTAGTTTAATGCTTGGGTGGATCGGCCCTGCTTCCTGAGTTAAAAGAGAATACCAGCCAAAGATTTTTAAATTCATCCTTCTGGTTCCCCATGATGACATACTGTCTCACACAAAGAAGCTGATTTGTTAAAAGCATGATAGCATGAGGAATAAATTACCAGGATAAAATCTCTCTGGTTTGTGAAAGACATTTGGACTGTGTGAGTCTCATCAATGGATCACTGCACTGATTGTAAAGCTGCAGTGAGTCACTTTAAAATTTACTGACACCGCCTGTAGACATATTTCATAAATGTGAGCTGTCTTTTTCCCCAACAGCTTCTGCAGCACGACAGGGTGACAGGATAGATTGTTGCAATGATTGGATTATTCAAACAAATCAAGATGACACAGTAATTATGATGTGACAAAAGCTGTAAAAAGATGTGCTACTGTCTGTTGCTCGAGATGACATCAAGTAAAGGATACAACTTGGTAGATCAGTTTTAGCCACTTGGTTCATCCACCTTTTGTTTTAATAAATATATTTCCTGATTCAACACTTTTAAATTCTAGATAGTGTAAATACAATATGAACTTATGTTCTAAAGTTAAATGAATAAATATGGCATTAAATAAATGCTGGCTCGCTATAACACACAGTCTGGTATGTGAATCTTTGGCTGTGTCTTAATTCAGGGTCTGCACTCTTCGTAGTACACAGACTACATAGGTTACAAAGTGTTTTTCGTAGTCTGCGTAATCTATAAAAAGTGCACCTGCCGTTTGAAATGAGACAACAGTGTACAAGCATCACAGATGTGGTCCAGATCTCCATTACCTAGCAACTTCATATGTTGTTTATCCAATTAATGATGCAAATTTTTCACAAAAAAAAACAAAGATATGACAGAAATTGCAGAAAATTGCCTCAGTACTTTGGATTGTATTTATTTTTTATTTACATGTGTGTCTAAATTAAAACATAGTCAGTGAAAAATAATCCTGGTTTGATGCATGTAATAAAATTTATTTGTGGTCACGGTACACAGTGATGCTGCCGTCACAGCTTGTCTGCTGAAACAAATATGTGCTTATATGCGTAAAAGAACGTCCTCTCCAGGACTCGACTGCTGCCAACTCTTTTCTATCTGGCGCGTAATGACTTCTGGGTGATTAGAGATCGCGAAGGATACATAGCATGAACATTTCGTTTTAAGCTAATTTAGCCACAAACGAAGTGCGCATTTGAAGTGTGGATGCGAAGTACCCTTTGAATTGGGACTTGGGACGCCAGTATCGCATCCATACTTTAAACTGTGCGGACCCTGAATTGAGACACAGCCCTAGTCTTTGTGTGCAGAAAGTAGTTTTGCATTGTTGTGTTGGAAATTGCATGAACGCCCCTGGAAAAGTCCTGAAGGCACCGTATGCTGCTTAAAAATTTCATAGAACTTTTCTGCATTAATGTTGCCATGAAAGAAGTGTTAATGATACATCATCATACCATCACAGAGTCTGGCCTTTGGACTTGCTTCTGATAAAAGTATGAAAAGTGCTTTTTTTATGCTCGATCTAGTGAACACAGCATTTATTTTCCCCACTATACTGACTCACCTGCGACAAACGTGTTTCCAGCGTGTAATGGCTCAGAGAAGTTGACACTGCTTCTGGACAAGGTAAACTCTGTTCTTCACTCTAACATTTAAAGTGGCATTTGTGAATGTAAGGCTGTGCTGTGGTGTTAAGCAAAAGTCGCCCACTGTAATCCCTCATCCATGTGGTTATATCAGCAGTTGACAAATGACAGTTCTTGGTGCAGTGCCATCTGTTGTGGAGGGCAAATAGCTGAACATATTTGTGGATAAAAAATGTGCAATATGTACCAAATGTACCAAAAAACTGTGAAAAAAGAAACATGATATTTATTTGCCAATTAAAGACAGATTTCTTTTCTTTATTTATAAAAGAGGAAACACATGCTGCATTTGTTTATGAAGCACTACGAGTTAGAAATATGTTATGGTATGTGTTAAATTGCTTTTTTTGTATGTGCAAAACAAAATACACAATTTTTTTAAAAGGATCTTTTGTTTTTTGTTGTTTTTCTTGTTTTTGGTTGAAACAGGAAATAAGGCTGTCATCTTAATAGATTGACAGAGTGTCAACTCTTAAAGCTTCATTCAGACACAGTGGGTATTATTAGTTTAAGATATGTTCAAAATCACTTATTTACAAATTCTGCATACACAGAGAAAGACCACAACTGAATTATATTGTCTCTTCTTCCTTTATGGTATTTTCTGCCTCCATAATTGCAAAGAAAATAAAACTAACTATGGTTTGATCACAAGTTGAAGCAGTCAGTTTGTATATTTATAAATGCTGAAGATGAGCTATTTCTCTCATTTTATTCTCTAAGTCTCTCTTCTTTCACACACTGTCACCACAATTCCATCCTCAGTTTCTATATCACTGCTCTTTTCCAATAACCTGTCTGCCAGTCATCTCTAAGCCAATCAGTCCTGCAGCTTGCTCTTTAAATACCCTTGCATATTTGCTATTTTGCCTTTCAGCCCATCTTTATTGCAACCTTGCTCTTCCTTAAAGTGCCCATATAATGTTGCTAATAATAACAATCTCTTTACACTGCATGCCTGAATTATGCAAATCCCCTCTCACTCCTACCTTGTCACATTCTGGTGATCGGTCAGAAGCCTAGTGCATCAGCACTGAATACTCAAAGGTATCCAAAAGAACCCCTTTGGATGTGAGAACATTTCCTGAGCTGGTAACCACAGTTGCGTCACCATGACAATGTGGAAAATGTCAACTAAGCTTTTAGCAAACTGACTTCATCCAGTTTGCATTAATACACTAAAGATGTAGCAAAACAAGCCAAAGAGACAAGAAGTCAAAACATAGCCAGGCAGGAAAGACATCCTCTCCAACCTTTATATGCAGACTCTGTTACTTGTTGATAAGTAGAATGACGTTTACTACGTTTGTTGCCGTTTACTATTTGTGCAGTCGGCGCATTAGTTCATGCTACAAATGGCTTTAAGCAGCTGAGCAACCCTGTAAGTAGAAAAGTCAGGATAAAGAGATACATCATGGATTGATAGCCAAGATAAAAGTGTTCAAATAAGCATCAGTATATGATGAGAAAGAAGTGACAATTTAAATTTGCTCTTTTTTTCCTGGCATCTGCTGGGTCAGTCAAATAGGTCCAGATTAGTAGTAGCTATTCAAAAATAGAGGATATTGACAATATTATATCTAAAATCCACTAATAAACATTTTAGTAAAGACTAAAAGGTCTAAACACTTTTAAGAACAAAAACAAAACAATGTTAAGAAAACTGATAGCCAATAAGGGAAATTAGTTACCCTGAGTTTTGTTTCTGTCATGTTGGGGTTTTAAGTTGCGATGTATTCTGCGTTACCTCTCCATTCATTTCATTAGAGAAACAACACCACCTCGCTTCTTTGTAGCATTACTTCATAGATTTCTCCAATGCAAAACACAAATAAGCTACTGCTGATCTACAACTAAACCACTAAACCAGAACATGATCCAGTACGAAAATCTTAATATTCCCAAGTTTTTTGCTGAATAAACTGGCAAAGAACAGCTATAATGCTTCATTCATTGTGTCCTGTACTGACCCAGAGGCATGCACAGATAGAGGCTGCTGTGCTTTGATTTTCTGTCCTTACCTCCATGACAGATGAGTTATGGAGATGGTGGAAGCTGTGCAGCCTCTCTGCTCACCAATTTAAAATCGCTGGATGTGGCCTCTGGGTTATGCAAAGTAAAAGGGGCTTTGGATGCATCAGTGGGTTGTTGGGATAAACAAAAGGTTAACGCTAAACTTTAGTCTTTCAAAAACTGATGACATCGTAACACAGTCTTCATGGTCAAAACATGTAGTTTAAGGAGCGTTATTCAGTAGTGTTTGAAAACTACACACACAGGAAGTTTTCTTCTTAAAATTCAGCTCAGAGCTTGAAAGAAGAATCAGCAATAAAAGAATGTCAACCCCCAAATCATATCCATGCCATTCACTGGAGAATCTATTTACTATCTCAATGCGTCAAGGGCAAAAAAGTTCACAACAGATTGATTGAGCGATTTGTACAATAATGCGCTAATGAGATCATTTTCAGATGAAAATGAGTCAATAATAAGTAGCTGAGGGGAAAGATATGGGTTGCTTTGGTTCTTCTGCACAGGGCTTCAGAAGGCATATCAGGGACAACGATAAGAAGCTGATGGCAGCAGCATTTTAAAATGAAATGCAGAGAAATAGGCAAATAGGAGGAAAAGGAGCACGTTTCAACACTCACGCAGTTCATTTTTCAAATCAGCTTCTACTTTTGTTCCTGGCAAGCTGCCAAAGACACTGTTGTAGGCTCTATCCCTCCTCCACAGTGGTAATTATACTGCCGACCAATGCTTGATTAAAAGATCTAATCTGAAAACTTGTGTACAACATCTCCCAATAAGTTCCAGTAGTTTAGGGCAGCTTGCTGTGCCTTTGCTGGCACTTGAATCCAACATATTTTGTCATGGACAGCAGTCATAAAGTGAAGTGAAGGGAAACATCCTTTTGCTTTCTAGTCTGCGTCCCAGTGAACGTGTGAATGCACCAGTGGATGCATGATTTAAAAAAGGAAACATAGATGGATATCCTTAAGCTTAATGAAAAACTTAAGATAGTAATCAGTTACCTCTTTGACTGCAGCAGGAATCACAAAGCTGTGCTGCTTTTCACCTGAATATGTTGCATTTGAAAAGAAATAAATAATACAAAAAATGGGCTGAAGGAAACGGAAAAGTGCAGTTATTTAAAATATCTTTTAAAAATGAATTGCTTTCATTACAGAATAAAGCTGAAACATTGTCCGTGACTGATTTCAAGCTTTTTGGCACCTTTGAAGATCTCTCAACCCGGATAAACCTGTAACACTTCACTGGCTGGGAACATTACTGAGATAAAAAAAAAAATCAGAGTATGACATATGGTTCAATCATAAGGTCACCACAAAGAGACTGATGCTGAGGAGGGAATGATGCATAGTTCCTTAAAAGCTGTATTATTCGATAATGGAGGGATTTTTGCTCCGGATCACAGGATTTGACCACACTATGTGCAGCTGCATGCCAATGAGCCCACAGAGACAATCCTGCTGCTGGCAAAGTAATAAATATCTGTTAGCGCCCTTACCCTCTTTGAGCAGATGGGAGTAGATGAGCCAGAGGAGAAGTAGGCAGCAGAGTGACGCACCTCCACCTGCGGAGAGCGTCTTCGCTCCAGACTGCATCCTACAGCTTCGCCCGTTTAGATTATCCCAAACTTTGAACGCTTGCGCCGCTCAGATGTCAAACAGATCAGCGGAGAAGTAGCTTATCCAGTGACGTCCCCAAAACCTGTCGTAGGCATCCATTTTGAGGTTGTAACAGGAGAGGGGCTGATAGAAATCCCCCTTCTCGTCGTTAAATTCCCACCATGAGCCACAGATCCATCCAGTCTGCTCAGCACACGCGCTCACAGGAGAGAATGTCCCCGAATCTGGCCAAGTTTACGCAGCTGTGATATCTGGAATTCTTTTTCAGGTTTCTGTAAAAGAAGAAAAAAAAGAAAAAAGAAAAGCAAAATCTGGAAGTGTAGATGAAAGTGAGTGAGCAGTCCCCCGCAGTTTTTATGCTTCGCACAGAGATGCTGATGATGCTGGAAATAAATTTAGCCGCTCAACACCCCTGAACGCCGCTGTCACTTCTGCTCTTCTCCCCCAGCACTACGCTCTGTTCTTTTTGCTTTCCCCCAGTAACTTCTGCACCGAGGACAGCCGGGCTGTGTGTCCTCACAGAAACAACATGACTACCACACAAACCAGGACGGGAACTTGCCAGAAAACTGAACAATCCAGCGTGTCCTATCCTCGTTGTTTTAAAAAAAACTAAGGAGCAAATGCGTCATATGCGGCCACATTTACACGGCGAGGCAAAGAGATGTCACGTCAAAAGCGGCGCGGGTGGCTTCACGCGCACTGCCGGATGAGACGCACTCATTAGGCTACTGGCGACGCAGTGAAGTTGGCAACAATTGTCACCTGTATGATCTCTTGTGCAAGAAGCTGTAGCAAATTCGCAGTGGTGATGTCTCGTCTTGACTCCGAGGAATTGAGTCCCGTCGCAAAGTCAAGCAGCCTATCAGGCGCAGTTGAATAGCGTCAATCCATCCCGATTTGCGCCATTATTTTTTATCTCAGTCCATGGCGGAAGCGTTACTGCTGTGGCTGCTAATGGAGTTTAAGTGTTTCCAAAGAGTCTCTCTCCCTGTCCGTCTCACACACAAACACGATGTCCTAATTCTGTCCTCAAAAAGAGAAAAAAAAACTTTCAGCTCGGAGGCAATAAATCCCAAATTGTAGATTGCGATGCTTATTTATACAAAGTCTAATTTCTGCCCACAGGGACACACGGGGTAGTACCAGCTGCCACCACATCGTGACACGTCAGGCCACTTCCACATAGGTGGAAAACGCCCCGCAGGGCTGAAAGGTTTAGGAGTAGTAAGTTTGTTACTTATGAGTATATATAACATGTGCGTGTTCTCAGAATTCTTTAAAAAGCATCATATATTGCTTCATATAAAAGAAAGTCTGTTAAATTTGCACCTCAATGTTTTTTTTTTCCTTACTGAATGTGAGTGTTTGTGTGACACAGACGCCTAAATGCCAGTCAATCTCATGGAAGCTATTTTAGACTCCCTCGCTCCAGGACCATTACAATAACTCATCCACCCTCACACACACATCCAGGAAATCCCATGATCAGTGAATATGCACTTTATTAGCAGATGGAGAAGTTCCCCCTGTGTGCTGCTGAATGGCTTTTATGATGACGTATTGGCTCGGGCCATGGTCTGTCACATCAGCGCTGTAACACATGACAAATTGCTGGGGCCCTGCAAGAGGACTGCGCATTTGTTAAGTAATAATAGGATAGTTTGCCGATTTTCCAGCTTCGGGGCATCATTTCTTTAGACCTGCTAATGTTTTTGCATTAAAGCAGCTTTGGCTGAGGAACAACAGGAAGAGTTGAAGTTTGTTTTTCCCATCTGCAGCTGGGCTCAGCTATCAGGGTTGGGAATCAGTGTGTCTGAGTGACGCGCAGCAGGGTTGCAGTGTAATTAATCATAATCCATCACTGTGACTGACAGGGTCATAAATTATGCCAGTTTATTCTTACCCATCATATTTATTTTGATGTTTACTGCTAATTCACATCCTTGTTTTTAATTGCATCTGGGCATATGCGAATTATAATAACAGTATTAATGGATGTACTTTAAAATAGCTGCCCTCAAGAAAAATACTACATTTGTCTTTTAGTCAGTCTGGATGCTTACAAGGAGGATTTATATCTCATGTACCTTCATTGAATACACTTTTTGATGTATTTGTACACAAGTTTTTCAATTATAGTACTTAATGTGTGTGCCCGTCAACATTTATTTTACTATTTTAATTTATATTTACCTTGACTTATTGGTTTACAAACAAAATATATTATTCATAATCAGAAAATATGCAGGGCTATTGATTAAACTTCCCAGCCCTGTATATAGCATTAAAAAGCCAGAACACTGGAGTCATTGCATGGGGAAAAGACATTTCTGATGCAGTTTTAAAACTTTAATGCTGTTTTATTTAGATTTCTCAGAAAGAAATATTTTACTTTCATTTAAGATTTTTATTTAAGAAATTAATTTGTTTGTTGGAGAATAAATGCAGCCACATGACAGAATATATATTTTTTAAAAAAAAGTGTGAACCTTGTGTTGAGGAAGATCACACTAAATTAAAATGCACCTGTCCTTAAGTTAAAATCCACAAATGTTTGAAACTAATCTTTGAATCATTGTTAGTTGATCCTTATACTGAAGGCAACAACATCCGAATGCTGTGTGTGTGCTTTGCCAGTGATTATTAGCAAGTGTGAGTGGCTTCCAGTGATACAGCTGAACAATCAACGTGAAGCAGGACCGAGCAAATTTCCCAAATACGCGTATACTGACCTGCTTGTTGAGTTTAGCAGCTGTGAAGCTTCTTATGGCAAGCTGTTATATTCAGCCTTCTTATCGGTAAGAATGTATATTGCTGAACATAGTTTAGTTCCACACAAGACATCTGAGATGTGTTCATGGAAAAAACAGAATCAAATGTGCAGAATCAAATAAAAATGGTTGCTTTACCCTTCAAGGTAGTAGCAGTTTCTGTCAAAGTTTAAAGGGACTGAATAGTGCTTTTTTATTTTGAGTCAAAATAACTTGATTAGAAAAGGTCTATTACGCATTAAATTGTTGCTATGCCAGCAGTTTTAACCTCAGTGAAAAATTATAGACAGTATCTGTCACTGCTTTCAATTTTTAAAACTGCATTCACCCATCACCTGTTTATTAGGAACACCTTCTTAATCCTTGGTGGTACATTCAAGATTTATTATATCCCCGAACACGGAGCGTTGGGGATAAATTGGTTTAATCATCAACACTGCCGCCACCGCCGGATATCCTTCGTGTGAGCGCGATAACTCGAATAGTTTTCACAATTAGTGTACCGGTTTATGTCCCCAAAGGGATGATCTGCATTAAATTTCAGCATTTTGAGATTCAGGGAATTTCACCAGGTGTATTTTATGGACAAAAAATATCACATTTTAGCCTGTATCTCTGGAACTTTTTACAACTAGATTTTGACTCTCAGTATACCTGTTTAGGTCGCCAAGAGGACGATCTCTATTATCAGATTTATGGTTTCCCCACCAGGTGGCGTTTTATTCTCGAGAATCAGATTTTTGGCTACATCTCTTGAACTATTAGATCGACATCTGGTGGCTGTGGAGGTCATTGACGTACAGTGAACATATTGTCATGTTGAAGGGGTATCATCCAGCTGGTAGTATAGCCATTAGACGATGGTGCACTGTGGTCATAAAGGGACTGGTATGGACGTATGACAACACTCAGGAAGGCAGTGGTGTTTTTAAACAATGATTGACTGGTAGTGTGCTAAGAAAATATCTCCCACCAGTACCATCAAAGCACCAGCACTCTGAATAAAATGACCTGGGTTAAGAAGGTTGAAACTGGACTGTGTTGCCTGAGCATTTATATAAAGATCTCCACATTGGTTAGACAGCTTGTTTGTGTGGAGACTGCAGGTTTGTACTGTATGTGTGTGTTTTTATGGTGAGTCTATTGATGCTGCATTTGAGAAAGAGGTACCTACGGTGGCCCAGAAGTACAAACTGCAACTACAAGTAAAATACACAACTAAATATGAAAAAAAACATCAGCTTAATAAGCTGAGCAGCAAATTGAAAATAACAATAACAAATAACAGAAACAATTTTAAAAAATACAATGAGAATAAAAAAAACCACAACAGTTTAAAAAAGCACAGCATCATTTAAAGAACAGAAGAGCATTAATCTAACATAAAGGCAGGTAATTTGTTGCTTTTTGTTATTATTTGTAGTTGTGGCTTTAGGGCCACCATAGGTGTCATTGAAAAGGTGGTTTAGTGAGGACAAACACTTTGGGATTCCTCAACAGGGATGCAGCATCACGGAATGATATCTCAAATCTTTTTTTCATTCACTTTCCCAAAAACTCCCACTGCAGTTTCTTTTTCTCTTTTTTGTTATGTATGCCTGTTCACAGTTTTCACATTAACATGGTGTTACTGGAACAGGTGGAGAATTTGTTATGGTTAATTTGCAACGTTTGTTAAATCACTGGGGGAAAGAACAAATTAGCACCCCCTAGAATTTATGAGCATGAACAGTGGTACATGCGAGCTGCAATGTGATTCGTTAGCTTGTATCAAATCAAGACAAGCTACAAGTTTTGTGGTCTCAGGTTTCCAATTCTTTGTTTTCCAGCTACCGGCTGTTCACACTAGAAATGCCAGAGAGAAACATCTGGTGCCTCAAAGCATCTGCTGGATTTTTTCTTTTGCAAAATATTTAAACTCTGTGTGTATACTTTCACTACTTTATATGCGGAACATCAGCAGGATTCAGAGTT
Source organism: Pseudomugil tenellus (assembly GCA_037177515.1). Lineage (NCBI taxonomy): Eukaryota > Metazoa > Chordata > Actinopteri > Atheriniformes > Pseudomugilidae > Pseudomugil > Pseudomugil tenellus. The sequence continues at coordinate 21,172,655 of JBAMHX010000015.1, forward strand.
TATATTTCACGTTTGTTACTTTGTTTTAACATCAAGGTCTTGAATTAACATTAATTAACTAGAAAAACCATTTGACCCGCAACACATTATCACCAGTACGCAAGACAAGATAATGGTTTAGTTATTTAGGGCAGTTATTTGCCCTGAAGGTTTTGGATCTTTCCTGCTGTGACCGACACGAATCAGATCATCGGTCAACATGTTTGAGCAGAACTTAACTACAAGCTGTTGAGGAGAACTATTTAACTAGAATCAGCTGGTCCTACATCAGGTCTGCAGGACTGCAGCCTTCGAGGGTGGACAGAAACACAAAATATACAAGGTAGGAAATCACAAATATGCATGTAGGTGCGTAAGTGATATATTCTACAAATATCGGAACTGAATGAGAACCAAATTATCATATTTTTCACACTTACATGTATATTTAATCATATTCAATTACATTTCATATAATAATATTTATATTTAATGGATTTGTGAAAATACTCAGTGATTTGTGGTGTAAATAATAGAGTAATAATTGGGAAATAATCTAAATGTGAAGCAGTAATTTACTTATGACGTTACAAACCCAAGCAAAGCCGCAGAAAAGACATTTGAGAAAAGAAATTTTCTCAAATTCATCATATTTATGAACTTCACAGAAAGTTTTTCTGTAGCAGTGGAGCAGGCAGTTAAAGGTTAAAGCCTCCCTTATTTGGATGTTTTCCCTCTAACACAGAATTTTCTGGCTTTAAGTTCTTTACTGATATTGAGCATCCAGCTGAAAAGCTCCTTCTTTCGCTGAATGTATGCTTGAATGTAAATTTGCCTTATCAATGGCATCTCTTCAGTCTTAAAAGGAGCCCGTCATCAATTATGGGATACGTTTCTGCATCAAACACCGTCCTTTTTCACCTGCCATTGTTTGGTTTTTCAGTTGTAAGTTACTCTTTCCTTGATTATATTCTCCCTCTCCATCTGAGAGGCCTTCCCCATCCTCTGGATGATTGCTTTTTCTTGAACATTGGCTTAACTCATATCTGCTATCTAATCCTTTGCTGCTTTGAAACACAATCCTTTCTTCATGTATTGGATATCTTTTGACACTGAAGGAATCCTTCCTCTTATGTTTAGCCTCAAGTTCTTTGTTCTACGATCTCTTCTTTTCATTTTTTCTTTTTTTTTCTTTTCTGCCTCATCAGCTGGAGAGCTAAACTAACACATCTGGACATCTGCCCTTCATTGAACATTGAACATAAATGTTTCTCCTGGTCAACTACATTTCTGTAAAAAGTATCTTCCTTTGTCCCTTCCTTCATTGGTCTTCCATTTCCTCCAACTTACTTCTCTCTTCAAGACTTTCTCTCTTTTTTCATTTGCTCCTTCTCCAAACCAGAATGTATTCAGCATTTCAATCAATGGGGTTGAAAGAACTCTTTCTCTTTGTAGTCATTCTTAGATTTTCCATCTCCAGCTCATCTTTCATCATGTATGTGTGTGACTCTTCACACAGAGGCTTCGATTGTCTTTGTTCAACTGAGTCTTCTGGCTTCTGCCTGGCCTTCTAACTGGTCTTTTTACATAGTCAACAGAAAACTAGTTGTATGCTAGATAGCGATGGGATATGCAGTTTAACTCAGCCCATCATATAATCTCAGTGTTCAGGTTTCAGGAGATAACCTGAACTATAATTACAAAAATATGATTACATACATATTTAGAATCCATATTCTTTACTCATTTGATCATGTAACACTTCCATCCATCCATCCATCCATCCATCCATCCATCCATCCATCCATCCATCCATCCATCCATCCATCCATCCATC